>CM068965.1:51585471-51611649 GCA_035128595.1 Eptatretus atami | reverse complement strand
ACAGAAGGACGGGACCCTGACTATAAACACATACTTATCAAAATAACTGAACTGTGGGGGCTGCTGTCTGTCTGTCTGTGTGCAAATGGCTTCCAGATTCGTCACAGTATATCATTCAAACCAATGGCTCACTCCCATAAATCCTTAATACTTTCTAGGTGAATGATAAAGTTGAAATTTTGGATACCGATGGAACTCAAAGCCAAGATTCGAGGAGAAATCACAAATTTGTCCAAAAATGTCCAGAAACGAAAGTCAGCCAATGAAACATCACTCTTGCTCACGGAGGATCACATGATCAAAGACAATGCCACATTATGTAATCTTGCATGGGCAAGATCATTTTCCAAGGGAGCTGGTGCTTCCCAGTTTTATGGCGGTATTATTAAAGAAGTGACTGTGGGTTTTTGTCATTTAAGGATGGTGTACAGTGGTAGGAAGCCCGTAAAGAATCATGACATATACTGTATTGCCTTTTTGTCGGGTCAAAAATTGATCCCTGATCCAACATAGAATTGCTGTCTCTTGAGCAGCCTATAACAGAATTGGTACCAATCTAAATTCATTCAACACACCAAAAAGAAAGATGCTACCTTAACATGCTTATTCACAATCAACTTTGTCAAATAAATAAAGCTTGCATTTATTATGTTTTTATGTAGGATGCACTGCATTATCAGCAAGCATGCCCCACAAATACATAAATATACACTGTATGTGTATACACATATGTAAAGTAAACACTTACCATTCTGCCACTTTGGATATTTTCATGCAATGTCTGTCAAATTGTTTTTGCAAGAATGCAATCTAGGAAGAAAGGTATAAAGGATTAGTGCAGTGAAAATCCCACAGATACAGAAAGAATCCATTTATAAGTAATACTTGCTTTATTGAATTTCATTACACTAAACGGCTTGTTTTTAAGACAATCCTGTTATAATAAAACACATTTCACCTTGTTTTAACAAACATTGACCTCTTGTATATACAGGGTGTTCCATAAAGACTTGGACAACTTTGGTTGTTAATATATTTAGTACCATAAATGAAACAATGACACCCTTTGGTTTATATGATGCAGAAACTCATAAAGTTTTCTTTATTTTCAGGTTTGATGGTTCAATGTAAAAGAAAATGGCGATACCACAGGAGAAAGTTCAGTGCGTCGAATGGTTCATCGAGATGAGATCCGACACGTAAGTTCAACGTAATTTCCATACAAGGTATGGAAGGAATCCGCCATCGTGGACTAATATCAGAGAGTGGTACAAGAGGTTTAAGGAGACTGGAAGTTGTCAGAAACCTAAAAGTACCGTTCGACAAAGCTCAAGTCCAACAGACGTTGAACGAGTGCGTGAATCATTTCAACAAAGTCCCAGAAAATCAATTTGATACACAATCAGAGAATTGGGACTACCACCCACCACTGTACACAGAATTTTTCATAAAAGACTGAAACTTTATGCCTAGAAGGTGCAGATTCTGCAGGAACTCAAACCAAATGATGGACCCAAAAGCAAGGTGTTTGCCTTGGAAATGCTCAGTTGCGTAGAGGATGACGAAGATAACCTAAAGAAGGTCATGTTCACAAACAAAGCTTGCTTTCATGTATCGGGGAAGGTCAACCAACACAATGTGAGGACATGGGGCTTTGAAAACCCCCACGTGGTCATTGAACACACACGACATTCCAAAGGTCAATGTGTGTTGTGGCCTTCTCCCTGATCGCTTGGTGGGTCCGTTTTTCCTTGTGGAGGATACAGTGACCTCAACAATTTACAAGAACATGTTGGAAGGATTCACCTTCCCACACATTGAAGACCTGCAACCCGATGTCATTTTTCAACAGGATGGCGCTCCCCCTCATTGGGCCTTTGCCATTTGAGCCGTTTGGAATGAAAAATTCCCAGGTTGCTGGATTGGCTGAGACGGACCAACCACCTGGACCCTATGATCACCAGACATAACCTCCCTTGATATTTTTTTCTGTGGGGGGTTGTCAAAAATGTTTTCTGTAACACCAAGGTGGAAAACCTGCAGGATCTTCGTTTTTGGATCACAGCCACACTGGTGGATGCAAACATGCTGAGCCAAACATGGCAAGAACTAATGTACCACCTTGATGTCACGTACACAACAAATGGAGCTCACATTGAAATGCACTAATCATGTACACAAAACGATAAGAGTTTCTGTTTCATATAAACCAAACAGTGTTGTTGTATCATTTGTGGTTCTGAATATATTAACAACCAAAGTTGTCCGGCCCTTTTTGGGACACCCTGTGTTGTCGCTAAAGTGGACTCTTCGGGCCGGTTAAATGGTTAATCAGCTGATTACATATATCCTCATTGCATGTTTAGAATATACTGTATGTACTGTAAACTGCAGTTTCGGTATTTTTCACTGTTAAATCTACTTTATTTCTCATTTACGTATTTGATTAACAACGCCTTTCCTTTCTCCTCAACAACCTCGCTACCAATGGTGCTCAGGCCGAGTACTGATTCGCAACCACCCAGTACTGATTTGATCCGACCAATTGACGGTGTACTCAAGCTGGTCAGCCAATGAGTGTGCCTGATTATGTCACGCGCTCGCATTTTGCGTCCCATATACGATCTAGGTGAGGGTGCCTCTTTCATCTCCACTAGGCCTGAACTAAACTTCTTATTTATTGTATCCTATCTTCAAACCCTCTTCTCCCTCTGAGAGTTTGATTATCCCTGAACAGAATGTGTTCACAGTAAGGCGACATAAAGGTAAATAAGCTTGTCAATTGTTATAGTTACAAGCAATATTTATATTCTGATTGGGACATCCTGTTCTTCATTTTTCTCTGCAACAGTTGTTTTATGTGCTCCTTTCCTGGGTTATTTTTAGACATTTTATTTAACCAAATTATTTATCATTCCTGAAGTTGAGGACCGGTTACTCGTCCGTATATATAAAAAAAAGTTGCCAACCTCTTTTATCTGGAGCACTTGTACTGTATATACAAACAAACAAATCAAATAAATATGCAGTGCTGCACTGTGTAATATAAAAGAATTGTGTTGTATCTATGAAAGGCATGTAATAATTGTTGAAAAAAATTAAATAAATAAAAAATTTGTACTCCACTTTCCAATAAATTATTTATGCATCCACTTCCACAATGAAGATCGCAATGTGATGTGAAGACACCGTGATGGAGTTTTTTTTCAATAACCACTTTTTCCTGGATTCCGTTGTTTCGCATCACCACTTGCTTTCCCAGCACACGTCTTCTTAGCCTCAACTCTTTCAATACTCTTAACTGTGTCGGAAACGCTCAGGTTAACATTTTTAAGAGCAATTTTCAATCAACAAGCTGAAGGTATTCGGCAAACGCTTTTGGCATTTGGGAGAGCAACTCGTTTAACGAGTGATTTCTGGAGTTAGTCAACCTCAGGTTGGCCACAAAACGCAGCCCAGCACAGAAGTGCCAAACCCGACGAGTTACAGTTCAGAAACCCGGTTAACTTATAAGCACTAATTCAACTTCCAATTGTCGTGTCGCATGGTGAAGCAGGCAGCTACAGGAACTATGGTAGCAATTCTGAATGATGGATGATTTTCTGTAGAATCAGTCATGGGTGAGAGGCCATGATTTTTGTTTTTGGGTAATGGGTATTTCTGTAATTTGGATTTCCAAATAAAAGAGCTTGTTCTGTATGTACGAGTATATATCTATGTATGTAAGAATGTAGCGTGTGTGTGTGTGTGTGTGTGTGTGTGTGTGTTGGTGTGTGTGTGTGTATAAACGTGCATGCATTGACATGGCCTTTATTGGGAAGTAGAGTAAAGCTTGCAATGTTAGTGTGAGAAATTTGTTGGGTTAACCGAAAGACTTGATAGCTCAGTGGGCTATGCTATGTAAGCAAGGAGGTTGTTGGGTTGAGTCAGAATTTTTTCCACACTAGCCCCATGCAGGAATTTATTCCTGTTTATATATATATATATATATATATATATATATTATATATATATGTGTGTATATATATAATAATTATATATGTATATATATTTATATATGTATATATATATATATATAAATATATATTCCGGGGTGGGGGGGAGGAAATAAATCACATTACCATTGGAAAGCATCCAAAAATGAAAATATAAATAAAGGAAAAAAATAAATGCAGGTGAGTGACCTGAGACAATGGAGAAGCACGGTAATTTTGCGTGCGAACAGACATAAAAGCTGATACACCGGGAAAAATCACAAAACATCGGAAAGTGTCTGTAAATGAAAAAATATAAATGAAAATAAATAAATGGAAAAAAAAAAAGAAAAAAAAAGAAAGGTTTCAGGTGAGTGACACAAGACATGGGGAAACACGGTCCATTATTGCTTACAATGTGTAAGCAGACCCCGTGAGTATGTGTATATGTATATGTATAATATATAATATATATATTATATATATATATATAATTATACATATATATTCTGATGTACTATACTCTTATCTGTTACAGAATGTCGGTGCTGCCGAAAGAGACAAAATTAAATGAGATGTTGCTGTACCTGACGTTGCATTTCATCCATGGATGGAACCTTTCCGTTCAGTGGCGACGTAGGCGGGGGGCTATTATTTCTGCTATCCTCCTCAATGCCATAGACCGACTTCATTTGGACATAAAAATTGATGAGGTGAGAAGGAAAGAAATGAGAATTGTGGAATTGCATGAACAATGTTCATCATTTTTGTAATCCAAGGTTCACTGAAACAAACAAAGCAAAACAAAAAAAAATGATCGTGGCCTTCACCTTTCGCATCCGATTTGGATTCTTGATTCGGTAGGATTTCTTGATGTCCACATCTGTCGTGTTGACACAGCCAGGCTGCAAATAGAGAGCATTCACAAAAGGTTGACTATTTATTGGTAATGGTATTCCTCGTCATTACGTAACTTTATTAGTAATACTCTTCAGTCATTGCACTTCGTACAAATAATCAGTTATCTAAGCAACAGAACAAAGCAAAATTCTTAAAATAAGTCTTCACAGAGCCAATTTGTATTAGCATGTATCCACATTAACAGCATACAGATTTTTGAAAAACCACATACTTTTGTGGCTTTAAAAAAAGAGAAAACTGAGATAAATTGAAAAAGAAATGTTATTAACTCATTAGTCTTGACTTTTTTCTTTTTAAAAAAAAATAATAGTATGCTGTGTTTTTGTTGCCATGCTGCATTTTAAGTGTCCAAGCTTGTGTAACGGTCAAAGCTGTGGCTATGACAGCAAGTTGTTGGGACCACAAGATATATTAAATGGCCATATACCTTTTCTTGGTATGCAATGTCAATAAAAAGAATGAGTATCCTATGGCATTTGATATTCTACTCTGAATCGCTTAGAAAAACATCCCTATGTTTTATTGCTATTTATATTATCCTCGATCTAAAAGAGGATTTCAAACCATGCCCATATCCTCCTTTTCCTTTGATATAATGTCAATCCCTTTCGTCAGAGCTGGAGAAGATGAGCTGCTGGTAAAGCTACTTAGAACACAACATTAAACACCGACAAGACAAGCTCTCACACTGTCTTTTACACAAGCATTGCCAATCAAACTATCCAATCCACTTATTTGGAAAGCTACTGGAAGAAGTGGAGGTCCTGGAACTCCTTGGCCTCACTATTTGCAACCAACTTTCGTAGGAAGATGATAATCACAAAACTGGCATCAAAGGCCCAACACTGCCTGCACCTGTGTGTTCTCCATGGAGTTAAGTTATGCCTGAGCAGCATCAAGCTCATTATGATGTACAAGGCTTCATAGGGAGGGAGCTTCATGGAGTACGACTGCCCATTCTGGACTGGAGTATGGCTGCCACCTTCTTCCCACTTTGCTCCTCCTCTTGAGGTGGTTGGGGACAAGGCTTTCTGGACCATCAGAATATCAAAGATAGGAGGCTGATTTCCAGGGACTATCACTCTTACAACGTCAGCAAGTTGGTGGGCTCTTTACAAGCTTACATCTGGCTTTACCCCCATTTCCAGTTACCTGGTCATGGTCACATCTCTTGGTCCTCCGAGATATTTGCTTCTGAAAAGCTAAATAATCATTCCGGATTTGTCTGTACTGTGGTAGATTTTATGTTCTCTGTTTGTGTCGATTGTTCTTCATACTGATTTCTCACTGCTGTGTATTTTTCCACACTTATTCTACTTATTTCAATCCTCAGGCTCGGAAAGTATATGTACCTTCTTGTTTTTCTTTCCCCCACCACCACCCAACTGTTTCCCCATACCCTCGATGTGTCTCCAATTTTCTCTGTCGCATTATTCACCACCCTCGCTTAAATTCCCTTCTTATACCTTCTGTTTTTAAAAAAAAACGCCAATCTTCTTCTTCTTTTTCCTCATCCAATCTCTCCCTATCAATTTAAACCTCGTTAAATGGAAATTTTAAATGTTCGCTCTTCCCACATACTTGTTTCCAAACATTACTCAAAATCCACTCCCCATTTCACCCCCCTCTCCATCTCTGCATGACTTGTAAACTCGTGCCTCATTCACCATCATGTTCAGATAGCGGTCTTTCTTCTTGCCTTCAAACATCATTGCCAACCCAGTCTTGATGTCTGCCTTCATCTCTCCGCCCTTGGAATCCTTAAATCCAACCCTTTTGGTACGGTGTGAGGGACTACGGTGATAAACTCCCTCACATTAGTACCCTACCCCATGCCAACCCGTGATTTGCACTCCCCCCCCCAATTATCTGTCCTTCCACCTCATGCTCCTCCACCTCCTTGCTTCCTTTACTCCCCACAGCCCTTCTCACTTCCTTCACTCCCCTCATCCTGCTTGCTTCCTCAGGGTCCCAGCCCCTCTCTTCTCCCCCCTGCATCGCAGCCCCTTTTTTCTCCCCCTGCGTCCTGGCCCCTCTTTGCTTCCTTCACTCCCCCAACCCCCCCTTCCTTCCTTCACTTCCCTCATCTTGCTGGTTTTGCCAGTGTCTCCTCCAATTACCTCTCTCCCTATACACCATGGTAGTTTGTAAACCCACTTCCCTTTGTTGTCTATCTTCCAAACATTTTCCCTGTTGTAGCAACTTTCCAAATTGAGTATGAAATGTAGTTTTGGTAACACAATGTTGCTGAACACCAAAAAGAGATTGGATCCAAGAGTGATAATCTTATCAGGCTGAAGTAGAATAATGATTTGTCATATCACAAGTTCATAAGATTCTGTACCTGTATCTCTATATTCTGCATATGTTTAGATGACATGTATCGGTGCCAAACCCCACTTTTTCCTCCAGTTTACTGACATTTCATGCAATTGTCCAATCTTACTGATTGTGTTTTCTAGTGTCGTTAACCTTGTGCAATCGTGTGTCTATTCCTCAGCACTCCTTCATCAACTGTACGTTAACTATCTATCCTCTCTTAATTACAGCTTGATTAACCTTTATATCGCCTCAAAAAAAGCTGCACTCTTCCACCTGAAGGATCTTATGTTCTTAATGCTGGAAAACGAGTTTTGTGAGAGTATTTGCTCATACCAGAGGTCTGTGGACATCCCAGAAGGCTCTCTCCTGGCTCTCTGTGACCTTCCGCTCCATCTTGTCGTGCTTTCGATCGATTCTACTCATTGGGAGGTCAGGGGGTGACATCGTAAATAAAATCCCCACAAAAAAGAAAAACTTTTTTTTTGCCAAATGTAATGAGGATTGAGGAAATTAATTATATTTGGAATAAATTATACAAGAGATTTGTTTTCATCAACAAGAGATAGAGATAAAAACAGTGTTAATACCAATGGAAATTGACATTAGCTTCATTTCAGATTAATGTGTTTGGTTCGCCTTGTATGTATGTATGTATATGTATATGTATATATATATATATATTCATTTCAGGTTATATTTAGAAAGAGATATTTGAATGACCTGCATATGTGAAAGTTTGGTTGATCAACATTTCAAATTTGGGAATTAATCCCACCTTTCCACAACTTCCGAACTCACCGTGCCTGACTCTCAGCCTGCATGACGATGAACTCCCACTTGAATGCATAGGTTCTCTGCAGCCGTGTTAGGCTCTCCTGCATTGGATAGGTTGTGCCATTATGCACTTGTGACAAAGGCACGACCAGCAATCTACCGATGCCTGTGAGAACGGGGACCTGAACTCGAAACACTTTGGTCAACGAAACTGTATCAGAACCACATGACTTGTATGATCTATACTGTGATGACAAACAGTATCCTGTATCTGAGTCGGATGATACAGACTCCTCATTTAAAAAAAAAAAATTGTCCCCCTTGACAATACGGTATCTTGTCAGACAAATGCATTACAGTAGGATTCTGTGAGACAACTTACAACTTCGTAATCAGCCAGATCCACTCGTGCCTTGTTGTTTAGGGTCCGTTTGCATAAGAAAACAGCTGATGAGAAGAAAAGCAGGAGATAGCACAGTTGCAAAAAGGATGATAATTTAATTTTTCTCTTTCCAAAGCTGAGACTTTACTAAAACTAAGTGGACCAACAAAACCTTAACCTATCTTATTGACAAACTCTAATTACAGCAGTTTTTGAAGGTTCTTGAAGATTATATTATATTCCTACAAAAATAAAATTTGATGCAGGAGGAGACCATTTGGCCCATCATGGCTGTGCTACACCAACACCAGATTAAACAAGTAAAATAGACATAAAACGTCAGAGCCCCTGTTGTTTTAGTAATTTTGCTGTACGGAGTTAAAGGGCCACCCATATTTATGGACAAGGTGCGTGTGTATGCCATCATGTACTGTGATTGTGCCAAGTTTGAACAAAATCAGACCACACATGTCTGATAAATGGTTGGGGACACATTTAAGTAACAGAATGGGTGCTAGTCAGCCATCTTTGATCGCATCGCAAAACGAAATGATGTACATATGTATACCATCATATGTTGTCTTTGTGCAAAGTATGAATAAAATTGGTCTATACATGTCCAAGATATGGTTGCGGATGCACGCACACACACACACACGGACACGAAAATCGAGACCAAATCCACGAGCCCTCGTTTCGGATTAAGTCCAACGGGGGCTAATAAATCTGTCAAGCTGAGGGCTTAATTATATTGGTGGGATGGGGAAGCAGTGGGGATGAGAAAAGTATGGAAAGTTCAGGGACATCATCAGAATATTAAAATAAAGATGGAAAAACATTTTTTCTGTGTTTGGGTTTTGTGTTTTTTTATTATTAGGATTGTTTTTAATGAGGCATTTTTATGAGACATACCGTAGTCAATGTTTTCTGGTTCCCAGAGATTTGATGGCCAGAAATATGGTGTCTGAAAGAAAGATGCAGCAATGATGTTATTGATAAGATAAAACCGATTTGATTCCCTAAAATATCCATTGCTTCATCTTTCGCATGGACAGAAGACAATGCTTGATTGGCTCCACAATATTAAGTTGTTTAATAATAATCAAACCTTCATCGTCATTTATTAGTAAAAGGTCGAGAAGCGTCTGTCTGTGTGTAACGCTTCATTCTAAACCTAGAGTTCCTGCTCTCGTATCATAAAAATGGAACGTTGGAAAGTTAATGATCAATTTACTTGGTTGGAAAGATAATAATCAAATTACTTGGAACAAAATTTGTGTCCATTTAATCTTAGAGATGCTTGTTTTAAAAGCCTGTCTTTCCGGGATTAAAGAAGAAGAAACAGGACATCGAGCTTTAAAGTAGCAGTTCCTGCTGTCGTGGAATAATAAAAATAGTACCGCTGGAAAACTAATAAGATTTACTTGGTTGAAAAGATAATAATTGATTTACTTGGAACAAAAATCTGTGTTTATTTAATCAGAAAGATGAGGGTTTTAAAAGCTGTCTTTCCGAGATGGAAGAAGTAGTGGGAATGGGAGCTCAAGACAGTAGTTCCTACAGGAACATTTATTATTCTACGATAGCAGGAACCCTTCAGAAGAACACGGAAAGGGCACACAAAATTAAATGCAGTAATGCTTCTCGAAGCAAAATAAAAACAAATAAAAGTACACGGAAACAGCAGCAACAACTACGTGTTATAAAATAAACTTTTTTTTTTCTCTCCTGTGTTTTACTTCATTTTACATCATCATCGACACTCACAGATAGATATGCAATTTGCTTGTGAAGTACAGCATGCTGTCATTTATTCCAACACAACAGCAAAGCGACAGGTCGGCATCCCTAGTTTCATTGAAACAAGCTAGGAATTTGGCAAAAATTAAACGTCTTCCCAAATGCAATTCAGTTTGAAGCAGCGTTCTTTCCCCAAATGCCACTTTCATCATTTTATTTTCCAACACCACCAGTGCTAAAAAGCTGTTATACCCTTTGCTTCAAACATGGGAGGTACGTGGACTTCTGAAGTGATAAAAGCTAGAGATCATACAGATTATCCTTTCATTTACGTTATGTGTACCATCAAAAAGAAGTTGCCAAAAAACAATGAGGACAGTACATTCAAACTTCAAATGAATTTTCCCAATTTGCATGTGCATATTTTCCCACAACGCAAAGCAGCCTGTGCTTTTTTGAAGCATGCACAATGTTTTGAAATTCAGTAATAATCAAATACCTCGAGGTAAAGAGCTGGCTGACTGATTTTTAACAGAATGGTTAATAGGTGCTGGAGGTTTATGCCATTTCCAACAAACAGCCAGATGGTTTATGCCATCTAGCTCTTCGATGAGCCTTGACTTTGTAAACAAACAAAAAAATTGGTCCTTCCCAAGTTAATTATATGTAATATCCTTCGGAAGACCAAACAAGAGGTTCAGCCAATGATTAAAACTGGACAGACAGACAAATTATTGACATACAAGTAAAAGTACCCATCCCCAGTGATGGAAAAAGCAAGCAGAAGTACCCATCTCCAATGACAGGAAAAGTTTAAGTTAATCTCTCAACTTAAATTATTTGATGGAATTTAAAAGGTTAATTGTGTTGCACTCTTGGTTTCATTCAGAGCCAAAGCTCTGAGCCACTTATACCACCCACCGCAAAATGGTGGTGAAACATCGGGCAGCAGAAATTTGATTTGTCTTAAAAGAGTGCAAAGTATCCTGGTTGTGAAATATAATTTGGCATCAACAATATTCATGCCTGTTCTCTTGTCATTTAAAAAGTGAATGTTGAGCTTTGCCTGCATGCACAGCTTTTCAAATGTGGCATGGGAAGTGGCCGCCATAAACATGAGACAGACAAACGCACGACAGACACCATGGTTCGCAATATATACAAGTCTGAAGACGACGATGGTTCACGAGCGGTATTTGACGATGTAGATTGTTTTCAAGAAGTCAAGGATGAGACAATGTGATAATGTTTGACCAAGTTATAAAAATGATCAACATGATGTGGTACGAGTGACAGGTGATTAGCTGCAAAATTTTGAAAACCCGGTTTCGTTCAACAACTTTAAAAATTTGACCTTTGCATAACCTTTAAAGGTCCAAAACAATGTTGTGGACATTAAAATAAGGAAGCAGGATACGTGCTATAGCTTAATGGATTAGTTCGTCGAAGAAGGTCGAAAACCGGTTCGATTCCCACAACTTTGAAAATTTGACCTTTGTGAACTTTAAAGGTCAAAGGTCAAGGATTATGACCTTCGGTGCAAAACTTCCTCTGGAACATTCCAGAAACAATATAACGTCATATAGGCTATATGGCATTTCACACTCCTCGGATTATCCATACTTTGATAAATTCAGCGTAAAAACAAACTTGAAGGGGGCGCCACGGGCAAGGTGTTCGAGATAGAGAAAAATGGTTTCAAGACTTTAGGTGGGGAATGACCTCAAGATTATGCATAAAAATATTGTCATCCTAGCTCTCAAAGTTTGGGCGGTCGTCTGATTTTTATGTCAAAATTCGAAATTTTCTAAGTTCATGACCTTGTGACCTTGACCTTGGGACTAAATGAAAAATCGAGCTCCGTGGGGCTATGCAGGTGCCATTGGGCTAACCAAATACCAAAACCCCTGTCAGATTCGACAACCCCCTAGGAGAAGATGGATTTTTATGTCAAAATCGCAATTTTCTAAGTTCGTGACCTTGTGACCTTGACCTTGGGAGGAAAATGAAAATCGAGCTCCGTGGGGCTATGCAGGTGCCATTGGGCTAACCAAATACCGAAACCCTACCAGATTCGACAAACCCCCTAGGAGAAGATGCAAATTGAAATCGGCTACCCCCTAAAAACACAATTCGCATTTTTCTAAGTTCGTGACATTGTGGCCTTGACCTTGGGATGAAAATGAAATATCGAGCTCTGTGGGGCTATGCAGGTGCCATTGGGCTAACCAATACTGACACCCCTGCCAGATTCGACAAACCCCTCGGAGAAGAAATTTTTTATGTCAAAATCGCAATTTTCTAAGTTCGTGACCTTGTGACCTTGACCTTGGGACGAAAATGAAAAATCGAACTCTGTGGGGCTATGCAGGTGCCATTGGGCTAACCAAATACGACACCCCTGCCAGATTCGACAAACCCCTCGGAGAAGAATTTTTTAATGTCAAAATCGCAATTTTCTAAGTTCGTGACCTTGTGACCTTGACCTTGGGACGAAAATGAAAAATCGAGCTCCGTGGGGCTATGCAGGTGCCATTGGGCTAACCAAATACCGAAACCCTGTCAGATTCGATAAAACCCCTAGGAGAAGATGCAAATTGAAATCGGCTACCCCCTAAAAACACATGTTTTTTGGGCGTGGCTCCACCCATAATGGGCGCACCACGCCCATTCTCAGGAAAACACACCTAGATCATGATACAAACCTCCCACCAAAATTTTATCAGGATCGGATCAAAACCCACTGAGCTATGCTCGGGACAGACAGACAGACAGACAGACACACACAAATAACGAATATAGTGGTCACTTATATTTTTCGTGAAAATATTTTTTCGTGAACCAATTATATTTTTGGTGAAAATATTTTTTCCTGAACCAATTATATTTTTCGTGAAAATTTTTTTCGTGAACCAATAAGATCATGCCAGAAGAGCCTTAAAACACACCGAGGCACAATATTATGTCCAACATCAGCCAAAGATTTGGTAAAAGTCCAAAAAGTAGATCGTCAACTAATTAGAAATCAATCAAACAGTTATGAATTGATAACTACAATATTATTTTTATTGTTTCAGTATTTATATTTGTTTAAGATGATCCAAAATTTATGGAAGAGGTGAAATACAAATCATGCATGCACATTCTGACAAATACATGAGACAACACGGAACCTGACTTCAGACAAACGCAGCCGCTGACTTTGGAAAAAGTATTGTAACTTCTCATAATACTCTTGGCACCGGCAAAACCATCTTAATGATTTCACTTTTCTCTGCACACACAGCAGGGTAAAATTTAAATACAAATTTTCCCCTCCACATGGATGCCAACCTGTGGGATATGTCTGTGCTCTATCCTCTAAATGCTGAATGTTAAGTGAGGAACGTCTAACCTCTAAATACTGACTCAGAACAGATGCTTTCAAGCTATTATGTCACAGAGCATAGTAATCATATAATTTTTGGTTTTGTGAGGTATCATATATCATATAGCTTTATTTATATCATATCAGTATAATACATTATACAAAATCATAATATAAGAGTTAATTTTGTTTTTGTCATTTTGTTTTCAGAAAAAAGTATAGATCTGTTACACGCACGCACGCACGCACACACACACTAACTAAACCCTCCAATATCGCAGGGGTTAGGTTTCTGGAAAATGCCATAATAGTTTAAACCACGATTGTGGAAACCAAGGGCCAATGGGAAGGGGGGGTTCGGTGCCTGGACCAAGAAAATATCGAGGAAGATCGACGATAATCAGAAATTAACACATTACAATTGAAATAAACATGTAAATATATATATATATATATATATATATATATATATATATATATATATATATATATATATGGCATGTTAACATTGACAGAAACATATAAATACAGTGTAAATTAAACAAAAACACAATATTTTTACCTTTTAAAATTTATTCCAAAACAGCAAGGTGGGTGAGGGTAAATATGTTACATACTCGTTTGTACTGAACTCTGCCAAAAATTGAAATCACAAGACTTAGCTTTGGTTGAGGATGATGCTTTTGGAGGGGGGAGGGTGGAGGGTAGAAAGATGTGGATGTAGAACTTGCCATGGCTGTTGGATCGTTGGGAGCATGATGAAGTCGCCTGCTGCATTGCCACATAAAAGAAGGGTAAAACGATCCTGCTTGGACAGGAAGGTACAAGATGGCTTCCTTTTCCAAAATAATCTCGTCTCTTCGGCGTTGAAAACCTGCTCCGGCATAAATCCCTTCCTTCACCTTTGTTAAATCCATGAGCCGTGGTTGAATTGGAGCGTTCAGCCCCAGGTGCCTCGCGAAAAAGTTGGTAAATCCACAATGGGTTCTGCTGTATCACCAGTCCACTGAAAGGCATTTTATCTGCCAAAACGAAGTTTTTGCAAGATATGTTAGTCAGCTTGTATGTTTTTTTTATTTATTTTATTTTTTTTGTCTGTAATCACGTATAAAAATTTGCAGAGCCACAGTTATCATTGGAAATTTTTGTAATTTCGCATATCAGAGGCCTATAGGTCCCTTTCAGTGCATAAATGTTGAAGGTCAAGGTCAAAGGTCAAGGTCACTTTGTCGCAAATCAGGGGAGTCGACGAAAACCCTTATTTTTTGAGTACTTTGATCGGATCGTCTCAAACTTCATGGGAATATGTTATGGTCTGGCGTCAGCTGATTAATTTTTGGTGGCGATTGGCCTTGACCTTAAATGATTTTTTTTTAATTTTTTTTTTGTCTGTATCACTGTATAAATCACTCTGCAGAGCACAGTTATCATTGAAATTTTTGTAATCTTCGCATATCAGAGGCCTAATAGAGGTCCTTTCAGCGCATAAAATTTGAAGTCAAGGTCAAAGGTCAAGTCACTTTGTCGCAAATCAGGGGAGTTTGACGAAACCCTTATTTTTAGAGGAATTTTTGGATCGGATCGTCTTCAAACTTCATGGGAATATAGTTCATGGTCTGGCGCTCAGCTGATTAATTTTTGGTGGGCGATTGGCTTGACCTTCATTATGATTTTTTTTTTTTTTTTTTTTTTTTTGTCTGTAATCACGTATAAATCACTCTGCAGAGCACAGTTATCATTGGAAATTTTTGTAACTTCGCATATCAGAGGCTATAGAGGTCCTTTCAGGCGCATAAAATTTTGAAGGATCAAGTCAAAGGTCAAGGTACTTTGTCGGCAAATCAGGGGAGTTGACGAAACCCTTATTTTTAGAAGGGAATTTTGATCGGATCGTCTTCAAACTTCATGGAATATAGTTCATGGTCTGGCGCTCAGCTGATTAATTTTTGGTGGCGATTGGCTTGACCTTACATGGTTAGCGCCTAAGGTCAACTATTTGACCCCAAGGTCAAATTTTCAAGTTTTAGAACCATATCATGTAGTCCTCAAATTGAACACCTCGATGAGTGCTTTCTAATATGGTCAAGCTTGAGACATTATGACGTCATTGTGATGTTATGAGGCAAACGCATATTTTCATGGTTACTCTGTAGAACGATTCTCACGAATCTCTCGTAGGCAATATTCCTCAAGGAGCAGCTCCTGGTGGATAGCAGCTCTGTTCACCTCAGTGTGACCCTTAAAGAAGTCACACGTGGTCACCTTTTGGCAAGATACGGGTCACTCTAAGGTGACATTGGTTTATTTCTGTTTGGTCTTCCATCCAAACATTAAGTCTTTTCATTTCAACAAGAAGACCACTGGACTGGAGTGAGCCTTTTCCGCTTTGTGGAGTGTATTTGACTCACGTATTAACAGATATTTGACTCACGTTTACCGCATAGTCGATTAATTGATCATGTAATGGTGGCCCACAGATGCCGCATTTTCACTTCTTGCCAATGTGTCTAAAAAATCGATTTTTTAGATCCTCGTGGAGGATCCTACTCACGTTGTTGTTCTTCATTTCTTCTTGTGGATTTTTTTTTCACAGCCTACAGTTTTCATCGAAACTCCTAAACTTGGCATATTAGTAAAATACCGCGCAGACAGTAACGATCTCCGATTTTGAAAATTCCTCCTAGAAAAAAAGTTATGACGTCAAAATATCTCCGCTAATGGAAATGCCTAAAAAATTATCTCCGAAACTAGGCAAGCTTTTTAATTCTGTTTGGGAATCAACAGGGCATTAGCAGAGATGAATTACCGCACATATGATACATCACTATGACGTATATCAATTTTTATGAGTCATTCCTATTTTTTGACATTTTTTGTTTCACAACCCAGAGTTTTCATCGGATCTCGTGAAACTTGCCATGTATATGCAGAAAGCCCACGCGCAGGCAGTAACCATCTCCGATTTTGGAAATTTTCCTAGAAAAAAAGTTGATGTCATAATATCGCCGCTAATGGAAATCGCCTATACCATTATCTCCGAAACTAGGCAAGCTGTTTGAATTTTGTTTGCGGGAATCAAGCCGGGCATTAGCACAGATATTTATCGCAAACCTGATACATCACAATGACGCATATTCGTTTTTATGACGTCATCATTAAGAGGACGAGGATCTTAGTCATTTGAGCTGTTTTTTGCACAATATTGTTGCGCCACGTTACCGAACACCAGCTTGTCACTCAGGGGATTAATCCCCGGTTGTCCTCGTAGAGCCGCACCTGGGGCCACCGCTCACAATTAACGTTGCGGTACGGTGGTTGTTTTAGAACCACAGAACTCCACCTAGTCAACCACGAGTTCCAGTGCCACCATCTAATTATTCCGTTTAACTAGAGGTCATGGTTACCTGAGAGCGGGGAGGCGCCCTCGGCAAAGCACCAATGTTATTCGATTAGATTTTATTAGAGGCGGCCGAGCGTTTTAACCGCTGGTGCGTGCCGACTTTTTTGGTCAAATCTGTGTAATTACCTCCCAGTCTATCGGTTGGCCAATGCTAGACCAAAAAATGAATGTCTTTTGGCAAACTCTTGTGTTCTGAGGCAAACTTGCATTTATTTGTCAAGGAAACGTAAACTGCAGAACATTGACATTTTAGCTGATGATGTTTTAATTGTTTTTAAAGCATTGGTCACATCTCTTGTCCGTTTGACTTTGAAACCCATATCTTGTCTTGTTTGAAAAATGGTAGTACATTTCTGGACGCATCTGGCCACAGCTTCAGCAAACGTTTTTCCTTCCCGAAGGATATCGAGCACCTGAACTTCTCCTGGAGCGTCAGGACTTCTCTGGCGCTTCGGTTCCTTGCCAAAAGCTTTAGAAGGTGCAGGGCGTTTGGGCGCATCGTATGGCTTGAGAAAAAAACGTAGAAATAATCCGTGTCGTTCACAAGCAAAACAATCAAGACAACGAGAGTGCGCTTCGTGGGCAGCAGCCAGATCAGCGCCAAGGAGAAATGAATAGCGCGCTCTCTGCTTTGTCTCGTGGGTTGTGTCGACAAACATACAAATTTTTTTTGTTTGTTTTATTATGAAGATACTTTCGAGCGCCACACGTTATAATTTATTGCTTAAATAATTTATATTGTTATATTATTACGGATGTTCGGGGAATCCGCAGAAAAAATTATTACGTTCCAAGGAAAACCCGCGATGAACCGGGGGCGCGATTAGGTGAACCGCGATGAAAGCGGGGGTTGACTGTAATGCTAAAAAACTCTTATTGTGGGTATAACTGAAGGTGCTTTAATAATTCATTTTAGTCATTGCTTCTTTTGTTACGCTTCCTGTTTCATGTCTTCTTTTGATTTCTGTATGAACACCTTCACCACGTAAAAGTTGATCGATCTCTCTTGATCTCTCTCTTGATCTCTCTCTTGATCTCTCTCTCTTGATGCTCTCTCTTGATTCTCTCTTGACTTCCTCTCTCTCTCTCTCTCTCTCTTCTCTCTCTCTCTCTATCTCTCTCTCTCTCCTCTCTCTCTCTCTTTCTCTCTCTCTCTCTCTCTCTTGTTATTGAAATATGTAACTTTTGTTTCCTTTAAAAAAAAAAAATTTTTTTACTTTTGTAATAAAAGGACATAAAGTGTGTCTCTGTGCTCTGTCTCTCTGTTTCTCTATCTCTCTGTCTGTCTCTCTTTCTCTCTCTGTCTCTGTCTTTGTCTCTCTTCTCCTCTCTCTCTCTCTCTCTCTCTCTCTCTCTCTCTCTCCCCTCTTTCATTCATGGGCGCAGCTGTTCACTCACGTGCTGGAGCACTGTTCCAGTGGAGTTTCGTAGCTGTACAGGTGTGTTTGGGCTTTCAGACGTTTTTTTTTCCTTCGTTACCTTGACATTTTGCTTTCTCTCCATCTTTTGCTCCATCTTGCAAACGAGAGAGAGAGCGAGAGACAGATATAGAGAGACAGAGAGAGAAACAGAGAGAGACAGAGAACACAGAGAGACAGAGAGACAGAGACAGAGACAGAGATAGAGCAGACAGAGATAGGAGAACAGAGACAGAAATCAGAGAGACAGAGAGGACAGAGAGAGAGGAGAGACAGAGCAGGAAGAGAGAGAGCAGAGACAGAAGAGAGACAGAGAGAGAGAGACAGAAAGAGACAGAGGAGAGACAGAGACAGAGAGACAGAGAGAACAGACAGCGACAGAGACAGAGACAGAGACAGAGAGAGACAGACGAGACGAGAAGACAGAGAGAGACAGACAGAGAGAGACAGAGACAAGAGACAGACAGACAGACAGACGAGACAGAGAGACGACAGACAGACAGAGAAAGAAAGAAAGAGAGAGTTGGAGATAGATTTCAAGTTTGGGAGATAAACAGTGAGTTGGAGAAAAACAGTGAGTTGGAGATAGATAGTGTGAGTTGGAGACGGAGAGTTGGAAATAATGAAGATTGATCGAGTTGCAATGGAATAGAACATTGCAAATGGTAAATGGTCAAAAACCACAACTTTGAGTGCAATACTATTTTTGCCATTGATGGCAATTGACAACCTTGAATATTTTACTTTACGACACAACAACATAAACATACTCCACAACTCAACAATATCATTCACCCTAAAATAACCCACATTAGTGTATATTTTTTGAACAAGATTGACGAAAAGTCTCAGTTATGCTTAAAACCTGATGACATGCTAAAAAAAATTCTCAATTTTTGCTCCTTTGTCTAGTTATCATAGTGGCAGTAAAGTAAGTAATTGTCTCAACACTGATTTTAACACAACAAATGTCTCAACACGGACCGATTTAAACACAATAAATTGAATGCAAGTGTCTCAACACAGACTGATTTTAAACAAAATAAATTTAATTCAAGTAACTGTCTCAACACGGACTGATTAAAACACAATAACTTTAATATGGAGGATATTTTTGGAACCTGCGTCAGATTTTAATCATGATCTTGGGGAGGCTTTAGGGAATTGTAAAAAATAAATAAGCAAATATTTTGATCTCTTCATCTCATTAAAAGCATCTTAGCAAGCATGTGTGGAAGAAAAAAATAATTTTATTCATGTACTCTCAATTATAATTGTTGCTGGTGCTTTATAATATTTTAAACTTATGCTGAATAGTCGAATGCTAACAATTGCTGTTTCCCTTTGTCTAGTGTTATGGGGGTGGGGGGGGGGGATGATTCTTACTATGAAGACAATAGTCCTTGTCCTGTATAACACTGCAAATTTTGCATATGATTATGCATTCCTTTCACCCAGTGACACGCATTACAGTTCGAAGTATTTTGGCCATCTGCTTATCAACCCATATCTACTGACCTTCTTAGTACACAATTCCTTATATTCATTTCTTTTGAAAACCTATAACTACGTCTTATCCTTGTACTCCTTTGTTGTCTGCTTTTTAGTATTTGTCTTATTCTCACCAAGGCCAGCTGAAAGTCACCAGTTCTTCTCTCCTTTGTATCTCCCGCCCTCTCCACTCCACGAAAGCACGATAATGTCAGAAAATGTAAAACTTAGCTCTTCGCACAAATCGTGGTTATGTTTACATCTCTATTGCTTTGGACTCCGTGGTACCACAAAATAAATGTTCTCTGATCAAATGTACTTTTCGTTGTGGACAATGAATTAATTTGTTTCTTACAGATTGAGTTTCTTACAGGTTAACAGGACAAATCAGAAAATTCCACAACACATGTTATGCGAAAGCTGGATTTATATTTTCAAAAATTGTCTCCTCCAGTATTCATCTTAATCAGTTTACTGCAATTTATTTATTGGAATATATTATGCTTGAATAATTAGTCCAAAACACACCTTGAAAAAGCAAGCAATTAGTGAAATGGGATATATAATTTAGCAGCCAAACCAAAGCATGATGTTGCGTGACAGTATATGTTGGTAAGCCTTACCTGGAACCTGTAGAATGTATTGTCATCTTTGAGCGTGAGTAAGTGATCCGAGATGGGGAAGAAATAGCCGTGTGCTGCCAATTGAGATCCAAGGCGCAGTGCCTCGGCTGGAACAATAACGTGATGGTGACATAGAGGAAATGTGAGTTTCATAATCACAACAGAAACAATAACAATACAATAGGCCATCAGAGAGGTGTGAATGTAAAAAACACGAGTTCCATTACAAGGAACTTTAATGTTGGTAGAGGCCATTCAACCCTTCACACCTTACAGAATGGTTGCCAACTTATGGTTATTTGTTCATACTGTACCCTTTATATATTTAAATGCTGAGTATTAAGTAAGGAAGCAACATGTACTATTTTAAAGTCTTTGGTATGGCTCAGCCAAGGTTTGAACTATCAACCACCCAGATTCAAAGCAGATCCTCAAACCAATATGCCATTGAGTCATGCATATGGTTTTCAAAAACTTATGAGAAAATCGAGATTTAAAAAGTGTGCAAAAAACCCTTTCTTCTTTTTTTTCCTAAAAATTGTTTTCCAATTTTTTTTCCCCCATATACAGACAGGTATTATCAAGTGGACCGGGTCTCCAGCTCTGGCCCCATGGGCTAGACCGCATTCCTGAGCATTTGAGGAGTAGCATTATTACTGCGTGTATTTTTCTGAATTTTTGCTCCTTTGTCTAGTTATAGGCGGAGAAAGATAAAGTCATATGTCAAACAAATTGCAACAGAAACTAAACCTATTCCATTATGAAGGACCCCCACAGATATTATATATATATATATCAAAATCTACTCGAATCTGCCGGGACAATGTTATTTTTTACCACTTCTTTCTTCCCCACGCGGAAACCAATGGAGTGGTATGATTTGCCGGTATCCGTGCAGAAAAATGGCGATAACCATGGTAACAGAATTTGTTACCACACTTCAACTCAATTTTCGGTCAGCAATTGTCTATGCGAAGCGAATTCTTCACATCACGTACAGATTATAGTGTTGTAAGGTCATATAATGTAATGTAGCTGGTTACACTGAACAACAATTTCAAAAATTTTTTTTACTGGAGATGTGTAAGTGATTAGACTAATTTGGGTACGCTGATTTTCAAAAATCAATAACCGTTTTGCTGTATCACGTCAGATTTTCAGGACAGAAATATTCCCATTGCCTAGAAGTCAGGATTTCAATGAAATTTACATATGTCTTTAACATGTCTATTTCGTACAATTGTTGTTAACTTGTGTTATATTTCTTTCTTTCAGATAAAGATGAGTAGGCGTTCCTGTACTAATCATCCTGACAACTTCTGTTATGTCTGTGGTCGGTATACAAAAAAGATCACAGCGAAGTATATCTACAGCAGTGAAAATGAAGGCCGCCTACTTTCACTACTTCGGGTGTAAGGTGGGGGACCAAGAACAGAGCCTGGGCACCACACATCTGCTGCCAAGCTGTCACACAACCTTGACTCAGTGGTTGGGTGGCAAGCGCGCGAGCATGCCATTTGCGGTGCCCATGATATAGGCGTGAGCCGCAGAACATCATGATGATTGTTATTTCTGCAGCACAAGCATCGCCGGCTTCAACAAGAAGAATAAAGGTACATCAAGTACGCTGACTGCGTCTCTGCTCGTAAACCTGTGCCTCATGATGACGAGAACCCCGTTCCAACACCTCCAGCTGATCAGAACATAGCTGTAAGCAGTGTGAAGAGGATGGTGAATGAATGACCTTTTGAACCCGACACTCAAGAATCACACCTTCTGAACCAGGGAGACTTAAATGATCTTGTAAGAGATCTCTCGCTGTCAAAGGCGAAGGCAGAGCGCTTGGATCAAGGCTGCAGCAGTGGAATCTACTTGAACCTAACACAAGATATCCTTGTTCAGAGCACGTCACAGAGACATGGCTGAGTTCTTTGAGATGGAAGACACGATGACATTCTGCAGTGACATCAACGGTCTGTTGAAAGAACTTGGGTGTGATCACGATCCTGCAGACTGGCGCCTCTTCATCGACTCGGGAAGAACAGCTTGAAGGCTGTTTTGCTCCACAATGGCAACGAAAAACCATCAGTCCACTGGCTACAGCGTTCGGCATGACAGAGACCTATGAGACTATGCGGCAGCTGCTTGATTCCATCAAGTACAATGACTTCAACTGCACATTCTGCGGAGACTTGAAAGTGGTGGCGCGGTTGTTAGGGCTGCAGTCAGCTAAACGAAATACATGTGTTTCCTTTGTCTCTGGGATAGCAGAGACGACAAGATCACTGGACGAAGAAAGATTGGGAAGAGCGAAAAGAGCATGTACTGGTCGACACAACGTGAAGCATGTCGCCCTTGTCGACCACGCCAAGGTTTTCTTCCACACTCCACATAAATCGCTTGATGAAAAGTTTGTACGGGCAATGGATCTGAATGGGCGTGGGTTTTTATACCTCAAGGAAAAGTTTGGCAAACACCTTGTCGGAGGCCAAGATCAAGGCTGTGTGTCTTGTTGGACCGCAATCCGACAGATTATGAAGGACGAAACTTTTCCACAACTCTAACCCCAAAGAGCTGGCAGCGTGGAGGAGCTTCAAAGCTGTGACGGACAACTTCTTGGGAACGAGCGCGCGGCACAACTATGAAGAAATAGTGCAGCAGCTGCTGGAGTCCTTCAGGAAACTTGGTCCAGGATGTTCCTGAAAATCCTTTCCTACACCAGCACCTGAACTTCTTCCCTGACAACTTGGGAGCAGTCTCGGACGAGCACGGCGAGCGATTCCACAAGAGATTTCACTCATGGAGACGCGTTACAAGGCGGCACAACCCGAACATGATGGGCGATTTCTGCTGTTCCTGCATCGTGAAACTGACACAGAGCAGCACAACGCAAAGCCAAATGCCTAAAGCATTTTAATTACATTATAGGGGAGTTTTTCTGTAATTTCTGTAATTTTGAAGCATTCATGATGAAATAAATGAATAAATGATTTTTGTAATTTCATTGAAATCCTGACTTCTAGCAAATGGGAATATTTCTGTTACTGAAAATCCTTACGTGATACAGCAAAACGGTTATGATTTTTGAAATCAGCGTACCCAAATTAGTCTAATATCACTTTACACATCTCAGTAAAAAATTTTGTTGTTCAGTGAATTATCATCCTTAATTTTCAATCTTTGCTTGCGTGGGAACGAATTTTAATATAATTATGATTTTTTTTTTCTTTAAAATGGACGATTCCGAAATTTTCTAGTCGCTGTTTGTATTCCATGTCAGACCTCCATATTTCCAAATGAATATAATGAACGGTCACTTTTGACCCCTTTAATATTATCTGCTCATTCCGATCATTGTTTCCCAATTTGAACGAGATTTTTTAATCGGATTTTTTTGATAAAAATGTAGAAAAATATTTGATTTTTTTCACTAGACGCTGGCTTGGATGATAAGCACTTACATTTTATATGGCCTTGTAGTGCGTCTGATTGTAGACGGAACCGATCCGGTAATGGAGGGACGGACTGTGCTGTGTGTGGAGTTAGCGTCGATAACGGAACCAGATTGCCTTGTTACAAGAGAAGGAGCTGATGGAATAAATACTGCCTCCGTCCTATTGTGATTTGACCATCAATGTTCGACCAGGGAGAAGGTACATGTTGCTTGTAGAAGTCGTTTCTGCACAAAAGCTCATCGAGCAGGACCGCCGTAAGCGCCAGTCTGCAGGAAGTGCAATACACAGTCAATGAAGTGAAGATCCCAGGCCCAGTTCACTTTCATGAGTGACCTGCTGCTTATGTGGAGGTGAGATATCGGTAAAGGACTTCAGACTGACCTCGCATTCACTGTGAGAACCGAGTTCCAGGAGGCTATATTGAAGGTGTGCGACGAAAGGAAGACAGGTGGGCCACAACAGTCATTGGTAGGATATCATCGGCAGGCGATCTGCACGCAGCCGACGCCGTAATATCATCAATTTGCAGCGTGAACTTCCGAACTGGAAAGCAAATCCGATTAAGTTTTCACATGAGGAAACGCCAGGGAAGCGACAGGTAGGCCAAAAGATGTCCTCACGAGAATGCTTTCTTAATTGTTTTAGACGAGATGATTGGTGATGATGAAGTACAGTGGACAATTCCAGACATGTGCGCTCGCATGGGAGCAATATGTGAAACCATACAGCTGCAAATATATGTTGGCGAATCGCGCCCGCGCGCGTGCGGACGGCCACGTAACTCGAATCGCGGCACGTCGCCCACCGGAGCGGACAATTCAGTCGTGACCCTCTCGGAACAGCCGGGGCTAGTCACGGTGGGTGGTTTAACCCCACCACGACCGTGCCAATTGCCCACCCGCGAGGATAGGGTTGCTCGCCAATTCGATTCTACCTAAGTACCTCGCGGATGGTCGACCGGCGCATCGTACCACGCCACAGGCCACTCCGGACACGAACCGCTTAAGCGGTCCGTTCCGTGCTACAGTAATAACCGAGCGGTTATCGTCGGCCTTGACGGTTCAGATAATTACGGATGTTGCACCCACTACGACCCTTTACGTGAAGCAAGATGGAGGGTCAATAAAAAGGAAAAGACGAAGCAGAGCGGGAACAGTTCAACAAGCAAGCATTTTATTCACACACACACACAGACAAGCACGTATATACAGCCATACAGTCAAAAATGCACATATAACAGTTAAAACAATTATGCACAAAAAGCAATGTAAAAAAGAAACGATGCAGAGCTACAACCGAATACGCGTACACACGGCAACACTTAAAACAATATACTTGAGCCAGACTGGCGCCACCCACGAGCATTCACACCAAACCCAAAGAAAAGAAAGAAAGAAGTCGCGACTTCCCTTTTGTGTCTGGTGAGTCCCTCTCCCGCGACCTGTCAGGTGGTCGCGCCTGGCCCGACCTCTCTCGCGGCCGGCGAACCTCTCCCGGCACTCCCCATCCGGAGCACAGGTCCACCTTGCAACGGGCGCTGCCGCGTTCCCGTCCTGCCTTCGTGACAGGGCCGCCTGCCAAGGCGCGGGCGCAGACCTCTTCCGAAGACAACCAGACCACCACCGAGACGAACAAGAAGAGGCGGAAGTGGAAGCGGCTCAAGACCACCGAGGATCGCCGTGTCCGTCTTTTATCGGCGCGGCAGCTCCGCCTCGCCCCGCCCATTCTCGGCTCCACCTTCCTTCGAGAAGGTTACGAAAAGGGCGTGCCTCACGCTTTTCCTCCACCCGCTCCGTCGGTGGGCCGGGGAGTCAGTTTTTGGCTCGGGGCCAGAGAATTATTCCCCCAAAAAGGGCCCTCCTTTACTGACCTCTGACCTTTGACCTGCATATCGCCTCTCCTCCACTCCAAAGCGCGGGGAAGTCAAACGGAAAGAACAGGCGGGGAAACCTTGGCGCTATCCTCGCAGTTCCTCCTTGGCGCCTTTGTTGCCGTCGAAGCGGACGTAGTGGCAAGAATGTAGTAGCGTAGATGGTGGAGGTGGCGTGGTTGCAGTGTGGTTGGCGCTGTGATGGGAATGGCATGGTTTGTTGAAAGTTGTGTGTTTGAAATAAAAGATAGAAAAGAAAAACGGACTGACTCAAAGCGTCGCAGCCGTATGGATCACATTAATAAATTCCCTCTATACAACGGGTTTGGGCTAACTACACATGTACCTATGAAGATATCTCACCGAAGGGCCCTTTATGGTGTAATGCGAATTTCCACAGCCGTAACAATATCAAACAGCGTTTGACGGACACGCTCGGAG
>CM068965.1:51550424-51573673 GCA_035128595.1 Eptatretus atami | reverse complement strand
TGGTGAACCGCACAATATTGATCCACAGCTTTTGTTTCATCGATTGCTAGCCGTTGGTCAGGCATCTGATGATGAGAACGCACTGGAAAAGTTTGCGAAATACGAACTCTCTACAAATCCACCTGCTCTTTTCAACGACAACGGACTAATGAGAGAGGCTGTGAAGTCGCAGTTGGCTGACATGATCGCATCAATGTGTCCCACACTGGACGACTCGGCCATTTTGAAATTATGTTAAATTAGGTAATTTGTCCCCGGCAGATTCGAGTAGATTTTGGGTATTATTATTATTCCCGAAGGGTGTACTACTCGTTACAGCAGTTTTCATTTCTGTTGCGATTTGTTTGACGTTGGCCTCGTTTTTCAGTTATTAGCACCCGCCTATTACCCTAGTGGCAGGAAAGTAAGTGTCTCAACATGGACTGATTTAATCTAAATTTAATGTAAATAATAATAAAATCGTTTATACACCCACTCCAAGGGCACAATTTCTCTAGATACTAAAACTAAGGAACAATGTACAATAAAAAAAAACTATACACAGGCAAACATTAATCAACTTAACACAATTGTAATGAAGGAGGACTAAAGAAAAAGAACTCTCAATGATGTGGGGATGGAGTAACTTATATAAATAATTCAACACCACCACCACTACCAAAACAACAACAACAACAGAAGATGCTTTAACCATTTTCCCCTTTTTTCAGCAGGTTGGTTGAATTATGGCACTCCTCCATGTGCATCTGTCCATTTTGAAAATTTCAAACAAACCCAAACATTTCATATATGTCTTGAAAATTTCATGAAAACATAAAAAAAAACTAGAAGGGCACTCTTCGACGTCATGACGTCGCCAGATATGACTCCACCGACATTATTACATCATTATAATACTTGTACCAAGTTTGATTTAAATCCCTAAACCCAGATTCAAAATATTAAATGATTCTGTCTCTGGCAGATAATCGTCGTGACACACAATCTGCCTAAAGGCGATGTCCCGGTCAGCATGGGAAGCATGATCCGATCCTTATAGGCCCAGAGCAGGCCTGATCCGGCAACTCGCAATCACCACCCACCAAGTTTCTTCCTACATCCAATTTATCCAGTCCTTCGAGGGTAAAGATTGAGAGTGTGTGGCTGGCTGGCCCACCAGATTTCCCTTCCCACACTCTCTACCAGGCCAATCTCGTCTGGCTGCTTCTCCACTCACAACCTCTTTTCCTGCTGCAGCATCTTCTTCCTCCTTCCTCTCTCTCCTCTAAGGGAAGTGATGGCACTTTTTCTTCCGTCGACCAGTTTACAATGAGATCTCTCAGTAAACTTTTGCAATTTAGTCTTATCAAATCAAAAGCTATTATGACAGCATAGCGGTTTTTATTTCACATTCGTTAAACAAATTACCCTGTTTTCCATTTAATTACCCTAACTCAAACTCCTCGGTGGAGCTCTCCTCCAACTCCACATCAGGAAAAACCTCTTCCAGATCTGATCTTCCATCATCTGAGTCAGTTCTTGCGTCAGCGATGAGTAATTTCCAGTTGACCCACTTTGGCGTACCATCAGAGGTAGGACCTATTTCAAAAATGTCATCTTCCTCATTCTTACTCACGACGATGTATGGAGTATGATCAAATTTATCCTTCAGTTTGTGTCATCCTCTGAAAGCCTGTCACTTGAGTAGTACCTGTTATTCGAGAGCAAATGTTTCAGCATGCATACACACATCATGCCTTTTCTCTTCTGATCTGGCTGCTACTTGTAGAATGAAACATACCACCTCATGGGTCCTCCTCACCAACTCCGCTTGGGTTTTGGTATAGTCTTCATTCCAATCTCTTCTCAAATTGGAGAGAAGATGATCAGCTGCCAAGGCCGCTTCACGCACAAACATCAATAGGTATGGGGTAACACCCATCACTCTATCCGGTGTAGTATTTCACATGTATATCATGTGTTGAATCAGCTCTGGCCATTGTCATCATTGCCCTGTTGGGTGAAGTGACTCTGTCGCCCACCTAACTCTGAATGGGGTCTTAAGTCACATCCTGGGTTACTTCGCTGGGGTCTGAAGCTGCCATGTATTTTGGCTTGCTCAACCATGCCTTGACTTGGAACAGGCCGCAACGATTTCTTAACCATGAAGTTTTTTTTTTCACTTTCTTCACTCATATTATCAAATGCCTGTTTATCATACCTATGAATCGCTGTGTACAATTCAATTCTTATAAAAGCCCAGAGACGCCAGCGTTTGTGGCTTTATTTCATTTCCGCACATATCATAACCTCGAGAATCTCTTAAACTAAGCCAAATTACAAAATTTAAGTGAAATGTAATCCTGTGTTGAGTCGAATGACTCTTCTTGATGCAATATTCAATTAGGCATTGTAAATCCCTCCATCCATTGGGACCATACTCTGTGCAGAGCGTTGGTGTTGTCTAAGCAGTCTCCTGGGCTATTGGGCATAATCTTGGACAGGTCACCACTCCGACACAGGATACTCAAATGGCACAATCATCCCAGCAAACTGGTATTCATTTTTCCAACCTCAGAAGGATGACAGGCTGAGTCAATCCCACCTGGTATTAATTCAACAGCCGAATTCAACAGCCAAGCAGGATTTGAACTCAGGACCCTAGGATCCCAAGCCCACCACCCTAACCATTAAGCCAATACCAGGCATATTGTATATACTAGACTGATATTGAAAATACTGGATTGATGATTTCAACCTTATCAGCGATTCTACAATAAACAGACACCAATGTGGTCTCCATCGTGAAACAGGAATGGAATAATTGTGGTTCATACCTGGTTCATCAATGTTGAGATTTTTCATGAGCCAGTGAACAATGTCAGCACCTACCAAGACATGCATGTACAAGCTTGTGGGTATTTTTTGATGTCAAATGGAATGTTTTACAGTATGTGGTGCAGATTCTAAAATAGACCCTCCATCTGACTGTGATTGATCGATCATATGGCAGGTCCTCCAGATGACTTTACGTCATGTAATTACTTAACAAAGATTCAGCATAAGTGAAATCTGATTGCAAACAATGACAATAGTGAAATTGGGACAATGCAGTACTGCTTTAAAGGTTGAAAGATGCATACCTGTGAAGACACTAGGAACCTTTGAAAGGAAGCTTTTGACCGTACGAACTGAGACACCCATGTCTTCATCTTGCATGTGATGCACAATGCTCTCCATCTGCATAAGGAAAGAAATTGTGAAAGGCAGCTCGTATGTCACGTCAGAAAGTTGATGGCTCCATCACTGTAATGACTTTCAAGCTTCTTTAAAATAACAACCATGCATTAAATTTGATCATCCTCACTGCAAATTGGTGCAATATCAGGAGCAGTTATTTGAAGTCCAAATCCAACAAATTTGTCTGTTATACCTCCATTACACAAAAAATGCGTTCAACCCAGTTAATCCTGCTTTAGAATTTTTTTATTATTATTAATAGTGTTGAGGCTCGTGGAAGAGTGAGAACATAGTGTTGATAAGGACGTAACAGAATGAAAAGAACAGGATAAAGAGGGGGGGTAGAGACACCAACAGCAGGGCTGAGAGACAAAACAGAGGGAGACGTGAAGAAATATGGGAAGTGGGGAAGAATGAGGACAAGAAGAACACAAGAGGAAATAAGATGGATACAACTGCAAACTCTCAATCACAGAAGTGGAAGGGAAGCTGTAAACTCGGAAAGAGGTTTGGTGAGAGTAAATGTTGGTAGAAAAGGTCATGGTTGTGGATAGGGGATGACCGAAGATGGTGGTGCACTACTGTCTTGAAGCCCTGGAGGGAAGAACGAGGTTGAAGAGACCAAAGAAGTTGGTTCCACAAGCAGAGAAAAAGAGGAATGAAAGAGTGGAGGTGAGCAGTGAGTCTGGATTTTGAGAGTTACCAGATTGAACTGCCAGACTCATCAGCGCTGAGGAAGCTCTCTGAGAATAGCCAGATAGATGTTAACTCTCACATACACATGATGAGATGAACCAATTGGAGCAGAAGAAAAACAGGAGACATTAGCAGGGACATTGGTCATCACCAAGTCCAGAAGGGAGGATTTGTCGGCAGAAATCAGGGTCAGAAAGTTCGAGTCAGTCCATTGGAGCCATAGAAGTCCATTGCAGCAGTGCCATGGGTGGTGAGAGAGGTACGAACACCCACCAAATTGGCAGGGTGAAAGTTGAATTCACCATGGATGATGAAGAGAGTGTTGTGATGGGCAACTGTTAAAAGTTGGTCTGTGTTGGCAGGGAGAGGGAGAGAGAGAGCGAGAGAGCGAGAGAGATGTAAATGGAGTCATCTCTGTTTGGAAGACAGTACAACACACAGACAAACAAGAGGTGTGAATGTTGGGGAAGTCACAGCCAAAGGAACTCGTGGTGTTTGAGAGGTGTAAGAGCAGTAGACAGCTCGTGAGAAATAGAGTTATTGATGTAAAGTGGAACTCCACCACCCGGATGGGGTTCAGACCTATCAAACTAGATGAGACAATAGCCAGGGAGAGACACTAAGGAGTCAGGGACACCCTTTTGGAGCAAGGATTCTGTTAAACAGATGATGTCCAGGGTATCAGCAGCACCCTGGATTGAGAGATCTATCAGGTTGGAGCAAGACTTTAGTTGTTTGAGGTCCACACACTTAGGGACAGGGGAGGAGGAGGCTCTGTTGGTGGATGAAAGTGGAGAGGGGGTGGGGAACTGAGAGAGTGGGTGAAGAAAGGGGGAGGCTGAGAAAGGGTGGGGTATGGGGGAACTGGGATGGGATGGGGCTGTGGGCAAACTGGGAAGAGGCAGGGTGGGGGGGGATACTGAGAGGGGTTGGGGTGAGGAGAAAGCCGAGATGGGTGGGACGAAGAGTAAGCTAAGAGGGGGCTGGTCGAGGTGGAAGCAGAGGGGGGGGACATGAGGTGGTGGGATGTTGATGGGGAGGACACAGAAAATGGGTGAGGTTGGAAGGATGATGTTTAGTTTGATCTCTTCAGTTATGAATAAAAAGTTCATTTGGAAAAGTAATTTCTACATAATTTGTAATTCATCGAAATGTGGCATTATTGTTTGGGGGTGAATACTTTTGCAGTCCCCTGTATCTTCTTCCTGATGCATAATATATGCACATCATGAAAAGTAAAGAATGATGGACATTTTCTTTCACAATGTTGCAAGATTCGTAGAAGTCCTCAACAAATACCTTAACAATGATATTGGTTTCATGGTCCCAGATCAAGTCGTATAAGAGAAAATAGTCGGAAATAATAGCAAGGACCTACGTAATCTGCGACAAAATCCCTGCTTGAGCGAATGCCACGCAGTTATTTAGGCAGTGTATAAAAAACAGATCACCGCCTCGATCGCTGAGGCCTATCTTCATAATGCCCATGATGCCTATCAGCTCAAAATCCTTTTAACTGTCTCTTTGGTCATAGTACACTGAAGGGAAAACTTATAGTGAGGGTGTGGTGATTGTTACTACTAGTACGTGCCCGTACGTGCAAAAAAAAACTTCAAACCGCGTGCCAGAAACAACAACCACACAGGCCGTTTCTTTGCTCTCGCCTGCCCGTACGTGCGTGGCCCGAAGTTTGCATATCGCAGTTACGATTATTCGCAATTTAATTTTAATGGCCAATTATTCAATTAGCGCCAACGTATTTTGCCTTTTCGCAATGTCATCGCAAGGAAAAACACAAAGAGAAGAGAAGAGAAAAAAAGAAAAAGAAAAAAACGTACGTGCAAAAAAAAAAGGAAAAAAAAAGAATAAATAACAAAAAAAAAACTTTCAAACAACCACACATCCGTTCCTTCGCTCTCATAAACGACGACTGGATTGGGGCATTGTGTTTGTCTATAAATGCGCATAAGAAATCGAGAAATATTAGAATACACTGTCATCACTATCCGGAAGTCGTACGTTGTAACCCGTAATGGGGAACGCGGCTGAGGATCTCTTCCCATCGGCCACGCCCACGCAGCAACGTGTCTTGTCATTGGTTTGGTAAATAAATGGCCATAACTTGGGAACCACTTGTCTGATTAATATCAAACCTTGAAAAGGCACATCCACGGGACCCCAGCAATATACCTGGCAAGTTTCAATTAGATCGGACCAGTGGTTGTCGAGAAACAGCGGTCACACACACACACACACACACACACACACACACACACACACACACACACACACACACACACACACACACACACACACACACACACACACACTGCTGGAATTATAGATAGAAGATAGATGAGCTTGCAATGTGAAACACTTTCCCTCGTTCCCTTAAATTCTGGCTCTCGGTGTGATTGCAAAAGGTTACATGAATGGCCACATTTAAACAATTGTATCAGGATTTAATATGTTCAACAAGCCCAAAAAATGGTGAACGATTTTCGGGTCAGAAAAAAAAAATGATATAATATGCTTCCCAAAGAATATCAACACAAATACCAAACAGATCCAAAAGAGCAACGGTCAACAAATCATCAGTGAAATCTTCATTTATATTCATGTAGTCATTCGTATGCAGTACGTGGCTGCAGGTTGCATCATTGCTGTGGGTGCAGCTGTGCCACTAATGCAGTGCCCCCGCCCCCCCTGTAGGTTTGGGAAGGAATTTGCAATTTGTTCAAGATGCCGGCGATAACTCACCTACCCTTCACTAAAGACACCTTCAGATCTTTAAAGTCTACCAACGACCGGTGCTCTGGCAGACGGATCCTCTGGCTTAACGTACTTCCGATATATGGCACACACAATGGTACATCACCATGCATGGGAAACGTCAGGGTGACAGTTGATAGCTGGATCGAGGCTGGAGAGCTCGGAAGTGGATACTCTCAATCTCTTACCTTTGATATACAAACCTACTGTCAGTCCACCTGTAGTGACATTTACGTAGGTATATCCTTAGTTTTATTCAGTGCATTCAGAAACCTGCATCACACACTTATTATCACATTTCTCATGCTCTGCTAACACTTGGTATGCTGTCAATTAAAGGCTAATTATTGTCACCATTTTAGCAAAAATAAAGCTGTTATCCTAAAAAAACATGTGTTTAATTATAGTGGAAGTGGTGTTTTCATGTGAAGACACCAGGGGCGACCATCCCCAAACACCCCCGTCCACAGGTTGCGAATCGTGGAATGACCCTGAGATATGAGGGTAAGCTGCGTAAGCAGTTGGGGACAATCTGGCAGTTATTTTTGATGGTGATGTGGATTAACCAGTGGAATGGTTATCCTTACAAAATGCTTCAAATACCCAATTAAGCAATCACCACCCCCAGCGAGTCCGAGGCACTGTAAAATCTCACCCTCTGTATTTTGTGGGGTATCCATGGTCGGAGCAAGACGAGAAGAAGGACATCTCAGATGTAAACACCAATAGGCTGGAGAAGTTCGTAAGGCTCTGGATGCCAATTGTCCTAGTAGATGATATCTACAAATATAATTAATCCTCAGTATTCGTGGCGATGCACCACAGTTATAGCCCGTTGAAAATATGACGAGTTCACGTAACAGCACCGGGGTTCAAGCCCCTGACTCAAACTTTCATTAATCTCATAGGTTTTCTCACCCTTATGATGATGATATCCTAAACACGCAAGGACAGATGTCATCTGAAATGAGAGCAAAAGGACTCTGCCACCCTAAGAAACTTTTGTTGTTTGGCAGCTCAACCGTCAAAGTTTATCATCCACTTGTGCATATATTGAAGACACTGACAAGCTCATTAATGATTTTGGTGTCTTGGTGACTTCTATTCAAGAACAAAATAGTTCATCAACTACTCAACACAGATATTCAAAGCACCAGAATTGGCAGATCCATCTTGTTTACAGCTTCTGCCACACATCGTCAAATTGATGTAGCAATTGGTGGAGTTGGGATAGTAATCAAATCTTAATAACCTTATATCAATAACCAAAGTATCGGATCATATTGTATTAGCAATATTTAAAGTAAACCCTCATGTTTGATCAAACTACACTCCAACCAATCTGTTCTTACATATGGAAGCTTGGCTGTTAGGTAACTATCATTTCTTGGAAGTACAGCTGTACCACTGATGCTGTGCCCCTCTTACCAGTACACTGGTACTCATTTCACAAACCTCAGAAGGATGACTGGTAACGTCAACCCAACCTCGTGTTAATTCAGCAGCCAACAGGGCTTGAACTCAAGACCCTAAGATCCCAAGCCAGCCACCCTAACTACAAAGCCAACACAAGGCTTTTCTCCAATCAATGTCAGTGACGAATCAAGTGTGGAGGAGTTCTACAAAAGCCTAAACTGGATCGTGTCATCTATCCCTTCACATCCTGGTCTTGCACTCGGAGGGTAGTTCAACACTCAAGTGTCGAGCAGTTTTTCATACCGTAGCTCCACCAACAGAAACGGTGAGTTTCTTCTTGATTTAATTCATCGGCATTATCTTCCAATAACCGACAGTCTCTTCCAAAAAACAAAATCATGACTGGACTTTCAGCGCTCCAAATAAAACCACATCTCAAATCGATTTCAACCTATGTCATAAAAGATGGAGTGACAACATCACGGATTCCCACGCTCACTCATCAGACCCGATTGGCTCTGACCGCCGAATCGTTTTTGCAAAGATAAGGCTTAGCATCAGATTAAAAAAAAAAGAACACAAACAGGTCTAGACTTCACTGGGATATCATCTTTACCAATCTTGACATAGCCTCTGAAATCGAAAATCAAATTTCAACTGAATTGGAACTATTAGAAAGGAATTAGACAAACATAAAGATTTTCCTGACATCTAAAATAAAGTTAGCTCTGCTAACACTGGGGTACCACTAGAACCCGATGAAACAAGTGTTCAGGGAACTGCTGAAGTAAACAACGCAGCTTGTGTTGCTGTCCTCGGCGCACAACCTGAGACCGTATCTACAGCACAAGTCGTGCAAAAGAAGAAAGTAAGACGTATTGAACAAGGTTTGGATGGTTAGGAAGTAATAATAAATAGAAAATTACCTTAAATGGTGCCTGATCCACCTTGAATAAAAGGAAAAACTGACGTTTCAGGCTTTAACCTTCATTGGAGCAAAAGAGAGAACAACGAGAGCAGAGCTTTAAACAGGAAGACTTCTGCAATTACTTCATCACTGACATGCAGGTATCCATTTTTATCCAAGGCACGGGGATCGCTTAGATTCCTAGAAAACTCATTTTGAAAAACTGCTCTCTTCTGATAATTCTAGCCTACCCAACAACCCAATTGATCCTGTCTTCAAGGTCAACTCCAACAATACTCCTGGCATCTTCGCACGAGCAGAACTTTACATGGTCATGAAAACAAACGAAACTGGGAAAAGCCCACAGTCATGATGGTATTCCATTTGAAGTTTGGCGACTTCCGAAGCTAAGGAGAACGATTGAAAGTCTGCATTGAAACACACCGAGGAAATCGATCTCCAGAATGGGGGAAGATCGGACATTCCCCCGATACCAAGGAAAGGAAATTTAACGCACCCTGAAAATTACCGTGGAATAGGTCTAACCTAAACTGCAGCAAAAATCTCCAATTTCCTCCTCCTTAACAGAATTTGCCCTGAATTAGAAAAGACCCTACACCCAAATCGAAATGGTTTTAGGCCCCCTTTTGATCTCCATATTCTCAGATTCTTGCTCTCGGGCACATCTTTGAATAAATACATAACCACCATAAAGAAGCCACTGCCATCTTCATCGACTTCATGAAAGCCTTCAATTCCATTCACAGGAATAAACTTTTCTAAATTCTCCGTGCATATGACATCCCTGAGTTGATTGTTAAGGTCATACAAATCATGTATGACGATACCTCTGCAGTGGTTCTTCTTCGTTCACATGCAGCACAAGGCTGTGGAGGAGCAATATTGGATGAGGGTGTGGCTGTGCCACTGATGCAATGCCCTCTCTGCTGGTTAAGGAACTAATTTGGAATTCGACCATGGTGCCGGTGATGGCTCGCATACTCTTCGCAAAGGACACCATGGGATCGTTAACGTCCACCAACGAATGCTGGTAGATGGGACACCCGTTTAACGTCCATCCGAGGGATGGCACACATTGACGAATCACCATGCCTGTGAAACACCAGGATGACAGTTTATATCTGGGTTGGAATTCGCACCCAGACGAGACAGCTTAGAGATGAGTTTGCATACCTCTCGGCCATCCTATCAGCCCTCTACAGTGGTATTAATTCCTGAAGGAGAGAATGCAACTTTCCAAATCAACGCTGTGGTTCTCCAAGGTGACCCGTTAGCTCTTTACCTGTTTACCTTTGCCTTGGACTATGTCCGAAGAACTGTTATAGAAGACTGGAATGGTTTAACTATCTCAGTGTGGAAGTCGCAAATATCCAGCGCAGAACATTTCTGATGTGGACTTTGCTGACAACATATTGCTCTTCTCTGACATGTTACGCAAAGCTGAACTTCTATTTCACAAGGTTGAAACTGCTGCTAAGTCTATTGGTTCTGGTACTCAACACTGAAAAAACGAAGTATGTGCACATCAATCCTTCTGCCGATAGTGCTTTACTTACTGTTGATTGCAGTCAGATAGAGAAAGTGAATGACTATAAATACCTCGGCTACTACACCAACATGCAGCTTGACTTAGAATGCAGGAAAGTTCAGGTTTGGGCAGCAGTTCACGTCCTCAAGAAAGTTTGGAGATCTCCTGTCCACAGACAGGGTAAGCTATGAATCTTCAGAACTACTGTTGAGTCGTTCCTTCTCTATTGGTGCGAATCCGAGACCTTGACCCAAGCACAGCAGGTAAAATCATTCGACCGCATACCTACACCTGATTGCTTCACAAAGTCCTGAACTTTTCTTAGCAAGACCATATCACCAACAGAGATTTATATACTTCTCTTCCTTGCATCTCTCCTTTTGTGAGGCAATGCTGACTTCACTTTGCTAATCATCAGGTGCTCCATGAAGAACCAGCAAAGAAAGTCCTCCTTTGGAGGCCCGAGGAATCCTGGAAAAGGGGGCGTCCTCTTACAAACCTTCGTGACATCGAGAAGGACACCATCCTGAGTGGTGTTGATTCAGTCAATGCCATAAGCCTGACGTTGACTTAGTGATTAAGGTGGCTGGCTTGGGATCCTAGGGTCCTGATTTTGAGCTCCATTGGCTGCTGAATTAACACCAGGTGGGGTCGACTCAGCCTGTCATCCTTCCGAGGTCGGCGAAATGAGTACCAGCTTGCTTGGATGATTGAGCCATTCGAGTATCCTGCGTCGGAGTGGCGACCCGTCCAGGATTGTGCCCAATAGCCCTAGAGACTGCTTCGGCAGCACTGACGCTCTGTACAGAGTATGGCTTCAATGGATGGACGGATGGTTGACTCAGCCTGTCATCCTTCCAAGGTCAACAAAATGAGCACCAGTGTACTGGTAATAGGGGCACTGCATCAGTGGCATAACTGCGTCCCTAACCAATGATGCAATAAGCAGCCACAAGGCTGCACACAAGAGTGTGTGCGTTGTCGTCAACACTATGTCCAATTGAGAACACCGGAAAAATCTCATCATGTCACCACGTTAAGTGGATGACATAAGAAGAGAGAAGTGTTTAATTACATGCACTCCATTTCATACATTTTTATATCACAAACGTCATTGTTAATTAATACACTTGCAATCATTTCAACTTCATGAAGCCTTTTTGCGGAGAACAGCCCGGTGGAATAACAGTAAAAAAAAAATAAACAGAAACCTCATTGTTTCAATTCCCAACTCAAAAACCTGTCTTCGACTTTCTTTCCACCAAGGAACCGACTATTTAAAGTACTGTCTGCATCGCTATGCTTTACAAGTGGCTTAAGTTAATGCTTGAGGGTGTAAATTAGGCTGGGGATTGAGTGGACCATAAAGGCTTTCCCAGCAGAACAATGAATAAAGATTGCTGCAACGCAAAGATCAATATTATGTGGGAGTTTTGCGAACCCTGCGTCCATTGCCAGAGTATAAAGAGATCAAGAGGTATCTCAAACTTGTTGAGAATTGGTCAAAAGGTTTGAGAGCATATAGCATACATTTGCACCATCTTAACAATCCAATGGCAAGAGAGAACAATGGCCCCATTTGGCCCGTATTCTTTGGCCTTGCATTACCCACTGGGTACAAAGCAGTTTTGCACTAACGACTGTGTCATGGTCTTTGTCAGTGTGACAGGTTTGTGCATCGTTAACACCCTTACCTTTGAGCAGTCTAAGTTTCAATTTGCACCCCAAGTAGAAGTTGTCAGATTGGTGCTTCGCAAGCAGGTTTCCACATCACAAAGTTTGCCATCCCACGGTTGGACATTAAGCTGGGTGTCCCATCTGTTAGCATTATCTAGTGGATGCCAATGATCTCACAGTATCTTTGGTGAAGAATAGATGAGTTATGCCGGCACTCTGAACAAATTCCATATTCTTGCTCAAATCGCCTTTCGTAGTACATCAGGTCTGGCCAGCCGGTTGATGGAAAACTCTCGCCAAAAACATGGGCCGAACGACCCCAAAAGAAACGAAGTTATAATTGCAGCCATTGAACAAGAAGCAATGCTGTTTGCTATTGCTTAATTTGGAAAGTCAATTTTGATGTGCTTTTACCCCCCCCCCCAAAAAAAACCTCTACTGCGTTATATCAATCCCATGGAAGCTCAACAGACCATATTATAAGATAGATTATCCTAATGTATTAGTGGTGGACACAAAGTTATCACAACGAGAAACAATAGTCCATGAAATGCCATCTTTTGTTTTCTTCAACATTTTTCAACGTATTTTCCTATTAAAGTCCAGTGTATACCCCCTGCAAGAATCTCTTGGATGCCCATCACCAAAAGGCAAGGTGCGACCAAAATCCACAGTACTGGAAGGCTCTGCCAACTCACCACCACGTGATTCGAAGTGAAATCGATAAAGCTCTCGTTCTATTGAATCGGGTTAACTCAGCCGGCATTGTCAAAACAACCACTTTTGTCTTTTCCATGATACTCCTCAGTGGGAATTATTGTCTCTATAGATATACATCAGGATGCAGTGTACATGATTGATTGAACGGTGATGAAGACAAGTCAAGACAACTTTGATTGGATGCATATTATCAGAGCGACTACTTTAATCTACCGAGAAAGGATCCGCTGAATGTGAATGACATTTGGCAGTTTCTCTCCTGTTTACTTGAGGCCAATTTTTTTGTTGTTGTCTGCAAAATCTTAGCTCATGGAAGGAAGGTCGAGGTGATGGAGAGTAAAATGACAATGTACTCCCATTGGGATAGTGGGGAAAGAGTTGGGCACAGTAAGCAATGGAAAAACGAACAGGAAGAAAAGGACAGAAAGGAGGGAAGTAAACAAAATAACCTGAAAAATAAGGGATTGTTGGTAGGGATGGGGTAGGGGGTGACACCAGATGGTGGTGCACTGCTTGTTTGAAGCCTTGGAGGGGATAGTGCCTAATTGACCAGTCTCCAGAAGGCAGTTCTACAAAGCGTCGGTGGGTGGAAAACTAGGAGTTGAACTGGAAGTATTATGGAGGACAAGCCAAGATGACTTTGAGGGAGGAAGCAAAGGAGAGAATAAAAATAGCACCGCAAAGCGGGCGTAACCCCTCAGCCCCTTGACGCAAACCAATTTCAAGATGGTGGCCATATTGAAAATCGCAGCACGCCCATTTTCGAAAGGAACCTTCCTCTACTCAACCCCAACACAGCCAGCAAAAATGGATTTAATCGGACAAGGCGTTCTCCTCGAAATCGACGGAAACGAATTTCAAGATGGCTGCCATGGAGGCCACATTGAAAATCGCAGCACGCCCATTTTCGAAAGGAACCTTCCTCTACTCAACCCCAACACACCCAGCAAAAATGGATTTAATCGGACAAGGCGTTCTCCTCGAAATTGACAGAAACCAAAAGTTGACAGATGGACGCCTGCTCGGACAGACGCCTGCCCGAACGGACGCCCGGACAACGCCTATGACGACAATACCCCTTAGCCAATTCGGGCTGAGGGGTAAAAAGGGAATGTGGTGTCTTGGACTCAAGCACATGGACTAGCTGAGGCCTGAATTAACACATTGGGAATTCATAAAACAGGACGAAGTATGGAAAGACGACGTGGCAACAGATTCACGATGTGATTAACAGTACAGGTAACAAATGACAAGTCAGACAAGACAGATCTGATGCAGTAAACCTAGGTTTTGGAGAGGATCTTACAGAGCGAAGAAAACAGTCTGCATTCACAAAAAGAAATGTAAACGGAAGAGGTCTGAGAGGATGGATGGTCAAGCCACAGCCAGGATGGGATAAACCCGTGCATAAGAGACAATAAGCTTTTGTGAAAGTTTTCCCAGGAGGAATCAATGTCAGATGCTCAGGTGGAGATGGTATGCAAATCCTTTTGTAAAACACATCGCATGGCAGGCAAATCCAGATTCTGGGATATTGAGGTCACTTTCTCACAATAGTCAGAGACAATCTAAGAAGCATTTGGTTCAGGATGGTGTCAATGTATAAATAAGCAACCGACCAGGTTACAAAGGTTGAAGGGATTATCGATATGCTCCAATCTGAAATCGATCAACAGAACAAATCTCGAGACTCGGAAAGAGATTTTGTTGATGCTGTTGCCGTTTGTGACATTTTTCATACTCACCATCTTTGGATGATTGATGGTGAGGTTGTCACCTTCTCATTGACCAATGACGTGACAGATCTACAACCTCGAGAGTCAGTTTAAACTGGTGCTGATGTCATAGTTCCTGATAACATTCAGGTCAACGACTGAGGTGTTGTGAAGTATGATTCAGAATTATTTCCTGGAAAAGTAAAAGCTGTACAAGGGCATGTGTGTGGGGGAGGAACACCACAAGTTCTATGATTTCCACTGATTGTCGAGTGCTAAACTCCAGTAAATCAAGTTAAAATTCCATTTGTTACCTCCACCACCGAAAGTAGATAGAGGTCATGTTTTCACCCCTGTCTGTCTGTGAATAGGATTTCTCAAAAAGTTGTGGACGGATTTGGATGAAACTTGGTGGGCAGGTTGGGTGTGGCAAGGACAAATTGATTCGATTTTGGTGAGGATCCGGATCCAGATCTGGATACGATAGTTATTTAATTTCTAAAGTGATTCTTCACCCTCGAGAGATAGGACCAAAAACGATATAGTACTGTATAGCATGATATTTCAAAAATGTATTGGGCCCGATATGTTCTTGTGGATCAGGCATTACGTGGCGAGGTATGTATCTACCGAGTGCCCTTCTAGTTTAATTTGTATTCTGTGTTATACGTGCTTTTGATACTGGTGTGTGATATTTCATCAAGTTTAATGGAATCGAGTCAATGTACCCATACAGAGAACCAAATATGAACGAATTAGCTCATGGCATTGCACGCCGTGGGCGTACTTTGTAATATCCTCATCTTAAAGTCAAAATTCAAGTGAAATTTTCAAGCGCTGTTCACTTGAATCATGCTTACCTCCCATCCATTTGTTCTCTTTTGTTCCCATCAACTTCACATTCTCTTCAATCTCATTTTACCTCCCCCCCCCCCCCCCAGGTCTTCAAGATAGCTGTTCACCACCATCTCAAATCATCCCTCATCCAAAACCATGTCTTCTACCCCTGTTAATCCCCCCCGACCCCAAGCCCCCTCCTTCCAAATTTCCAGTTTTTCATTCCCGAGAGTTTGCTTCCGTATCCATCTTGTCAACCCTGTGTGTCCTCCCCTACCCTCATCTCTCCCCACACTGATTGTTTGACCGAGTCTCCCTCAATTTTATCCTTCAGTCCTGCTGTTGGTGTTTGCCCCCTCTTTCTACTGGTCCTTTGGTTCGGTTTCATCCCAATCCGTTCTGTGTTCTAGCTCTTATACGAGCCTTGACTTTGTATACAAATAAATAAATAATCTGATCAACAGAGTGATGTTTTGTCTGAGACCCACAGTGAGGACAAACGTAATATCAGTCACCGAGTATTTCTTATGTATTGTTACTGGTTATGAATAAAATTTCATATTCATTCAGTGCATGTTTTCTACTGTTTCATGGCATCGATTTTATGAACTACAACTTTAAGATTCAAGTATGGGTTTGATGACAAAATTTAAACACAAGTGGAATTTTATCATGACCATGAATAATGGACTGTCCTGTACAGATGGTATTAAATCTCATCTCCTTTAGTATGTCATCCAGTAGTCCTAGGGCCAAGTATGCAAGGAACAAAAGATCACAAGTTAAAATAAATATTTGATAGAGTAGTCAAAATGTAACGACGGTTACCAATGAAATTGTCATTTTTGCAAATTTAATAGTGAACAAGAAAGCAGCACGGCATAGTGGCATGGATGTCTGGAAGGCAAAGATTGGACAGAGAGTTGAGAGGCGGAGGAGTTGTGGTTGGGGGGGGGGTTAGGGGGAGGGGGTTTGAAGGCTTCAGGTTGGGAGGGGGAGGTTGAGGACTTGGGGTTTTGGAGGGGGGTTGATAACTTGGAGTTTGTGAGGTGGGGGATTGGGGGGATTGAGGACTTGAAGTCACAGTTTGCATTATGTGGAGCTTCTGTGGGTCCCTGCTCATACATTAGAAAGGAGGTAATTACAAAGGGATCTGATAGAGATGTTTAAGGTAATGAAGGGTGTGGACAAGAACCAGGTGGGTAGAGCAGTTCTTCATCAGAAATGACAGGGTTATGACGAGGCGCCATAGCCTGAAAGAAGAGAGTTAGGACAGGCATCATTCAGTTCATCAGAGAGAGTCGTACAAAAATGGTCTCCCTGGAAAGTTAGTGCCAGAAGAAAGACTAGATAGGTTTAAATTGGAATAAGGTACATAGATTAATTGGAGACAGAGGGGTATGGGGATATTGGCAGGAAATGTGGGAAGCTCGTGTGTGGATGGATGATGGTTTCTGGGTTTTGTGTGGTGCAGCACAGGAACAAGAGGCCAAATGGCCTCCTACCTGTAATTATTTAATTATCCTACATTATCCATAAATGTTTTTTCACCCTGAAAGGGGCCATCTGTTTTCAAATTTTGGAATTCACACCTCCCCATTCCTTCCCTACCGGAATGACAGCGTTTGAGTGGGTAAAGCATTGTTGCATTGCCCGCATTGGTGTGGGTTAGATTTCCATGACTGCTCAGCAGAAATTTCCGCACCCTGTGACAGAGTGGCAACATATGTCCAGGATTAATAGCCTAGAAGCACTTATGACTTGTTGTGAGTACCCTGACGCTCAATCAACCACAACCTCCTCCTTGTGCTCCAAAAATACACCTTCCTTCTGTGCCCTTGCTCATATCTCCTCCGAAACGTATTTCTCTTTTCTCTCCACTCTTCTACCCTTCCTTCTATCTGTACTATCACCCCCTTTTGCTTCCTGTTTTCCCATTTTGTTATTTTAGAGTCCACCCGCACACGTTTGTAATAAATATCTGGCCCCAAAGCAAAATTACATAAATCACAGACGGTGAAATGTCAGGCTGATTTTGGGGGTCTATGAGATTGAGGCTCATGGAAGAGCTGTTGCACAAATTGTTCTTCATTTATTCATCACAGGTCATGAGCTCTCACAATTATTATTGTACGTGTCAGCTATTGTCTCTAAAATGAGTGTCCTACATTAAACTAACACCTTGTCTCAACTCGATCAGCAATTAATGCCGCTAATGCAATATTTCCCAGGCATCATATTCACTCCATAATGCTGCGAAATTACATTCAACAGCTCATGAAGAAAAACTTTGAATCAAGGATTCACGATTCGTCGTTGGTTATCCAGTCATTGGTGTTAGTTCCGCGTCCCTGTGGTTGCTGGCTGGAATGCCCTCCGTCTGTAAAATGTCAAAGCAAAAGTTACATTCAAATGGCGCATGATTGGACAGAAAGTTCTTGAAACTAAAATGACTGGAATTCCAATGGAAGGATGGGGAGGATGGCCAGGTGATCGAGTGATGCAATTTCGTGACATCGCCGAAAATGTGACAGCTCATTGTTGTCACACATACTTTAAATAACTCTATCAATTGGGGTGGGCGAAGGATCATCACCTGGCTTTTCAATGGATTGACCCGATACGTTAAAAGTGCTTCGGGGAAATCCACCAACAATAATCGATATGAGTAAAGTGTTTCAGCCATCATTGAAGTCAGAAAGGCTTCACAAATTATCATTAGGCTGAATAACGCCAACAAGCTCAGTTGGAAGTGGAACTTAGCCAGTGTTGAAAAGCCCCAGTTGTATCCAATAAGGGCAAAAAAATACCAGTCAACATGGAGGCTTCTCTCCCATCAGCTGTGCAAACTTAAATGGAGAGGAGACCAAATCATGCTGACTGTCTCAGTTTGACTTAAAACAATGCACGTCACTCTATTAAGCCTCATCCAAACTATCATTCATAACTGAAAAACTGAGAATGCCAGTTGTAACTGGCTAGCGGCACAGTGATCCAAACTGTTTCGGTTATCTATTTCACTTTCGCTCTGTTATTTGTGCGAGATTGCTGTACCCCAGACAAAAATGCTACAGTTAGAACTATAGTATATGAGAGTAGTACTCTAATATACTATACTTGGTAACAGGTCCTACTACAGTAGGCTGCAGAGAATTACTACATGAAGGGAATGCCTGGGAATTTTTGCCTGGGAACGTGGGATTGTTCAAAATACCCTAACTTCGAAAATGTGCCATGTTGGCTATAATTACAGCACTTGTGGATTGTGAAAGAACAATCTCCATGAACAAAAAAAGCTTGGACAAGACAATTGCTCGAGAGATGGACTAAAAGAGGGGGTTTGAGTCAAATATTTGAGGAAGTGTGCGAGGGAGAACTGAAACACTTCACCAAATACGAATGTCTCTCCTGAAATATTTGATTACCTTTTAGAAAAAGCAAAACCCATTTGATAAGTGCTCTACTCATTTGAGAGATTGACTTCCGCTTCTATCACGGCTTGAAGCAACCTTGTGGGTTTTTTGGCACATTCTCTGCTCCGCTCCCATTGGCTCTCGAAAGTGCTTGAAAGTGATGGAATTATTTTTTTTTTTAAATCAAAATTATCTCAGTTGCAACTGCCATTCATAAACCCACAGTTTTGTTTTTTTCATCTATACTATCCTTCAAACATGTGAGTTATAACTGACATTCTCATTTTGTCCGTTATCAATTATAGTCTGGATGAAGCTTTAGGGGGTGGCTCTGGGTTTAAGGAATAGAACAAGTTAATCGAGCACAGACAGCAAAACAAATGTGGCAAACCAAATATCCTCTTCCTAACCAGTGCGCATTGCAAAAGCTTACATCAACATCCAGTCTTTGACATCTCTCGAATTGGGTTAAGCTTTCTTAATCAGAGTTAAACAGTTCATACAAGGCATTTAAAATTGTTGCTCGTTCAACTTTACACAGTGCACATAAAACAGATGTCACGTCAATAAGGCATTGTTAAAAAGGCCAACATGTTGCTAAATTTCCCAGATAATGTTTACAGCTTTACACATTCTGCTGTACGATTACTCTTAATACCAATCGGAATGCGATTTGGTATTTGCATATAAGATGCAACAGCATGGCTTTCCATACCTTAAAGAATGTAGCTCTCGGCTGTTCTCCAGCAAATTATTTGGAAAAAGGAAGAAACTAGTAAAAAAAAAAAATAGGTTGTAAAATGGAGTGGAAAAGCCGTTTACGCTTTATCCCAAAGTCTGAATCGAAAAGGTCTGTCACTTGTGAGCTCTTTCAAATCCCACCCAATAGGCCCTGTCCAAATCCCAATGCAAATTGCTTCCTGACACTGGAGCGCTGTTACTTTGTACCATCTGTGTGACACTATCCACTCATCGAACTACCTATCTACTTGCATTGAGAACCTGCCGAGCCGTTTGTATGTGAAGAAACGAATAAAATGAAGAAAAATAAAATCGTATATTTGCATAACCAAATCCTCGATGACAGCGATCAAAGCAAACAGCCAGCTGAGTTACTGATATATACTGCTGGGATACCAGAAGCGCATTGTTGGAGTTCCATCAGCAATGAAAACGTAACAAATTGAACGAGAGCTCGAATTAAAAAGTTTGAATAGAAAGGATGTGATAATGGCATGTAGGAATGTAGTTGGTTGGGAAGGGGAGGATATTGGAGGGAAGGGGGATTGGGAAGGGGAAGGGGGTGTTTGGCTTCCCAAACTGGGTCTGAATATAAAACGTCGTGTTCCTCTCATGCAGTGTGCGTGTTTTCCTCCTTTGTCGAGTTTCCTTGATGAAAAATTGCTCTGTGGTCACAGCAGTCATTATTCTTCTTTCAACAAAATGTTATAGGAAACTGTGTGTGCTCCATGAATGCAATTTATCAACAACTAGGGGGACATATACATATTACCTAGCCAAAATGCTTAAGGGGGGTGGGAAGAAAATGGAAGTTGGAGTGGTAGCATAGATATGAATCATAAATAATCTCATATTTTACTATTCATTTTGACTTTGATGACATCTTCCTCCAAACTGAGCTCTATTTTCATGAAGCACAAAGGCTAAGGAAATACTGTAGCTAGTGTTTTTAGTACAACAGACAGCAGTAATCCTAGTAACTCGAAGCTGCACCTTAAATCTGCCCCCAACCTGTACATTGACACTAAATTAATCTCAAGAGGCAACAACAAGGTGGAGAGGAATATAATGCAATATCTGTGCTTGTGTTTTGATATTTTCACTGATACGACGACTACTTCTTCCTTCTTCTTCGTCTTTTAAGGCCCCAATTATTTCCACCTTATGGTGGCACTGGGTGGGGACGGGTTTTGCCCTAAATCTTTGATGAACTGGCTAACTAGGACTGGCATTTGACTGAAGGTACAGGTATTAGTAATTTGTTCAATATACCGGCGATAACTTGCCTGCTGTTCACAAAAGACACCTTGGGATATTTAACGTCTACCAACGAATGCGAGCATATGGGACACCCAGGTCAACATCCATCCGAGAAATGGATATTGACCTGAGTGTCCCATCTGCCAGCATTGCTTTGTGATGCATCGGCCTACCTGTGAAGCACCACAATGGCAGTTTATTGTTAGGTCAGGAATTAAAACCAGACTCAACAGCTCAAAGGTAAGTGTGTTCCATCCTGCCGAACTCTTTTCCTATTTTCAACAGTGATAATTTCATGACAAAGGAAATAAACCCAAGGGAAAGGATTTTTAAAAAATAACAATTATCACTCACACGGTGTGGCCAGGTTGACTCAAAACATAATAGTGGGGCAACTTAGCATAACAATTGTGCATTTTGTGAGGAAAGCACCAAATTTGGCACACTAGTAGTCTAACATATTATGAACAGATTTGGATATTGGGCCATCTCAAAATTTTTGATGGCAGTGGAAAATGGCTGCCACAGCCATCAGCGGCTGAATTTGAGATGGCCCAATATCCAAATCTGTTCATAATATGATAGGCTACTAGTGTGCCAAATTTTGTGCTTTCCTCACAAAATGCACAATTGTTATGCTATATTTAGCTAAGTTGCCCCACTATAAAGAGAAGCTCCTCAATATGAGTTGTCGAATCTGGAATGTATTCCTCACTACAATGGATGAATGCTTCCCGTATCAAACTACAAAATATCTTGCCCTGTTGCTTCTCAGAGAGCGGTGCATCCTAAAATACATCTTTTCTTCTTGGGGAGAGAAGAAGCAGATTGTTCCGTGTTACCTTTTCTGTTGTTTGTGGACGTGAAAGATAACATGGTATTTCAGAAGAACACAACTGTGAATTATTATCCAAACGAAATTCAAAATTCTTTCCTCTGAGTTTACAGCATTAATCACAAAAATACCAAAATCTTTACAACAATAAACAAGAAGAAGAAGAAGTACTCCTTTCGCTTATTCAGACGCATAGGGCTGCCAATGGAGATTTTCCTTGACTAGAAGGCACAATCTTGGACGGGTCGCCACTCCCACGCCGGATACTCAAATGGCTCATTCTTCCCAGTAAGCTAGTACTCATTTTGCCGACCTCAGAAAGATGATAAGTTGAGTCAACCCACCTGTTGTTATTTTAACACCACAATTGGGCTCAAACTCAGAACCCTAAGATCTTCAGCCAGCCACCTTCACCATAAAGCCAACAGCTCGGCTCAACAACGAGTTACGCAGAACTAACACCAATGACTGGATAACCAGAGGAGCAAAACAAAGGAAACAAGATTACCTTTTTTAACAAAGAAAGCAAAAAAACCCCTCAATGGTAGGATGCTAAACTGCAGCATGTATGCTTTTAAGTACTATCTCAAAGGAATTTAAAATTAATAAAGCCACCATTTGGTACAATGCAAGGTAGGGTCATACCAATCATCTTGCATGTGATTTTTGGAAGGCCCACTCATTCATTTTGTGTGCAGCTTGTGGCTGTTGGTTGCATCAATGCTGGAAGTGTGGTTGTGATGGTGTGCCCTGCGGTTTGGGGCAGGAATTTGGAATTTGGCCATGGTGCCGGCGATAGCTCGCCTAATCTTCGCGAAGGACATCATGGGATCTTTAACATCCAAATAATGCCGGCAGATGGGATGTCCATCTGATGGACAGTATACACATTAATGAATCACTGGAAGGTGCACTGAGGGTCCCGACCAACATTTTACCACATTTTTGGTCATTACACTTCAAAATCGAAGTACCACCCCCCTCCCCCCTCCCCCGAGAAGGGTAGCTGATGATAAAGAAGTTTCCTATGCAATGAAGTGCACTGGGTGATTTCCCATTTTGCCTTCCCAGTTGGGATAGAATTTGAACCGGTGATCAAGAAATAGCAATACAACTCAGCATCTTTAGCAAACTTAGAACTCTTCCTCGACATTAAAACAGAGAAAAAGTCTCACTATTCAATGAATATACATTATAGAATCATCCGCTCTGTCCCGCAACATGAAAATAGCGAGAAACATCAGCCTATTGGCCCGAGGCAAACCAAAATTAGGATCATGTGACATGCCACCGATGAAGCAAGGAAAAGGAATATGATCTGCAAACATTGCCATCACCAAATATCTGTGCAAAATAAAGATGATATTGTCACCTGGAGAAGATATGAAGACCCTTTATAGGAGATGAATGTGCATCAAGTGCATGGATGCCAATTCGACTTACTGTGACTAAATGAAGCTGTCAAATTACTGAAATACGAGAGGTGCCAAAA
>CM068965.1:51530747-51544233 GCA_035128595.1 Eptatretus atami | reverse complement strand
CTGCTGTACTGCTTGAGCATTAGCTTGCCTTTCACCATTAGCCCAGATGTGATTGTGGCCAACGCGGGGATTGTATATGTTTATTATTTTTATTGCCATATTATACTACTATTCTTATTATTGTTGTAAATATTATAAGTATCAATTAATATATGCTTTGTTACAATTTATCATTGTTTTTGTTATTAACCTCCGCCATCGAAGATGGACGGAGGTTACTGTTTTCACCCCTGTCTGTTTGTTTGTTTCAAAGGGGCCTAACTTTGGGATGATTGAAGCCATTTGAGTATCCTGCGTCGAGTGGTGATCCATCCCAGGATTGTGACCCAATAGCCAGGAGACCTGCTCAGCAGCCACACGATGCTCCGTACAGAGTATGGTCTCCATGGGATTCTGACTGTGGTCCTGCGAGGAAGAAGATTTTGTGAAAGAATAAGTGCAATTTTTCCCAAAAGTTGACCAGGTCTGGCCACTTTGACACGCTTATGGTCAAGCGATGCGCAGGACCTCTGCAATATGATTAACATTCCTACCTGAGCCGAAATGTTGCAACCCAGATTGAGTACATTCTGGACAGGTGGCTCTCGAGAAGAAAGATTTTTGGAAGGAATTTGCATGACCGCCAATTTTGACACACTTGCGGCGCGTGATCAGCATGGCCTCCACAATTTAACATTAAGGACCGTGTCCTATTGTGGGCAAGCATGAAGAAATTCCCACACTCACAGCGGTACATTACCCCTTGATGTGCGACATGTCCTTATATGGCTATGTTTGTGAGTGCATCCTCATGTCCTGGCGTTGACCCCATGACGTGTTTGTGGCCATGCCCAATGGCCTGCACACTCAAGGCGAAAGACCACATAAAAAGAAGATTCAACAGGAATTCATGAATATACAGGAGAGGGAGAGGCAGAGCGTACATAGGACCACTTAGTCGGTGGTAAATAGATGTTCTCTCAACAAGTGCCCGACACATTTAATTTAAATACAGGATTCACATCACACTTATTTAACATGCATTATGAAATAAACTATGGATAATTTATGCCTCATTTACCCCCTAGACAAGATCTGTGTAACAACATCTGTTCCAAATGTTTGATAACTCCTGATTATGTATTCAGAAGTTACCTTGGCCACGTATTTAAACACTCTCAGTTTTGTATAATCAAGTAATACAATCTCAGTTATAGTAATATCTGGGATTGCATCAACCATACCTTGATTGTGAGTGTCTATTTTATCTCCTACAATTCAATATGTTCTTTCATTACTTTTGTGCCATACTTTGGTCATCGCATTGCCATAAGATGAATTCTTCACCTGATTCTGTTCATGAGAGGAAAATGCCTATGACGGGATCAGAATGACCTGCCAGTGAGTCAAGCTGACATCAATATTCTCTAAAATAACTGATCTCAATGGCATGAGAAAGCAACCCATTGTTGCAGTGATCCTCCACCATTGCTTATTGTAGATGTTGATATATTTCTCTCTTGCCATTCAAACATACTGACATAGATTGATGCTGAACAATTGGAGCTTGTATTTATCTTTAGAAGCATATATTACTGTATATCCAGCTCTGCTCATCCCATCGGGTTTGTGTTCCAATGCTTATTTCAGCCTTTAAAACTGAAATGATAAACAATACTTTGTAATGATGTATGTGACAGTATGGGTGCAAAAGTAGTACACTTATAACTCTTGCAGAGGTGTGTTAGCCTTGTGCCTTTCAATAGTTAGGAGATTTATGCTTAGTGCCATCGCAGCTGTTGTGTTAATGATTCCAATCCCAGCCCAAAACTATAACTGTCTGTAATGGTGATTCGCATGGCAAGGTGACTGCATCAAAAAGTGTGACGTCCCTCGGATTATGTTAAGTGAGTATCTCATCTGCTTCCATGATTGCAGACGTTTAAAGATAGCTCATCGCTCTCTACTGAACAAATGACAAATCTCTGTGCTACTACCTCGCTTGCGCAGGCCAAAGGCAACCACTCAGTGCATGTTTTTATTTGGGCTACTGTCCCATTAACCTGCTTTACATGCCATAACATTGTTTTAAGGGTATGAAAAGGGAGGGATAGACAGCTCATGATGGTGGTCTTTCTGGTGACAGTTGGCATGACAATGAATCTCAGTGTTAACTATCGATCACTATGACTGTTATTCTGGTGCTGCTTATTTTCACTTATTGATTAACGGGTAATATTTTGTGTAGATTGTGCCTTTTGATATCCCTTTCCCCTCGCCTTCAGTTAACAGACGTAAATTCCATTCATCTTTCAATTCCCCATCCATCTCACGAACGGAAAGGTGGTATTCGGCTTGGTTTCTTCATGGTTAAACAAATGCATATCCAAAGGTTAAAGAATAAAGTTTAAAGCTTAACTTTCTGCCCGAACCTACAGTTGACCATAAGTAATTTCCGATTGCATCCGGCAATTGTCATATCTCTTGAAATGATGCTACTCATTAGGCTGAACGTAGAACTGGACTCCCAGCCCATTATGCGTACAATGAGAGGAGATTGAGATCTGAGAATTCCTACAGCTGGTCTTGACCACTTGATTTAATGGCATCCTTGCATCATCAACTTGCAACTGTCCATCATCTAGATTTCAACTCCTTAAATCCACAAACCTTTCCGAAAACAGCATCGACCACAACCTACGATTTTGACTAAACGTTGTCCAATCAAGATGGAGAGGTAGAGAGGACGAGGATGGCTTTTCCACTATAAGAACAAAAACGGCTTCAGCTGGGGATGCCTCACGAGAACAACAGGGCACCACCAACACACACACACACACACACACACACACAACACAACACACACTCATTGTGCAGCCTGTGGCTGCTTGGTTGCATCATTTGTTAAGACGAGCTGTGCCGAACTGTTGCAGTGCCCCTATTACAGTACACTGGTGCTCATTTCACTGACCTCAGAAGGATGTCAGGCTGAGTCAACCCCACCTGATTTAATTCAGCAGCCACTCAGGCTCAACTCAGGACCCTTAGGGGATCCAAGCCAGCCACCCTAACCGGCTAAGCCACCACTAAGCCAACACCTGGCTTATCCTCCTCCATGCGGACCACTTACTCTGATGCAGAGCGTTAGTGCTGCACCTAAACAGTCCTAGGCTTTTGGGCCCAATCCTGGATTGGTCGCCACTCCACACAAGATACCAGCAAGCTGGCACTCTATTTTGCCGAACTTGGAAGTGATACAGCAGAGTCACCCCACCTGGTATTAATTCAACATGCTGAGTGGGACTTGAACTCAGGATCCTAGGATCCCAAGCCCACACCCAACCATTAAGCCAACACTGGCTTATCTCACGAGCATAAAACCATCGTACGGAGAGATGCTGAATGATTTCTTCAGCTTACTTGATTAGCCTGAACTTCAACGACCATTGACCATCGTCATATAGGGAACCATCAGATTATTATTTGTTATTCATGGCCATGGTTCAGAGATAGCATGTGAAATTAGGATGTAATTCACACCAAAATCTATATCATTACTTGTTTCATTTCACAAGCAAAATTTGAACAAAAATCAATTCTACTAATCATTGTCATTTCTAATCCACCATGCAATTTTGGCTGGATATTACGTCGGTCATTTACAAATTTTAAAAATTTGGCGTCATACAAGCTAAAATGGCATTTAACTAGTTCATGAAAACTTTTTGAATTCAGGATCATGGTTAGCGCATTTGCCCTTTTATTATCTATCTGCTCACATCCCACTTTCTTATTCCCTTGGAATTATCCCCCAAACTACCTTATAATCCCTGAGCTCGGCACTGTATACCGAGGCATAGTTGAACAAAGTCCACGCTCCTTGACAACTTATCGTAGGATGGCCAGCAGGAGCACAGCAAAGAGTGGGGTGATGATTGAATCAAATCACGAAGAAATGAAAAAAGGAGAGAGATGTGAATACTATTGGAGATAAACAAGGGTAGCGGGGATGTGGGAGAAGTGGGAGAGGAGCGGAAAGGGGGTTGGACGAGATGGAGTCAAGCAGAAGAGGCGAAAGGAAGGAAAAACATTTATGAGATGTATGGGTGGACGCTCAACTATTTAAGCCATATTTGTACAGGTTAATACTTCTCATGCCTCATCATGAAAAGTCTTTCCTTGGCACATCTGAATTTTTATCGCCCTACAGGGAGACCACAACGTCTGTCACCCCGGTAAAAATTCATGTGACATTACCTTTTATCCTATTGCTGAAACACGAAAGGGTTCCTCCGGTCTATATCACAACATCTTGCAGTTTCTTTTACTTTATCCCACACAGTTACAGCATATTGACACAAGCCTCAAGTGTCCCATGCGATCCATTGGTGTCGATAAATTGTCATTACAGAGAATAATTGCAACCATGTCTCGTGGGACATTTTCCGGAGCACTTAACAACACTGACCACTGACACCAAAACCATTGTTCAAATGCTTTACTTGCTTCCATCACACATAGTATATGTCTCACTGCAATCTGTAAAAAAGGAAAAAGGGAGAATTAACACTCTGCACACCAAAGCCAACTGTCACAATTTCACACGGGTGACAGGACATTGTGGCATTCTGTACAACACTTCATCCACGGCTTGATGAGTATATGCTCTCCCATTATTGCTGGAACCCTGCCGCACACTTGCTCGAGCTCGATGATGTGGAAATCCAAGGTCTTTCAAGATTATTGAATCTCCTGCGATGAAGCTGAATCTATGGGCATTTCACTTTCACATCGCAGACAGGTCAGTGGTCTGTTCTTCTATTGACTCCTCTCCCTCTATGGTGTTGCATCCTCTGCTTTTCCATGCTTAGTCCCCTCCAGGTTTCTGCAGAGTGCACGTGGTCCACCATCAACCCCTTCTGATGAAACACCTAAATCCAGATCACATGCTCACCTCCATCATTAAGTCTCCTTTCTCCCACAAGTGAACCCAACTCTCAGCTCACTTAATCTCAATTTCTTGCCTCCAAAGCTCCAAGACAGCCTGTTCACCACCATCTCTGGTCATTCCCCCATCCACACCATGATCTTTTCTCTCCCCCACATTAACCTTCCCAAAGCCCTCCTCTCTTCCGTGTTTCCAGTTTTTCCTTCCACTTCTGTGAGTTGAGAGTTTGTGGCTGTATCCATCTTGTTCACACCCCTTTGTCCTCAACTTGTCTCTACTTCCTCATTGCTCCCTATTTTCCAAGTCTCCTCTATTTCGTTCGCAACCCTCCGGTGTGTAGTTCCCTTCCCTACCCCACCCGTCTCTTTATACTGTTCTTTTTGTTCTCACTTTATCCTGATCCATTCTGTGTTTCACTCCTCCACTGCCTCGATCATGTTTACACAAAAAAAGTTTTTTGCTTCTCTATTTACACAATAATGTCAGAGAACTTCCATTAGCTGAGAGCATCCATCTCGGAGGTGGGCATGATGCTTTGAGCAGGACGATCCAAGAAGGAGTGAGCGAATTGGTGAAGAAACAGCCTAGAAAAACTAGGAGATGACTAAAAGCTCCCAGGTCAGATTAATATGCCAGTATTGAGGATGTGGCAGAAGCAGATAAGCCCGTGGTTACGCGGACATCTTCAACAGCTCGTTGTAGTCAGCACAGGTACCAGAGGATTGGAGAGGAGAACAAAAGTAACCGATTGTTAAACAAGTCAAGAAGAAGGATTGGGGAACTATACACCTGTTAGTTGATGTCAGTTGTGGGAAAGGTTTGGAACCTCACTACCGGAACACAGATTACGAAATGGACGTTCATGGTAATAATTATTTGTAGTTTATAGGCCATTTCTGATGAAGTGGATGAGGGAAATGCAGTTGGATTTAGTTCTCTAGTCTTTCAAAAAGCTTTTGATGTAGGGACCCACATTGAAGGCTGTTGGCTGGTTAGAGTCAGCCAACTGGATTGGAAACTGGCTTCGTGATAGGAAGCAGATGGCTGTAATGGGTGGATATCTGGCAGGATGCAAGCTAGTGGGATACCCAGGGATTGGGTTATAGACCGATTATAGTACACTTCCAGTTTCCACAGGGAACTATAGGTTGTATTATGTCTGTCTGTGCTTGTCCTGTCCCACCTGTAATTTTTTCTGACGGTTTCCCCCATTGCCTTTAAACAAATCCCCCCCCCCCCCCCCCCCCCCCCCCCCCCCCAACCTGAAATTGGCACATGGCTTTAACTATGAGAAATTAAGAACTAAGTTCGAGTTTCAGGGCGTTTCGTCAATTTTCACAGGTGCTATGCCCTTTTAGATTAGAAAATATCACATATATTAAAACATGGGTGAGTGTCTCAGGTGCCCTGACTACACTCACACACTCTTCTACACCACATTGGCTGACGACAGCTTAGCCTCTGACTCACCTCCCAATAAAATCATTTGGACCGTGTCGTTAAGAATAGGCTTCCCCAATTTTGTGCAGCAGGTGAATCAAGGCCATCTCTAAGCCACTGCTTCACACAAACACCTTTTACAAACCACACAGGACAAGAGGTGGATAATTTGAGACCGGAGAGGTCCGCCTCATCTCTTGAAAAACCCGAGGCGGATTAGATTTTTGGCCGGCGCCCTGAGACACAAAAAATATTTTGCCCAAAAAACGCCCCCAAAAAAAGAGGATTCAGTGTTATATTTCACACTCGCTTAAGCCTTGTTGCTTTATACTCGACTGCACAAAAAATCAGAGATTCGTGTTTTTGTCCATGGAGATGATGCACATCTTGTTTAAGTCGACGTATAGATTGAGAGATTAAAAGCCCTCCTGATGTAAAGGATTCAAATTTTTTCGTTGTGAGCAGTCGAGCTCATTATGGATGCAGGTCAAATGAATAAAAAGAGATGTAACAATGTAACAGCATTGATACCACACAATCAATGTAATTTCCTCTATTCGTGAGATTCACGCCTCTGTTTCACACACATCTATTTTTAAGGAAAGCATCAATTAATTAATTTTCAATCTTATCCACGTCTGGAATTCCGGTCCTCTTCTCATAGACAGGTGTAAGTTAGTACATTTTGACCACTGTGTTAATGACAGTTTATAGTCGTGACTGTTAGATTAAACGGTGCAGTGCGCAGGAGCCGAGCGAAAGAAGTGGGGGTGGTGGTGGTGGTGGTGATACACTGCAGGACCTGCAATTTTCTTGAGCAGACCTGAGCGATAATTAATGCCCAAGGATTTCCAATTATAGCACGGGCCTCTATAATGCAGCTATAGTCAACCCCAATGCCCGGTGGAGCATTTACAATTTTACACTACTGTGGAATCATGACAGGTAAGTAACCACGCCTGCATCTGAATATTATCAGCTTGGGTTTTCAATCTTTTTGTCGCTCACACATCGAGGTTTATGGAACGCAAGGATTCTCTGGTTGTCTCATCTGCTTCAGCATTATGAGGGGACAGGATGCAGCAGCTCCTGGAGCACCACAGTACTTCACAGGAAAAAAAAAAACCATTGTTCTGACTTTATTTGCCTTGGTATTATTTTTCAATAGACAAAAAATCCAATTGGATTTGACTACTAAAAGCATCTTTGCTTAACTTCTTCAGGTTCCTTCTGTGTCTTCGGTTTCAACACACAAAGCGGGGCTATAAAAGTTCTTATGTTCTGACTGCCTAGGATCTCTGAGAGCCGTTTTCACTTCCACTGTACTGATGCCCAATGGAATGCGGTGTATTGATTCTTCCAATCAGGTGCAGAAAAGGTGGCTGACATGACTTTCCTGCCTTTAAATGGAGAACACACTCCCACTCGCGTGTGCAGCTACAGACACCCCCGACTACACACTGACAATACATGGCTTCCCCAAAAATAATTTGCGAAAATTTAAACTTTCCAATTTTTTTATGCTGAAAAAATAAAGGGCCTCAAAAAAAAACTCAAAGCACAAAACCATCTAATTAATTCCATGTTCCCCTTAGGAGTGCTTTGCCAGTGCCAATTGATACTGAACAAGTGATAACCCAATTATATTAGATGCAACATTGATTGGAAATTTAAACGTCATATCGATTAACTCATAATAAAAGAGTTGAACATTTTTTTTCGTTGGACGCTCACAATGAATTGGATCCTCAAATTGCATCATCAGCAGCTTCTTAATCGAGAAGGTGAGGTGGTCAACCCTAAATTCAAAATTTTTGGCTGCCTCACCCCCTCCCCCTTCGGACATTTTGTCCAAGATGCAATGCCTTCTGCTAGTCTCTGCATCTCACATTAAATTAGTTCACAGGCAAATCTTCTGCCAAAGCAAAGAATATTCGATTCACTTAACCGCCATTTTACATCGCCACCAGTTTCAGCAAATGCCGGTATTTTTACACCAATTTGCTGGCAGCAGTGCTTTTGATGTGAATGGAGGTAAAATCAATGGCCGGAGATCTGCGGAATCGTTTCCACTATTTTACACCCGTTTTCCCAACATTTATCGCCTAAGTTAGCCGCAGGTGGAAAAATGCTGCATTCATGAGATGTGGATGGTAGCCGTCGAAAAATGCATGGCAGTTCTACACCTTTGTTGCTTGATGTGGGATGACCAAGGGTCTCACGTTAGACCGTTGGATGACCAATCACGGAGTACCAACAAACGGCCTGCGAATAGCATTCTGTGGTTGTGTGATTGTGTACATGTTGCTCGCTCGAGCTCCAGCTTTCCGTAATACATGTGTATGGCTTTTTTTCACAGTATGCCTTTATACACGCCACGTGACAGCCTGACTGTACTTCACTTTCATTCATAATTGGCGTTTAAATTTTGCTGTGCTTCCATGTTATTACCCTGTGCGTGAAGCAAAAAGCAGGGTTAAGCAATTGCTTCACTGTGTCTGTACTTTGTCTGTCTGTCTGTCTGCAGACGTTCAGTCGATGATCAAGGAAGTTCTTAGATTCAATTTAATTATACATTTGAACAACGCGTAAACACAAATCGGAACATGAACCAGCACCACGATCCTCAAGTTTAGCATTACTTTGGTTCTGAATTGGCAAATTACGGAATCTCAAGCGAGGAAGTGAAGTTATTGTTTGTTGCCTTTCTGACTGTCTGGCAGTCAAACAAAACTGAAAATCATTCCAACAGGAAAAGTACTGTTTATAGTTATGTCATAAGACACAAACAACAGCATGAAGAACTAAATTTAATTTGTTTCCAATTAGTAGTTGTTAAAGACTGCATCATCGGTGTAAACGTCTGAAAATTTGTGCTTTAAAAAACAAATAAATTTCTAGAGCCTTAAAACTTTTATTCTATTTTCAATTGAAATGTCGAACTTGGAACAAAATATTACACCATTTTTTCCATCTCGACTAATCAAATTTGCTGCTCGTGCTCTCAGCATTGGAATATCAAGATTCAGACATAATTTTGGCTTTTAGAAATACTAGACACCTGACCCTTGGCCCGTTGTGACAGCGGTTGATGAAAAAAATCATTTAAAAAAAAACAAAACAGGTACTCCAGAAACTATACCGCTGAGTGTTTGCATTGATCAAATTCTCCCGAAGATACTTGACTGAATCAGGAATTGATTTTTTAATAATTGTTTCATTGCCGATTTGAACGAAACTTGATACGCACACGCAGGTGAATGGTGAGTAAGGTGGCCCTAAAATTTGTGCTATGTGTACCGTTTGGCTGTATTTCGGGAACATACATACATATATACAATACTACTACATACATTATACATATATGAGACCACAAGGGAAAACCAGAGATTCAGGATAAGTCAATTTTAAGAAAACTGAAAAACAAATCCAGACTTTGGTGGATGTTTAATAACTTCATATAGATTTCTTTTCCAGTAAAAAGAAGAGTATCATTGGCGATCAAATTAAGCATGTAGCATTTGCCAGCTTCTGTGTTATTTAATTTAAGAGCAAAAAACGAATCAATGTTGCAAACTGACATCACTGGTTATTCCCTTGTTTAATAATTGCCATGAAATTTTAACCCACGATGTGTAGCAAATTCATGCTTGGGTTATTAGCATACATCACGTGACTTGTTGATCACAGATTATTTTTTCAACATTAACGGTCATTGTTTTTGTTTGTTTAGTGTTCATGCCATACTCAAGGATTATTTTCGCTTATAGACGACCGGATTCTCCATTCTTACTCCTACTACTTAATATGATGGAAAACCGGGAGGAAACCAAGGGATAAACCACCCCCCGCGAATGCCGAAGTCACCTCATGTGACTCCTCAATAACCTAAGCAGGTTGATTGGGCGTGGGTACATCGAATGAGGATGGGTACTCAGACGCGGCTAACCATTAAGCCACGGCGCCCGGGTCCCATAAAAGTCACAATAAAGGTTTGACCAGGCTTGAACCACGATAGCACCAACTACGGAGCATGAATAACCAAATAGGCTATTGTAGTGCTCAGAGTTTATGCTGTGAAAGTTACAACCTTTCATTTTTTAGTTTCTCAACTCTGAATATTATGGTGAACAGTTAACACTAATGAAGGAGATACCAGGAGTAAAAGTACTGACAACTCTGGTTCTACTTGTTCAGCTTTGACAACACTTGTTTTTCATTGCACGGCAAACTTTATACCATATAAATTATGTGACACCCCTGTTATTTGTTTAAGTAATATTGTGAGAGGAAACCCTTATGTTCCCAACTATTGCAGTGCAATAACCCTGAAATTTATAAAAAGTGACCTTGGTTTCCCCTTGTGTCTTCATATATATAATATATTATATATATATATATATATATATATAAAATATATATATATATATAATTATATATATGTATACATACAAGATTAGAGTTTGTAATATATAGATAGATGTGCTCAGAAATGTAAAGCAAGATTTCAAAAGATCCTCCCCGTTGTACTTTTTCTCAAGACCATGCAGGGTAAGGATGTTCTATGAAGTCTCTAGTTCCAGTTGTATTTCCACTCGTTCACTCTTATTTCCATCATTTTATTCATTATTCCTCACATTCCACTGGTTTTTCCACTCGTTCCACTCATCAAATCAACTTGTTGTATCCACTCCTGTTGCGTGAAAAATCATAAACATTTAATTTGATATGTACAACAATGCACACTGCGTGGAAGTGCACATCTGGTTTACTGCAGTTTTGCAGAATTTTGCTGATGCCAATGTGAATGACCGATACCAGCGAGCAATTTATGCAGATTGGTCACTGGTAAATGGGTGTCAGTGGGAAATGTCCACATTGTTTCATATTTGTGTGAAAATGGATTTAGATTGATATCAGCACACAGTTGGTCATGCACTTACCTCTGAGTTGCCTGATACTGGATTCGACTCTGTAAAGGATATGATTTATTTGATTATTTTGTGAACTGCACAGCTGATGAGGAAACCATACTGGAATCCCACAGGTTATGGGCTCATTTCTGACTGAAGATGCAGTTACTTTGGGTTTGGATGAAAATTTGTGAAACCAAGACAGTTTCAGGAGAATTCGCAAGTTATTTTTGAGATTTTTGGTAAAACCAAGCTGGCTCATTAACGAGCTTCAGGAGGAGATAATCTGCCCTCCCTCCTGGTCTGTCTCCATTATACCAGTCCACCATGTGTGGTTGATGCTTCATAGATTAGGAACTGTAATGGGTACTGAAATAATCTACTATAAATGGAATGAGGGGGTGTGGTCGTGTCGTGTCGTGTCGTTCGTGTCGTGTCTTGCCGTGCCGAGCCGTGCCGTGCCGTGCCGTGTTGTGTTGTGTGTCAAACTTTTTGTGAATCATTTAATTCGTACATCTATTCATAATTTTGCACGATTGGAATGTACCTTTTGACCCTTTACAATGCTGAGACTCCTTCACATTTGAAAGACCCCCCAAAGACCCTTAACCCCCTAACGCTGAAGTCCCAAAAGTCCCAGAGGACCCAAAAGACCCCAAGAACCCCCAAAAAACCAAAGACCCAGATAATCAAAAGACCCTAAGAACCCGAGCCCCAAAAAGATCCTAGGACCCAAAAGACCCCAAAAAGGACCCAAAAGACCCAAAACATCCAGAAGATCCTGAGGCCCAAAAGACCCTGAGGACCCAAAAGACTCCAAAAGTCCCCGAGACCCAAAATAATCTGAAGACCCAAAAGACTCAGAGGACCCAAAAGACTCAGAAAATCAAAAAAAACCAAAATAACCCAAAAAAGCCCTGAAGACCCAAAAAAACTCAAAAGACCCAAAAGTTCCTGAGACAAAAAACCCAAAGGACCCAAAACTTCCTGAGACCAAAAAATATCCCAAAATACCCCCAAGACCAAGACTAAAGACCAAAAAGACTCTGAGGACCCAAAAGACCCAGAAGACCCCGAGGAACTAAAAAACCCAAAAGTCCCTGAGACACAAAAGACCCCAAGGACCCAAGACACGAGACCCAGAGGACCCAAAAGACCCCCAATATCCAAAAGACCCAAAATACCCCAAATATCCAAAAGACCCAGAGACCCAAAATACCCCAAAAGTCCCTAAGACCCAAAAGACACAGATGACCAAAAATTTCCTAGGACCCAAAGACCCTGAAGACACAAAAGTTCCCAAGGACCAGAATACCCAAAAGTCCCAGAGACCCAAAAGACCCAGAGGACCCAAAAGACCCCTAAGACCCCTTTAAGACGCTACTATAAATGGATGAGGTGTGGTGGTGGAGGAGGGGGGGGGGAGAGGCGCATGTTGTTTTTGTGGAATTCTACTGGAGCAATTCTGATGTGGAATGGGATACACCAAGAATGATCGTCATATCTCCTGAGTTGATTAGCCTTAATTAACTACAAAAACATCCGTTCGATTCCTCTGTTTAATACACGCCATGTCAAGTATATAAAGCAACTCAATTATTTCCTTCTACCATAGCATGGCATTCTAATCAAAAAATACTAGAGGGGGAGACTCGTAGATGCAAAACCTCCGCCCCAAACTGCTGGTCCAACTTAAGTGAACCCGATATCTCTATTCATTGTAGGTCAAAACGGATCAGACTCTACGAACCACGATTGAATAAACTAAACTAGATCGACGCGCATGTAGAAAATGCCAAAAAAATAAAATCGAAAATTTTTTTGAAAAAAAGGTGCAAAATTTCTGTTTTTTTTCTATAAAATTTTTGGGGTTGGAAATCACTTTAAAACATGTAGAAAATGCAAAAAAAAAAAAATCAAAATATTTCAAATAAAATCGAAATTTTTTTGAAAAAAAGTTGCAAAATTTTTTTTTTTCTCTAACAAATTTATTTTTTTTTGGTTGGAAATCACTTAAAACATGTAGAAATGCAAAAACAAAAATTCAATATTTTTCAAAATGGCCGCCATAGCGGCCATATTGGACTTGGACCAAGTCCAAAATCTAATGGCTATATCCTTGACCATACCTAATCCCCCCACCAAGTTTCGTCGAAATCCGTCCAGGATTTTCCGTAATACTGTGTCACTATATAAACGAAAACAA
>CM068965.1:51513192-51523803 GCA_035128595.1 Eptatretus atami | reverse complement strand
CATGGAATTATTATGGTTGTGCTTTAGAGATGAGATTAAATTTTCAGCAATTAATTGGAGCCATGTTATGTCAGTGTAGTCGGGGGTGTCTGTAGCTGCAACGGAGTGGGAGTGTGTTTCTCCATTTAAAAGGCAGGAAAGTCATGTCAAGCCACCTTTTCTGCACCTGATTGGAAGAAATCAATACACCCTTCCATTGAGGCATCAGTACAGTGAAGTGAAAACGGCTCTCAGGAGATCCTAAGGCAGTCAGAACAGTAAGAACTTTTATAGCCCGCTTTGTGTGTTGAAACCGAAGACCAAGAAGGAACCTGAAGAAGTTAAGAGCAAAGATGCTTTAGTAGTCAAATCCAATTGGATTTTTGTCTTTGAAAATAATACCAAGCAAATTAAATCAGAACAGGTTTTTTTTTTTCCTGTGAAGTACTGTGGTGCTCCAGGATGCTGCTGCATCCCTGTCCCTCAATTGCTGAAAGCATGATGACAACAGAGAACTCCTTGCCGTTCCATAAACCTCGATGTTGTGAGGAACAAAAAGCATTGAAAACCCAAGCTGATAAATTCAGATGAAGGCGTGTTACTTACCTGTCAATGATATCCACAGTAGGTGTAAATCTGTAAATGCTCCACCGGGCATTGGGTGACTATAGCTGCATTATAGAGGCCCGTGCTATAATTGGAAATGCCATTGGGCATTAATTATCGCTCAGGTCTGCTCAAGAAAATTGCAGGTCCTGCAGTGTATCACCACCACCACCACCACCCCACTTCTTCGCTCGGCCTCCTGCGCACTGCACCGTTAATCTAACAGTCACAGACTATAACTGTCATTACACAGTTGGTCAAAACTGTACTAACTACACCTGTCTATGAGAAGAGGACCGGAATCCAGACGTGGATAGAGATTGAAATTAATTAATGATGCTTTCCTTAAAATTAGAATGTGTGTGAAACAGGAGGCGTGATCTCACGAATAGAGGATTACATTGATGTGTGTGGTATCAATGCTGTTACATTGTTACATTCTCCTTTTATTCATTTGACCTGCTCCATAATGAGCTCGACTCTCACAACGAAAAAATTTGATCCTTTACACTCAGGAAGGGCTTTTAATCTCTCAATCTAACTCGACTTAACAAGATGTGCATCATCTCAATGGACCAAACAACATCGGAATTCCTCTGGATTTTTTGCAGTCGAGTATAAAGCAACATAGGCTAAGCGAGTGTGAAAATAACACTGAATCCTCTTTTTTGGGGGCGTTTTGGGCATAAATATTTTTTGTGCTCAGGGCCCCCAAAAAATCTTAATCCGCCTCGGGTTTCAAGAGATGGAGCGGAAACCTCTCCGGTCTCAAATTATCCACCTCTGTCTGTGTGTGTAAAGGTGTTTGTGTGAAGCAGTGGCCTTAGAGATGGCCTTGATCATCCTGCTGCACAAAATTGGGAAAGCCTATTCTTAACACCACGGTCCAAATGATTTTATTGGGGTGGAGTCAGGCTAGCTGTCCAGCCAATGGGTGTAAAGTGGTGGAGTGTAGTCAGGGCACCTGAACACTCACCCATGTTTAATATTATGTGATATTTTCTAAATCTAAAAAGGGCATAACTCTGTGAAAAATTGACGAAACGCCCTGAAACTCGAACTTGTTCTGTAATTTCTCATAGTAAAGCCATGTGCCAAGTTTCAGTTGATTATGTTAAAGGCATGGGGGAAACCGTCAGAAAAAATTACAGGTGGGACAGACAGACAGACAGACATACATACAACCTATAGTCATCCCTGGTGAAACTGGAAGTGGACTAATAACGGTCCTATAACCAATCCCTGGGGTATCCCACTACTTGCATCCTGCCAGATATCCACCCATTCACAGCCACTCTTGCTTCCTATCACCAAGCCAGTTTCCAATCCAGTTGGCTGCTCTACCAGCCAACAGCCTTCAATGTGGGTCCCTCATCAAAAGCTTTTTGAAAGACTAGAGAAACTAAATCCACTGCATTTCCCTCATCCACTCAATCAGAAATGGCCTCATAGAACTACAATAAATTTATTAACCATGACCTCCATTTCGTAAATCTGTGTTCCGTAGTGAGGTCTCCAAAACCTTTCCCACAACTGACATCAAACTAACAGGTGTATAGTTCCCCAATCCTTCTCTTGATTGTTTAACAATGGTTACTTTTGCTCCTCTCCAATCCTCTGGTACCTGTGCTGACTACAACGAGCTGTTGAAGATGTCCGCTAACACCACGCTTATCTGCTCTGCCACCTCCCTCAATACTGCATATTATCTGACCTGGGAGCTTTATCATCTCCTAGTTTTTCTAGCTGTTTCTTCACCAATTCCTCCACTCCTTCTTGGATCTCCTCTCAAAGCTCATGCCCACCTCCGAGATGGATGCTCTCAGCTAATGGAAGTTCCTCTGACTTATTGTGTAAATAGAGAAGCAAATAAACTTTTTTTTTGTAAACATGATCGAGGCTAGTGGAGGAGTGAGAACACAGAATGGATCAGGATAAATGAGAACAAAAAGAACAGTATAAAGAGACGGTGGGGTAGGAAGGGAACACACCAACCGCAGGGTTGACGAACGAAATAGAGGGAGACTTGGAAAAATAAGGGACATGAGGAAGTACGAGAGCAAGTTGAAGGACAAAGGGTGTGAACAAGATGGATACAGCCACAAACTCTCAATCACAGAAGTGGAAGGAAAAACTGGAAACACGGAAAGAGGAGGGCTTGGGGAAGGTTAATGGGGGGAAGAAAAGATCATGGTTGTGGATGGGGGATGACCAGAGATGGTGGTGAACAGCTGTCTTGGAGCTTTGGAGGCAAGAATGAGATTAAAGTGACTGAGGAAGTTGGTTCCACTTGTGGGAAGAAAGAGACATTAATGAGTGGAGGTGAGCAGTGATCCTGGATTTAGGTAGTTTCATCAGAAGGGGGTTGATGGTGGACCACGTGCACTCTGCAGAAACCTGGAGGGGATAAAGCATGGAAAAAGCAGAGGATGCAACACCATAAAGGGAAGGAGTCAATAGAAGACAGACCACTGACCTGTCTGCGATGTGAAAGTGAAATGCCCATAGATTCAGCTTCATCGCAGGAGATTCCAATAATCTTGAAGACCTTGGATTCCACATCATCGAGCTGAGCAAGGTGTGAGGCAGAGGTGCCAGCATAGATGGGAGAGCAATACTCCATCAAGCCGTGGATGAAGGTCTTGTACAGAATGGCCACAATGTCTTGTCACCCCGTGTGAAAATTGTGACATTGCTTTGGTGTGCAGAGTGTTAATTGTCTCCTTTTTCCTTTTTTACAGATTGCATGAACATAACTATGTGTGATGGAAGCAAGTAAACCATTGAACAATGGTTTGGTGTCAGTGTCAGTGTTGTTAGTGCTCCGGAAAATGTCCCACAGAACATGGTGCAAAATTATTCTCTGTAATGACAATTTATCGACCACCAATGGATCCATGGGACACTTGAGGCTTGTGTCATATGCTGTAACATGTGTGATAAAGTAAAAGAATACTGCAAGATGTGTGATATAACTCGGAGAACCTTTCGGTGTTGTCAGCAAATAAGATAAAAGGTAATGTCACAAATTTTTACGGGGGTGACAAGACGTTGTGGTCTCCCTGTAGGGCGATAAAAATTTAGATGTGCCAAGGAAAGACTTTTCATGATGGAGGCAATGAAAGTATTACCTGTACAAATATGGCTAAATAGTTGAGCGTCCACCCATACATCTCATAAATGTTCCTTCACTTCCCTCTGCTTACTCCCATCTCGTCCAACCCTCCTTTCCCTCCTCTCCCCACTTCTCCCACATCCCCCTACCCTTGTTTATCTCCAATAGTATTCACATCTCTCCCTTTTTTCATTTCTCGTGATTTGATATCAACATCACACCCACTCTTTGCTGTGCTCTGCTGCCACCACGATGAAGTTGTCAAGGTACGTGGACTTTGTTCAACTACTGCCTCGGTATTACAGTGCCGAGCTCAGGGATATAAGGTAGTTTGGGGGATAATTCCACAGGGAATAAGAAAGTGGGATGTGAGTAGAAGAAATAAAAGGGCAAAATGCCAACATGATCTGATTCAAAAAGTTTTCATGAACTATTAAATGCCATTTTAGCTTGTATGACGCCAATTAATGAATGCGACGTAATATTCAGCCAAAATTGCATGCGTGGATTAGAAATGACAATGATTAGTCAGGAACTGATTTTTGTTCACAATTTTGCTTGTGAAATGAAACAAGTACATGATATAGATTTTGTTGAATTACATCCTAATTTCACATGCTATCTCTGACCATGGCCATGATAACAAAATATATCTGATGGTTCCCATTATGACGATGGTCAAATGGTCGTTGATTCAGGCAATCAGTAAGCTGAAGAAATCATTCAGATCTCTCCGTAATCGATGGTTTATGCTCGTGAGATAAGCCTAGTGTTGGCTTAATGGTTAGGGTGGTGGGCTTGGGATCCTAGGATCCTGAGTTCAAGTCCCACTCAGATGTTGAATTAATACCAGGTGGGGTTGACTCTGCCTGTCATCCTTCCAAGTTCGGCAAAATGAGTGCCAGCTTGCTGGTATCTTGTGTCGGAGTGGCGACCCATCCAGGATTGTGCCCAAAAGCCTAGGAGACTGTTTAGGCAGCACTAACGCTCTGCACAGAGTATGGTCCCAATGGAAGGATGGATAAGCCAGGTGTTGGCTTAGTGGTGGGCTTAGCGGTTAGGGTGGCTGGCTTGGGATCCTAGGGTCCTGAGTTTGAGCCTGAGTGGCTGCTGAATTAAAATCAGGTGGGGTTGACTCAGCCTGACATCCTTCTGAGGTCAGTGAAATGAGCACCAGTGTACTGGTAATAGGGGCACTGCAACAGCGGCACAGCTGCGTCTTTAACCAATGATGCAACAAGCAGCCACAGGCTGCACATGAGTGTGTGTGTGTGTGTGTGTGTGTGTGTGTGTGTGTGTTCTCGTGAGGCATCCCCAGTGAAGCCGTTTTGTTCTTATAGTGGAAAAGCCATTCCTCGTCCCTCCTACCTCCTCATCTGATTGGACAACGTTTAGTCAAAATCGAGGTTGTGGTCCTGCTGTTCGGAAAAGGTTTGGGATTTAAGGAGTTGAAATCTAGATGATGGACAGTTGCAAGTTGATGATGCAGATGCCATTAAATCAAGTGGTCAAGAAGCTGTAGGAATTCTTCAGATCTCAATCTCTCTCATTTGTACGCATAATGGGCTGGGAGTCAGTTACTACTTCAGCCTATGAGTAGCATCATTTCAAGAGATATGACCAATCTGCCGATGCAATCGGAATTACTTATGTCCACTGTAGGTTCGGGCAGAAAGTTAGCTTTAACTTTATTCTTTAACTTGGATTATGCCATTGTTAACCATGAGAAACCAAGCCGAATACCACCTTTAGTTCTGTTGAGATGGATGGGGAATTGAAAGATGAATGTGGAATTTTAGTCTGTTAACTGAAGGCGAGGGAAAAGGGATACAAAAGGCAAATACTACACAAATATCACCCCTTTATCATATGAAAATAAGCAGCACCAGAATACAGTCATGTGATGATAGTTAACACTGAGATTCATTGTCATCCAACTGTCATCAGAAAGAACCACATCATGACTGTCTATCCCTCCCTTTTCATCCTTAATGTTATGCCTTAAAGCAGGTTAAAAGTAGCCCAATAAAAACATTGCACTGAGTGGTTTGCCTTTGCCTTGCCAGCAGTAGTCAGCACAGGAATTTGTCATTTGTTCAGAGAGACGATGAGATCTTTAACGTCTGCAACTCATGGAAGCAGATGAGATACTCAGCTTAACATAATCCGAGGGACGTCACACTTTTTGATGCATCACCTTGCCTGCGAATCACCATTACAACAGTTTATAGTTTGGGTGGGATTGGAATCATTACACAAAGCTGCGATGGCACAAGCATATAATCTCTAACTATTGGAAAGGCACAAGGCTAACTACCTCTGCAATATTATAAGTGTACTACCTTTGCACCCATACTGTCAGACATACATCATTACAAAGTATTGTTATCAATTTCAGTTTTAAAGGCTGAAATAAGCATTGGAACACAACCCGATGGGATGAGCAGAGCTGGATATACAGTATATGCTCATTAAAGATAAATACAAGCTCCAATTGTTCAGCATCAATCTATGTCAGTATGTTGAATGGCAGAGAGAAAATATACAACATCTACAATTAAGCATGGTGGAGGATCACTGCAACAATGGGTTGCTTCTCATCCATTGAGATCAGTTATTTTAGAGAAAATTGATGTCAGCTTGACTACTGGCAGGTACATTCTGACCCGTCAAGCCATTTCCTCATGAACATGAATCAGGTGAAGATTCATCTTATGGCAAATCGATGAACCAAAGTATGCAACAAAAGTAATGAAAGAACATATTGACATTGTAGAGATAAAATAGACACTCACAATCAAGGTATGGCTTGTATGAAGTCCAGATATTACTATAACTGAGGATGTATTACCTTGATATACAAAACTGAGAGTGTTAAATAGTGGCCAAGTAACTTTCTGAATACATAATAGGGAGTTATGCAAAGCATTTGGAACAATGTTGTTACAGATCTTGTCTAGGGGGTAAAATGAGGCATAAATTATCATAGTTATTTCATAATGCATGTTAAAATAAGTGTGATGTGAATCCTGTATTTAATTAAATGTGTCGGGCACTTGTTTAGAAACATCTATTTACACCGACCAAGTGTCTATGTACGCTCTGCCTCTCCCTCTCCCTGTAATTCATGAATTCCCCTGTTGTAATCTGTCTTTATGTGGTCTTTCGCCTTGAGTGTGCAGCCAATTGGCATGGCCCACAAACACGATCATGGGGTCAACGCAAGGACATGAGATGCACCACAAACATAGCCATATAAGGACATCTCGCACATCAAGGGTAATGTACCGTGTGAGTGTGGAATTTCTCATGCTTGCCCCAGCAATCAGGACACGGTCCTAATGTTAAATTGTGGAGGCCATGCTGATCATGCGACCGCAAGTGTGTCAAAATGGCGGTCATGCAAATTCCTTCCAAAATCTTCTTCTCGAGAGCCACCTGTCAGAATGCTACCAAATCTGGGTTGCAACATTCGGCTCAGGTAGGGATGTTAATCATATTGCAGAGGTCATGCGCATCGCTTGACCAGAAGCGTGTCAAAATGGCAGACTTGGTCAACTTTTGGGAAAATTGCACTTATTCCTTTCAAAATCTTCTTCTCCAGGACCACCAGTCAGAATCCATGGAGACCATACTCTGTACGGAGCATTGGTGCTGCTGAAGCAGTCTCCTGGGCTATTGGGCACAATCCTGGATGGATCACCACTCTGACGCAGGATACTCAAATGGCTCAATCATCCCAACAAGCTGGTACCGCATTTTGCCAACTCAGAAGGATGACAGGCTGAGTCAACTCTACCTGGTATTAATTCAACAGCTGAGCAGGATTTGAACTCAGGACCTTAGGATCCCAAGCCCACCACCTAACCATTAAGCAAACACAAAAAACCAGTCAGAATGCTACCAAATGTGGGCTATAACAATAGGCCAGGGCCCAGATAAGTAAGCTACAGGTCCAGTGGTCCAATTTTTATATACAGTATCAAGGCTCGTGCAAGAGTATTACACTAAACGGATAGGACGTAACAGGACAAAAAAACGTGGTGGGGGATTGGAGGATAGGGGGATGGGGTGGTGGTGGTGGGGGGGATGGACACGAACAGCAGAGTTGAAGGACAAAATAGAGGGAGACTTGGACAAATAATGGATGTGGGGAGGATGGTGGGCAGCAAAGGATGCATGGGGTGGCTGAGTGGCATTGTACAGATGATTCACTTTTCTTCTTTTCTGTGATAAAATATTGTACAAAAAATACATTCACCAATGAGGCAACATTTACTTTAGACCTGTATCTCTTGCATGCATTGCTTGTGTTTCCAAAATTATCTCCATTGCTGTACATTGTACAAGGTATAATAACCATCTGTATGAGAGAGAGAAAGACAAAAGAGAAAGACAAAGACAAAGGGAAAGGGAAAGAGAAAGGAGACCTTTACAGGATGTTTACAAATGCAAATGGGAGCAAGTAGGTGAGAGAAACAGCTCATCATCAACCCTCCCCCCCCCCAAAAAAAAAAGAAAGAAAGAGATAATCCTTGAACCTGCACCTCATCTTTGCAGGATCAAAACAGCCTTATATTGCAAGCAGCTATTATATCTATCTACATCAGGATTTGAACCTAGAAGATGACAATGCAAGGTGGGGATACCAACATGATCTCATGGTTTTTGAGTTTCTTGCATTCGGTAAGAAGACATAATTTTTACATTTCTGTATCCCATTAAACTTGTGCCTGGATTCAAGGCTGATCTGAGCCATGAGCTAAGCAATCCACAAATAGGCCTGAACCGTTCAGAGACTAAAAGGTTTTGCCATTTCCCCCAGCTCAGTTCAACAATTTTCACATTGAGGTTTTGTTTACATCTTGTTGTCAGCAGTCAATTATTCATCTCTTTGTGCTTCTTTATTCTTCTGCCATTTCAAGAATCAATTAACAGGTCAGAAATAGATAATCCACCTTGCAGTGTGCCTGCTTTGATTGAAGTGCATGTAATTTGTCCCTCATGATGACACAAAGGGCAGTGCATCTATTCGAGGATAATTGTCAGTTATAGTTATAAATCAGCGTCTCTCATGTTAGTTACACCTGCACTTTTTAGGCATTTTAAAACCGATTACATTTCAATGGAAAAATACAAATAGATAAGACATCAAATTAATTTCGAGATTGTATGAATCATGTGTACTGTAATTTGATTGACTGTTCAAATCTAACTATGAAAAGGACTGATTAAATAATGGCAATACAGCCTTTGAGGTCATTTTCATGGAAAACTACTGGAGTTTTAATTTGATGTTGAAGGATCATTGAGGAGTTTGTTGTTCACACCAAAGGAGTTTAAAATGCTCTTTGAGCGAGTTATTAACAATGTCAAAGCTATGGTCATGTTTTAATATATATATATATATATAGTCCTCGTGAAATGGACATAAATATGATTAGGAAGAATATTTTCTTTAACATTTATAGAAAGAAAAAACTTTCATATTTCATGTGGTTAATTAATTTTTTGGACACTTTTACAGTTGGGCAAAAAGATAATTATAATCTGCATTCCAACGACAGCAAAGAGTTCACATCACTGTCACATTAGTTATGTGAAGGTGTTGCTGTAGGTTGGAGAAAGGATTATAATAATTTTTATTCCCAACCACAAAACTGTGTCCTCTTAATGGTGCTGTCATAAGGCAATCGACGTTTGTCATAAGGCAATCGACGTTAGTGTGACAGACAATGCTTGTTATCACAAATTGTGCAGCAACAGGGTAATGGTACTAATGGGACATCATTAATCTTGTCCTTACAATACACAGTTAGGACATATTTATATATATATATATATATATATATATATATATATATATATATATATATATATATATATATATATATATATATATATATATATATATATATATATATATATATATATATATAGTAGCATCGATGGTTAAACTAATGTCGAGCTCGTCGTGGCGGGAGGTTAAAGTCCTCTGATGTCCCAAGCGGCTCAACTCCTGAGGAGACGTTCCGAATTAATGGCGGACAACGCGCGCCATGTTGACACAAATAACCCTAACCCTAATTAGTGGATTCGTGAGGAGAAACACGAAAACCTTAAAGCTTTTCAAAAAATTGGGTTTATTTCCCGAACCACAAACAATAGAAAGAACCAGGGATGATGTAATTGCGATGGAGGAAATGACGACGGGTTGGGAGGAAGGGAATGCTATAAATAAATAATTATATACAATGAGAATAAAAATGAATCTAAAGAAACTAAGGCGCCTCACTCCGGACTCAGTCACAGATGGGAAAAGGGAACAAAAACCGGGGGACTCAGCTCTGGCGGCAGCGGGGATGAGCAGGCGATGAGGAGGGACGAGGAGGACGATGAGGTGAGCAGACGATGGGGAGATGAAGACCAGCACGAAACCAGGCACAGGCTTAAGACAGGCAGACAGCATGACCTCTTTCGAGCTCTTTCTCCCTCCAGTTCTCCTCAGGCTTCAAAGCGTTTTTCTCAGTCAGACCTTTCAACTCGGTTCTCTTTTGTCATGTTCCCTGTTCTCCTCAGACGTCGATCATTTTCTCCTTAGGCTTCTAACTCTGTCATCTCTAACTCTCTCACCAAGCTGCCCATTTCGACTCCTACTTCTCTCGGGCAACGCTCCGCCCCTTTGGGAGACAATGACCCCTCCTCCCTCGCTCTCGAGGCCGTCCAAGCTCTGCCCATCCTCTTTCATGTCGAGTCTCCCGGTGACCCCTGGTAGAGATTGACAGATGTTATATGCACAATTTCCTTAACCATAATCCCAAACTAATCATTTCCACGCACCCCCCCCCCCCCCCACTCGTATGGTGACATGCAAACAAGACAATTCTGAAACTGACATTTCCCACTTAAAT
>CM068965.1:51495347-51513167 GCA_035128595.1 Eptatretus atami | reverse complement strand
ATATATTGTATTAGAATGCCAGGCTATGGTAGAAGGAAATATTGAGGTTGCCTTTATATACCTTGACATGGGCGTTGTATTTAAAACAGAGGAATCCGATACGGATGTTTTTTGTAGTAATGTATGGCTTAATCAACTTCAGTGAGATGCAGACGATCATTCTTGGTGTATCACATTCGCACATCAGAATAGCTCCAGTAGAAATTCCACAAAAAAAACATGCCCTCTCCCCCGCCCCTCCTCCACACACACACGCCTCGATCCATTTATAGTAGCGTCTTAAAGGGTCTTAGGTCTTTTGGTCCTCTTGGGTCTTTTGGTCCTCTGGGAGGCTTTTGGGTATTCTGGGTCCTTGGGATTTTGTGTCTTAAGGGTCTTTTGGGTCGCTCACGGGAAATTTTAGGTCATCTGTGTCTTTTAGGTCTTAGGGACTTTTGGGTATTTTGGGTCCTCTGGGTCTTTTGGATATTTGGTGTAATTTTGGGTCTTTGGTATTGTGGGGGTCTTTTGGGTCCGCCTGGGTGCTCCGGTGTCTTTAGGGGTCCCTTGGGGTCTTTTGTGTCCTCAGGACTTTTGGGTTTTTGTTCGGCTCGGGGTCTTCTGGGTCTTTTGGGTCGCTCAGAGTCTTTTTGTCTTTCTGAGTCTTTTGGGTCCTTGGGGTATTTTGGATATTTTGGTTCCTCAGGAAGTTTTGGGTTGCCTTTGGTCGTTTTTGGTCCTCAGGAACTTTTGGGTCTTTGAGTTTTGGCGTCTTCAGGGCTTTTTGGGTTATTTTGGTTTTTTTGATTTTGCTGAGTCTTTTTGGGTCCTCTGAGTCATTTTGGGTCTTCAGATTATTTTGGGTCCTCGGGGACTTTTGGAAGTCTTTTGGGTCCTCAGGGTCTTTTGGGCCCGTCAGGATGCTTCTGGATGTTTTGGGCTCTTTTTTGGGTTCGCTTTTGTGGGGTCTGTTGGGTCCTCAGGTCTTTTTGGGGCCTCGGGGTCTTAAGGGTCTTTTGGATTATCTGGGGGCGTCTTCGGTTTTTGAGCGGGGGTTCTGGGTCTTTTGGGTCCTTGGGACTTTTGGTGACTTCAGCGTTAGGGTCCTTAAGGGTTCTGGGGGCGTCTCAAATGTTCGAAGGAGTCTCAGCATTGTAAGGGTCATCAAAAGTACATCCAATCGTGCACCAATAAAAAAATGAAAATTAATGATCATGTACGGCAATTAATGATCACAAAAAGTTACACACTTTACAACAATGAAAACAAGCACGACGCGGCACGCACGGCAACGCACGGACCACGACAGCGAACGACACGACACGACACGACAGCGACACACCCACCCGCTGCATCCATTTATAGTAGATTTATTCAGTACCCATTACAGTTTCCCTAATCGTAATGACGCATCAACCACAGGTGGACTGGTATTAAATGGAGACGCAGACGGCAGGAGAGGGAGGGGCAGATTATCTCTCCTGAAGCCGTAATGAGCCAGGTTGGTTTTTACCAAAAATCTCAAAAAAACTTGGGCAATTCTCCTGCAAACTGTCTTGGGTTTACACAAAATTTTTGCAATCCGCAAACGCCAAAGTAACTGCCATCTTCAGTCAGAATAGAGACCATAACCTGGTGGGATTCCAGTATGGTTTCCTCATCAGCCTGCTGCAGTTCACAAAAATATATTCGAAATAAATCATTGATCCTTTCAGAGCGTCGAATCCAGTATCAGGCAATCCAGAGGTAAGTGCGATGACCAACTGTGGCTATCAGTCAATCCTAAATGCCATTTCAACTAAAAAATATGGAAAAATGTGACTATTCTCCCACTGACCCCATTCATTACCAGTGACCATGCTGCAAAATTGCTCGGCTGGTATCGGTCATTCACATTGCCATCAGCAAAATGTCTGCAAACTGCAGTAAACGGCAGATGTGACACTTCAACACGCAGTGTGGCATTGTTGTACATATCAAATTAAATGTTTATGAGTTTTGCACGCAACAAGGAATTGGATACAAGCAAGTTCATTGATGAGTGGAACGAGTTGAAAAAACCAAGTGGAATGTGAGGAAATAAATGAAATTAAATGAATGGAAATAACGAGTTGACACGAGTGGAAATACAACTGGAAACTAGAGACTTCATAGAACACCTTACGCCTGCATGGTCTTGAGAAAAGTACACGGGGAGGATCTTTTTGAAATCTTGCTTTACATTTTCTGAGCACAATCTATCTATATATTACAAAAACTCTAAGTCTTGTATGTATACATATATATAATTATTATATATATATATTATATATATATATTATTTATTATTATATTATATATATATATATATTTATTGAAGACCACAAGGGGAAAACAGAGGTCACTTTTATAAATTTCAGGGTTATTGCACCTGCAATAGTTGGGAACATAAGGTTTCCTCTCACAATATTACTTTAACAAATAACCAGGGTGGTCACATAATTTATTATGGTATAAAGTTTAGCCGTGCCATGAAAAACAAGTGTTGTCAAAGCTGAACAAGTAGAACCCAGAGTTGTCAGTCTTTACTCCTGGTTATCTCCCTTTCATTAGTGTTAACTGTTCCACCATAATATTTCAGAGTTGCAGAAACTAAAAAATGAAAGGTTGAAAACTTTCACAGCATAAACTCTGAGCACTATAGCCTATTTGGTTATATCATGGGCTCCGTAGTTGGTGCATATCGTGGTTCAAGCCTGGTCAAACCTTTATTGTGACTTTTATGGGACCCACGCCGTGGCTTAATGGTTAGCGCGTCTGAGTACCCATCCTCATTCGATGTACCCACCGCCCAATCAACCGCTTAGGTAATGAGGAGTCACATGAGGTGACTTCGGCTATCGCGGGGTGGTTTATCCTTGGTTTCCTCCCGGTTTCCATCATATAAGTAGTACGCGAGTAAGAAATGGAGAATCCGTCGTCATATAAGCGAAATCCCTTGAGGTATGGCATTGAACACTAATCAAACAAAAAACATGACCGTTTATGTTGAAAAAAATAATCTGTGATCACCAAAGTCATGTGATGTTTGCTAATAACCAACAAGCATGAATTTGCTACACATCGTGGGTTAAAATTTCATGGCAATTATTAAACAAGGGATAACCAGTGATGTCAGTTTGCAACATTGATTCGTTATTTCTCTTAAATTAATAACACAGAAGCTTGGCAAATGCTACATGCTTAATTGATCGGCCACATGATCACTCTTCCTTTTACTGGAAAAGAAATCTATATGACAGTATTAAACAGTCACCAAAGTCTTGAAACTTTGTTTTTCAGTTTCTTCAAAATTGACTATCCTGACATCTCTGGTTTTCCCCTTGTGGTCTTCATATGTATATGTATGTATGTATATATGTATATATGTAGTATGTTCCCGAAATACAGCCAAAACGGTACACAATAGCACAAAAATTTTAGGCCACCTTACTCACCATTCACCTGCGGTGTGCAGTATCAAGTTTCGTTCAAATCGGGCAATGAAAACAATATTAAAAAATCATTCTGATTCAGTCAAGTACTCTTCGGGAGAATTTTGATCAAGCAACAACCTCAGCGGTATAGTGCTGGAGCTACCTGTTTTGTTTTTTTTTTAATGATTTTTTTCATCAACCGCTGTCACAACGGGAACCACGGGTCCACAGGTCGTCTAGTATTCCTAAAAGCCACAATTATGTCTGAATCTTGATATTCCCAATGCTAGAGCACGAGCAGCAAATTGATTAGTCGAGATGGCAAAAAATGGTTAATATTTTGTCCAAGTTCGACAATTCAATTGAAATAGAATAAAGTTTTAAAGGCTCTAGAAATTTATTGTTTTTTAAGCACACAAATTTTTCAGACGTTTACCACCGTGATGCAGTGTCTTTAACACTACCTTATTGAACAAATTAAATTAGTTCTTCATGCCTTGTTTGTGTCCTTTATGACATCCCTATAAACAGTACTTTTCCTGTTTGGAATGATTTTCAGTTTTGTTTGACTGCCAGACAGTCAGAAAGGCAAAAACATAACTTCACTCCTCGCTGAGATTCCGTACAATTTGCCAAATTCAGAACCAAAGTACTGCTAAACTTGAGGATCGTGGTGCGGTTCATGTTCCGATTTGTGTTCTACGTTGTTCAAAAATGTATAATTAATTGAAATTAAGAACTTCCTTGATCATCGACTGACGTCTGGCAGACAGACAGACAGACAGACAGACACAGTGAACCAATTGCTTAACCCTTGCTTTTTGCTTCACGCACAGGGTTAATAACAGGAAGCAACAAGCAAATTTAACGGCCAAATTATGATGAAAGTGAAGTAAAGTCAGAGCTGATCACGTGCGTGTATAAAGGCACTGTGAAAAAAGCCATACACATGTATACGGAAAGCTGGAGCTCGAGCGAGCAACATGTAAACAATCACACAACCCACAGAAGTGCTATTCGCAGGCTTTGTTTGGTACTCCGTGATTGGTCACCAACCGGTCTACGTGCCTTGGCATCCCACATCAGCACACAAGGTGTAGAACTGCCATGATTTTTCCGGCTACCATCCACATCTCATGAATGCCAGCATTTTTCCACCTGCCGCTACTAGGATAAATGTTGGGAAACGGGTGTAAAATTAGTGGAAACGAAATTCCGGCAGATTCCGGCATTGATTTTACCTCCCATTCACATCAAAGCAATGCTGCCAGCAAATTGGTGTAAAAATACCGGCATTTTGCTGAAAACTGGTGCGATGTAAATGGGGTTTAAGTGAATCGAATATTCTTTGCTTTGCAGGAAGATTTGCTGTGACTAAATTAATGTGAGATGCAGAGACAGCAGAAGGCATTGCATCTTGGAGCAAAATAGTCGGAAAGGGGAGGGGGGTGAGGAGCATAAAATTTTGAATTTAGGGTTGACCACCTCACCTTTCCTCGATTAGAGCTGCTGAGACTGCAATTGAGGATCCATTCATTGTGAGCGTCCAAGAAAAAAAAATGTTCAACATCTTTTATTATGAGTTAATCATATGACGTTTAAATTTCCAATCCATGTTGCATCTTAATAATATTGTTATCACTTGTTCAGTTATCATATGGCACTGCAAGACAAACATCCTAAGGGGGAACATGGAATTATTATGGTTTTGCTTTAGAGATGAGATTAAATTTTCAGCAATTAATTGGAGCCATGTTATGTCAGTGTAGTCGGGGGTGTCTGTAGCTGCAACGGAGTGGAGTGTGTTTCTCCATTTAAAAGCAGGAAAGTCATGTCAAGCCCACTTTTCTGCACCTGATTGGAAGAAATCAATACACCCTTCCATTGAGGCATCAGTACAGTGAAGTGAAAACGCTCTCAGGAGATCCTAAGGCAGTCAGAACAGTAAGAACTTTTATAGCCCGCTTTGTGTGTTGAAACCGAAGACCAAGAAGGAACCTGAAGAAGTTAAGAGCAAAGATGCTTTAGTAGTCAAATCCAATTGGATTTTTGTCTTTGAAAATAATACCAAGCAAATTAAATCAGAACAGTTTTTTTTTTCCTGTGAAGTACTGTGGTGCTCCAGGATGCTGCTGCCTCCCTGTCCCTCAATTGCTGAAAGCATGATGACAACAGAGAACTCCTTGCCGTTCCATAAACCTCGATGTTGTGAGGAACAAAAAGCATTGAAACCCAAGCTGATAAATTCAGATGAAGGCGTGTTACTTACCTGTCAATGATATCCACAGTAGGTGTAAATCTGTAATGCTCCACGGGCATTGGGTGACTATAGCTGCATTATAGAGGCCCGTGCTATAATTGGAAATGCCATTGGGCATTAATTATCGCTCAGGTCTCTCAAGAAAATTGCAGGTCCTGCAGTGTATCACCACCACACCACCACCCCACTTCTTCGCTCGGCTCCTGCGCACTGCACCGTTAATCTAACAGTCACAGACTATAACTGTCTTACACAGTTGGTCAAAACTGTACTAACTACACCTGTCTATGAGAAGAGGACCGGAATCCAGACGTGGATAGAGATTGAAATTAATTAATGATGCTTCCTTAAAATTAGAATGTGTGTGAAACAGGAGGCGTGATCTCACGAATAGAGGATTACATTGATGTGTGTGGTATCAATGCTGTTACATTGTTACATTCTCCTTTTATTCATTTGACCTGCTCCATAATGAGCTCGACTCTCACAACGAAAAAATTTGATCCTTTACACTCAGGAAGGGTTTTAATCTCTCAATCTAACTCGACTTAACAAGATGTGCATCATCTCAATGGACCAAACAACATCGGAATTCCTCTGGATTTTTTGCAGTCGAGTATAAGCAACATAGGCTAAGCGAGTGTGAAAATAACACTGAATCCTCTTTTTTGGGGGCGTTTTGGGCATAAATATTTTTGTTGCTCAGGGCCCCAAAAAATCTTAATCCGCCTCGGGTTTCAAGAGATGGAGCGGAAACCTCTCCGGTCTCAAATTATCCACCTCTGTCTGTGTGTGTAAAGGTGTTTGTGTGAAGCAGTGGCCTTAGAGATGGCCTTGATCATCCTGCTGCAACAAATTGGGAAAGCCTATTCTTAACACCACGGTCCAAATGATTTATTGGGGTGGAGTCAGGCTAGCTGTCCAGCCAATGGGTGTAAAGTGGTGGAGTGTAGTCAGGGCACCTGAACACTCACCATGTTTAATATTATGTGATATTTTCTAAATCTAAAAAGGGCATAACTCTGTGAAAAATTGACGAAACGCCCTGAAACTCGAACTTGTTCTGTAATTTCTCATAGTAAAGCCATGTGCCAAGTTTCAGTGATTATGTTAAAGGCATGGGGGAAACCGTCAGAAAAAATTACAGGTGGGACAGACAGACAGACAGACATACATACAACCTATAGTCATCCCTGGTGAAACTGGAAGTGGACTAATAACGGTCCTATAACCAATCCCTGGGGTATCCCACTACTTGCATCCTGCCAGATATCCACCCATTCACAGCCACTCTTGCTTCCTATCACCAAGCCAGTTTCCAATCCAGTTGGCTGCTCTACCAGCCAACAGCCTTCAATGTGGGTCCCCTCATCAAAAGCTTTTTGAAAGACTAGAGAAACTAAATCCACTGCATTTCCCTCATCCACTCAATCAGAAATGGCCTCATAGAACTACAATAAATTTATTAACCATGACCTCCATTTCGTAAATCTGTGTTCCGTAGTGAGGTCTCCAAAACCTTTCCCACAACTGACATCAAACTAACAGTGTTATAGTTCCCCAATCCTTCTCTTGATTGTTTAACAATGGTTACTTTTGCTCCTCTCCAATCCTCTGGTACCTGTGCTGACTACAACGAGCTGTTGAAGATGTCCGCTAACACCACGCTTATCTGCTCTGCCACTCCCTCAATACTGCATATTATCTGACCTGGGAGCTTTATCATCTCCTAGTTTTTCTAGCTGTTCTTTCACCAATTCCTCCACTCCTTCTTGATTCCTCTCAAAGCTCATGCCCACCTCCGAGATGGATGCTCTCAGCTAATGGAAGTTCCTCTGACTTATGTTGTAAATAGAGAAGCAAATTAACTTTTTTTTTGTAAACATGATCGAGGCTAGTGGAGGAGTGAGAACACAGAATGGATCAGGATAAATGAGAACAAAAAGAACAGTATAAAGAGACGGTGGGGTAGGAAGGGAACACACCAACCGCAGGGGTTGCGAACGAAATAGAGGGAGACTTGGAAAAATAAGGGACATGAGGAAGTACGAGAGCAAGTTGAAGGACAAAGGGTTGGAACAAGATGGATACAGCCACAAACTCTCAATCACAGAAGTGGAAGGAAAAACTGGAAACACGGAAAGAGGAGGGCTTGGGAAGGTTAATGGGGGGAAGAAAAGATCATGGTTGTGGATGGGGGATGACCAGAGATGGTGGTGAACAGCTGTCTTGGAGCTTTGGAGGCAAGAATGAGATTAAAGTGACTGAGGAAGTTGGTTCCACTTGTGGGAAGAAAGAGACATTAATGAGTGGAGGTGAGCAGTGATCCTGGATTTAGGTAGTTTCATCAGAAGGGGGTGATGGTGGACCACGTGCACTCTGCAGAAACCTGGAGGGATAAAGCATGGAAAAAGCAGAGGATGCACACCATAAAGGGAAGGAGTCAATAGAAGACAGACCACTGACCTGTCTGCGATGTGAAAGTGAAATGCCCATAGATTCAGCTTCATCGCAGGAGATTCCAATAATCTTGAAGACCTTGGATTCCACATCATCGAGCTGAGCAAGGTGTGAGGCAGAGGTGCCAGCATAGATGGGAGAGCAATACTCCATCAAGCCGTGGATGAAGTCTTGTACAGAATGGCCACAATGTCTTGTCACCCCGTGTGAAAATTGTGACATTGCTTTGGTGTGCAGAGTGTTAATTGTCTCCTTTTTCCTTTTTACAGATTGCATGAACATAACTATGTGTGATGGAAGCAAGTAAACCATTGAACAATGTTTGGTGTCAGTGTCAGTGTTGTTAGTGCTCCGGAAAATGTCCCACGGAACATGGTGCAAAATTATTCTCTGTAATGACAATTTATCGACCACCAATGGATCCATGGACACTTGAGGCTTGTGTCATATGCTGTAACATGTGTGATAAAGTAAAAGAATACTGCAAGATGTGTGATATAACTCGGAGAACCTTCGGTGTTGTCAGCAAATAAGATAAAAGGTAATGTCACAAATTTTACGGGTGGTGACAAGACGTTGTGGTCTCCCTGTAGGGCGATATAAAATTCAGATGTGCCAAGGAAAGACTTTTCATGATGGAGGCAATGAAAGTATTACCTGTACAAATATGGCTAATAGTTGAGCGGTCCACCCATACATCTCATAAATGTTCCTTCCCTTCCCTCTGCTTACTCCCATCTCGTCCAACCCTCCTTTCCCTCCTCTCCCCACTTCTCCCACATCCCCCTACCCTTGTTTATCTCCAATAGTATTCACATCTCTCCCTTTTTTCATTTCTCGTGATTTGATATCAACATCACACCACTCTTTGCTGTGCTCTGCTGCCACCACGATGAAGTTGTCAAGCACGTGGACTTTGTTCAACTACTGCCTCGGTATTACAGTGCCGAGCTCAGGGATATAAGGTAGTTTGGGGATAATTCCACAGGAATAAGAAAGAAGTGGGATGTGAGCAGAAGAATAAAAGGGCAAAATGCCAACATGATCCGATTCAAAAAGTTTTCATGAACTATTAAATGCCATTTAGCTTGTATGACGCCAATTAATGAATGCGACGTAATATTCAGCCAAAATTGCATGCGTGGTTAGAAATGACAATGATTAGTCAGGAACTGATTTTTGTTCACAATTTTGCTTGTGAAATGAAACAAGTACATGATATAGATTTTGTTGAATTACATCCTAATTTCACATGCTATCTCTGAACATGGCCATGATAACAAAATATATCTGATGGTTCCCATTATAACGATGGTCAAATGGTCGTTGATTCAGGCAATCAGTAAGCTGAAGAAATCATTCAGATCTCTCCGTAATCGATGGTTTATGCTCGTGAGATAAGCCTGTTGTTGGTTAATGGTGGGCTTGGGATCCTAGGATCCTGAGTTCAAGTCCCACTCAGATGTTGAATTAATACCAGGTGGGGTTGACTCTGCCTGTCATCCTTCCAAGTTCGGCAAATGAGGTGCCAGCTTGCTGGTATCTTGTGTCGGAGTGGCGACCCATCCAGGATTGTGCCCAAAAGCCTAGGAGACTGTTTAGGCAGCACTAACGCTCTGCACAGAGTATGGTCCCAATGGAAGGATGGATAAGCCAGGTGTTGGCTTAGTGGTGGCTTAGCGGTTAGGGTGGCTGGCTTGGGATCCTAGGGTCCTGAGTTTGAGCCTGAGTGGCTGCTGAATTAAAATCAGGTGGGTGGACTCAGCCTGACACTTCTGAGGTCAGTGAAATGCACCAGTGTACTGGTAATAGGGGCACTGCAACAGCGGCACAGCTGCCTCTTTAACCAATGATGCAACCAAGCAGCCACAGGCTGCACATGAGTGTTGTGTGTGTGTGTGTGTGTGTGTGTGTGTGTGTGGTGTGTGTGTGTGTGTGTGTGTTCTCGTGAGGCATCCCCAGTGAAGCCTTTTGTTCTTATAGTGGAAAGCCATTCCTCGTCCCTCCTACCTCCTCATCTGATTTGGACAACGTTTAGTCAAAATCGAGGTTGTGGTCCTGCTGTTCGGAAAAGGTTTGGGATTTAAGGAGTTGAAATCTAGATGATGGACAGTTGCAAGTTGATGATGCAGATGCCATTAAATCAAGTGGTCAAGAAGCTGTAGGAATTCTTCAGATCTCACTCTCTCAATTGTACGCATAATGGGCTGGGAGTCAGTTACTACTTCAGCCTATGAGTAGCATCATTTCAAGGGATATGACCAATCTGCCGATGCAATCGGAATTACTTATGTCCACTGTAGGTTCGGGCAGAAAGTTAGCTTTAACTTTATTCTTTAACTTGGATTATGCCATTGTTAACCATGAGAAACCAAGCCGAATACCACCTTTAGTTCTGGGAGATGGATGGGGAATTGAAAGATGATGTGGAATTTTAGTCTGTTAACTGAAGGCGAGGGAAAAGGGATACAAAAGGCAAATACTACACAAATATCCCCTTTATCATATGAAAATAAGCAGCACCAGAATACAGTCATGTGATGATAGTTAACACTGAGATTCATTGTCATCCAACTGTCATCAGAAAGAACCACATCATGACTGTCTATCCCTCCCTTTTCATCCTTAATGTTATGCCTTAAAGCAGGTTAAAAGTAGCCCAATAAAAACATTGCACTGAGTGGTTTGCCTTTGCCTTGCCAGCAGTAGTCAGCACAGGAATTTGTAATTTGTTCAGAGAGACGATGAGATCTTTAACGTCTGCAACTCATGGAAGCAGATGAGATACTCAGTTAACATAATCCGAGGGACGTCACACTTTTTGATGCATCACCTTGCCTGCGAATCACCATTACAACAGTTTATAGTTTGGGTGGGATTGGAATCATTACACAAAGCTGCGATGGCACAAGCATATAATCTCCAACTATTGGAAAGGCACAAGGCTACTACCTCTGCAATATTATAAGTGTACTACCTTTGCACCCATACTGTCAGACATACATCATTACAAAGTATTGTTATCAATTTCAGTTTTAAAGGCTGAAATAAGCATTGGAACACAACCCGATGGGATGAGCAGAGCTGGATATACAGTATATGCTCATTAAAGATAAATACAAGCCCAATTGTTCAGCATCAATCATGTCAGTATGTTGAATGGCAGAGAGAAAAATTACACATCTACAATTAAGCATGGTGGAGGATCACTGCAACAATGGGTTGCTTTCTCATCCATTGAGATCAGTTATTTTAAGAAAATTGATGTCAGCTTGACTACTGGCAGGTACATTCTGACCCGTCAAGCCATTTCCTCATGAACATGAATCAGGTGAAGATTCATCTTATGGCAAATCGATGAACCAAAGTATGCAACAAAAGTAATGAAAGAACATATTGACATTGTAGAGATAAAATAGACATCACAATCAAGGTATGGCTTGTATGAAATCCAGATATTACTATAACTGAGGATGTATTACCTTGATATACAAAACTGAGAGTGTTAAATAGTGGCCAATAACTTTCTGAATACATAATAGGGAGTTATGCAAAGCATTTGGAACAATGTTGTTACAGATCTTGTCTAGGGGGTAAAATGAGGCATAAATTATCATAGTTATTATTTTAATGCATGTTAAAATAAGTGTGATGTGAATCCTGTATTTAATTAAATGTGTCGGGCATTGTTTAGAAACATCTATTTACACCGACCAAGTGTCTATGTACGCTCTGCCTCTCCCTCTCCCTGTAATTCATGAATCCCTGTTGTAATCTGTCTTTATGTGGTCTTTCGCCTTGAGTGTGCAGCCAATTGGCATGGCCCACAAACACGATCATGGGGTCAACGCAAGGACATGAGATGCACCACAAACATAGCCATATAAGGACATCTCGCCACATCAAGGGTAATGTACCGTGTGAGTGTGGAATTTCTCATGCTTGCCCAGCAATCAGGACACGGTCCTAATGTTAAATTGTGAGGCCATGCTGATCACGCGACCGCAAGTGTGTCAAAATGGCGGTCATGCAAATTCCTTCCAAAATCTTCTCTTCGAGAGCCACCTGTCAGAATGCTACCAAATCTGGGTTGCAACATTCGGCTCAGGTAGGGATGTTAATCATATTGCAGAGGTCATGCGCACGCTTGACCAGAAGCGTGTCAAATGGCAGACTTGGTCAACTTTTGGAAAATTGCACTTATTCCTTTCAAAATCTTCTTCTCCAGGACCACCAGTCAGAATCCATGGAGACCATACTCTGTACGGAGCATGGTGCTGCTGAAGCAGTCTCCTGGGCTATTGGGCACAATCCTGGATGGATCACCACTCTGACGCAGGATACTCAAATGGCTCAATCATCCCAACAAGCTGGTACTCATTTTGCCAACCTCAGAAGGATGACAGGCTGAGTCAACTCTACCTGGTATTAATTCAACAGCTGAGCAGGATTTGAACTCAGGACCTTAGGATCCCAAGCCCACACCCTAACCATTAAGCAAACACAAAAAAACCAGTCAGAATGCTCAAATGTGGGCTATAACAATAGGCCAGGGCCCAGATAAGTAAGCTACAGGTCCAGTGGTCCAATTTTTATATACAGTATCAAGGCTCGTGCAAGAGCTATTACACTAAACGGATCAGGACGTAACAGGACAAAAAAAACGTGGTGGGGATTGGAGGATGGGGGATGGGGTGGTGGTGGTGGGGGGGATGGACACGAACAGCAGAGTTGAAGGACAAAATAGAGGGAGACTTGGACAAATAATGGTGTGGGGAGGATGGTGGGCAGCAAAGGATGCATGGGGTGGCTGAGTGGCATTGTACAGATGATTCACTTTTCTTTCTTTCTGTGATAAAAATTGTACAAAAAATACATTCACCAATGAGGCAACATTTACTTTCGACCTGTATCTCTTGCATGCATTGCTTGTGTTTCCAAAATTATCTCCATTGCTGTACATTGTACAAGGTATAATAACCATCTGTATGAGAGAGGAGAAAGACAAAGAGAAAGACAAAGACAAAGGGAAAGGGAAGAGAAAGGAGACCTTTACAGGATGTTTACAAATGCAAATGGGAGCAAGTAGGTGAGAGAAACAGCTCATCATCAACCCTCCCCCCCCCCAAAAAAAAGAAAGAAAGAGATAATCCTTGAACCTGCACCTCATCTTTGCAGGATCAAACAGCCTTATATTGCAAGCAGCTATTATATCTATCTACATCAGGATTTGAACCTAGAAGATGACAATGCAAGGTGGGGATCAACATGAATCTCATGGCTTTTGAGTTTCTGCATTCGGTAAGAAGACATAATTTTTACATTTCTGTATCCCATTAAACTTGTGCCTGGATTCAAGGCTGATCTGAGCCATGAGCTAAGCAATCCACAAATAGGCCTGAACCGTTCAGAGACTAAAAGGTTTTGCCATTTCCCCCAGCTCAGTTCAACAATTTTCACATTGAGGTTTTGTTTACATCTTGTTGTCAGCAGTCAATTATTCATCTCTTTGTGCTTCTTTATTCTTCTGCCATTTCAAGAATCAATTAACAGGTCAGAAATAGATAATCCACCTTGCAGTGTGCCTGCTTTGATTGAAGTGCATGTAATTTGTCCCTCATGATGACACAAAGGGCAGTGCATCTATTCGAGGATAATTGTCAGTTATAGTTATAAATCAGCGTCTCTCATGTTAGTTACACTGCACTTTTTAGGCATTTTAAAACCGATTACATTTCAATGAAAAATACAAATAGATAAGACATCAAATTAATTTCGAGATTGTATGAATCATGTGTACTGTAATTTGATTGATGTTCAATCTAACTATGAAAAGGACTGATAAATAATGGCAATCAGCCTTTGAGGTCATTTTCATGGAAACTACTGGAGTTTTAATTTGATGTTGAAGGATATTGAGGAGTTTGTTGTTCACACCAAAGGAGTTTAAAATGCTCTTGAGCGAGTTATTACAATGTCAAAGCTATGTCATGTTTAAAAAATTATATATATAGTCTCGTGAATGGACATAATATGATTAGGAAGAATATTTTCTTTAACATTATAGAAAAAAAACTTTCATATTTCATGTGAAGAATAAAGAAAAAATTTAAAAACATAAAATTTGGAACTTTACATTGGGCAAAGAATTATAATCTGCATCCAACGACAGCAAAGAGTTCACATCACTGTCACATTAGTTATGTGAAGGTGTTGCTGTAGGTTGGAGAAAGGATTATAATAATTTTATCCAACCACAAAACTGTGTCCTCTTAATGGTGCTGTCATAAGGCAATCGACGTTTGTCATAGGCAATCGACGTTAGTGTGACAGACAATGCTTGTTATCACAAATTGTGCAGCAACAGGGTAATGGTACTAATGGGACATCATTAATCTTGTCCTTACAATACACAGTTAGGACATATTTTATATATATATATATATATATATATATAATATATAATATATATATATATATATATATATTATATATATATATATATATATATAAGTAGCATCGATGGTTAAACTAATGTCGAGCTCGTCGTGGCGGGAGGTTAAAGTCCTCTGATGTCCCAAGCGGCTCAACTCCTGAGGAGACGTTCCGAATAATGGCGGACAACGCGCGCCATGTTGACACAAATAACCCTAACCCTAATTAGTGGATTCGTGAGGAGAAACACGAAAACCTTAAAGCTTTTCAAAAAATTGGGTTTATTTCCCGAACCACAAACATAGAAAGAACCAGGGATGATGTAATTGCGATGGAGGAAATGACGACGGTTGGGAGGAAGGGAATGCTATAAATAAATAATTATATACAATGAGAATAAAAATGAATCTAAAGAAACTAAGGCGCCTCACTCCGGACTCAGTCACAGATGGGAAAAGGGAACAAAAACCGGGGACTCAGCTCTGGCGGCAGCGGGATGAGCAGGCGATGAAGAGGGACGAGGAGGACGATGAGGTGAGCAGACGATGGGAGATGAAGACCAGCACGAAACCAGGCACAGGCTTAAGACAGGCAGACAGCATGACCTCTTTCGAGCTCTTTCTCCTCCAGTTCTCCTCAGGCTTCAAAGCTTTTTCTCAGTCAGACCTTTCAACTCGGTTCTTTTTTTGTCATGTTCCTGTTCTCTCAGACGTCGATCATTTTCTCCTTAGGCTTCTAACTCTGTCATCTCTAACTCTCTCAGCCAACTGCCCATTTCGACTCCTACTTCTCTCGGGGCAACGCTCCGCCCCTTTGGAGACAATGACCCCTCCTCCCCTCGCTCTCGAGGCCTCCAAGCTCTGCCATCCTCTTTCATGTCGAGTCTCCCGGTGACCCCTGGTAGAGATTGACAGATGTTATATGCACAATTTCCTTAACCATAATCCCAAACTAATCATTTCCACGCACCCCCCCCCCCCACTCGTATGGTGCACATGCAAACAAGACAATTCTGAAACTGACATTTCCCCACTTAAACATCGAGATGGCGGACTACGCAACATGGACCTTGCTACTCTATACATTCCTATCTGCTTTATGGTGATGTCTATTGATGTCTAACCCCCCTCCCACACACAAAAGTAACACAATAATACATATATAGTATATATAATATATATATTATATATAATATATATATATACACACAACACATATACAGTATAGTATATACACTACATGGCCAAAAGTATGTGGACACCCCTTCTAATTAGTGGATTCAGCTATTTCAGCCGACACCTATTGCTGACAGGTGTATAAAATCAAGCACACAGCCATGCAATCTCCATAGACAAACATTGGCAGCAGAATTGGCCGTACTGAAGAGCTCAGTGACTTTCAACGTGGCACCGTCATGGAATGCCACCTTTCCAACAAGTCAGTTCATCAAATTACTGCCCTGCTAGAGCTGCCCCAGTCAACTGTATGTGTTCTTATTGTGAAGGGAACACATCTAGGAGCAACAACAGCTCAGCTGCGAAGTGGTAGGCCACACAAGCTCACAGAACAGGACCGCCGAGTGCTGAAGTGCGTAGTGCGGAAAAATCGTCTGTCGCCGGTTGCAACACTCACTACTGAGTTCCAAACTGACTCTGGAAGCAACGTCAACACAAGCACTATTCATCGAGAGCTTCATGAAATGGGTTTCCATGGCCGAGCAGCCTCATACAAGCCTAAGATCACCATGTGCAATGCCAAGCCTCGGCTAGAGTGGTGTAAAGCTCACCGCCATTGGACTCTGGTGCAGTGGAAACGCGTTCTCTTGGGTGATGAATCACGCTTCACCACCTGGCAGTCTGACGGATGAATCTGGGTTTGGCAGATGTCAGGAGAACGTTACCTGCCCGAATGCATCGTGCCAACTGTAAGGTTTGGAAGAGGAGGAATAATGGTCTGGGGCTCTTTTTCATGATTCGGGCTAGGCCCCTTAGTTCTAGTGAAGGGAAATCTTAACGCTACAGCATTCAATGACATTCTAAACAATTCTGTGCTTCCAACTTTGTGGCAACAGTTTGGGGAAGGCCCTTTCCTGTTTCACCATAACAATGCCCCATGCACAAAGCGAGGTCCATACAGAAATGGTTTGTCTAGATCGGTGTGGAAGAACTTGACTGGCTTGCACAGAGCCCTGACCTCAACCCATCGAACACCTTTGGGATGAATTGGAATGCCGCTGCGAGCCAGACCAAATCGCCCAACATCATTGCCCGACCTCATGAATGCTCTTGTGGCTGAATGGAAGCAATCCCCGCAGCAATGTTCCAACATCAAGTGGAAAGCCTTCTCATAAGAGTGGAGTCTGTTATCAGACAAAGGGGGAACCAACTCCATATTAATGCCCATGATTTGGAATGAGATGTTGGACGAGCAGGTGTCCACATACTTTTGGCCATGTAGTGTACTAGCAAATGCCACCCATTGTTTCGCTGACGGGAAGGGGAAGAAAAGGGGGGAGGGGAGAAAGAGAGGGGTGGGGGAGAGTGAGGAGGTAAAGGGGGAAGAGAGAGAAGGAAGGGGGAGTGAGGAGTGGTGGGGGAGTTAGGAGGAGGGGTGGGGGAGCGAGGAGGGAGGGAGAGTGAGGAGGGGTGTGGAAAGGGAAGGTCATGTGAGGTGCGAGGAAGGGAAGGTAGACGTGCGGTGGAGCATTAATTATGATTTATACCGTCTCATAAAAATGCTTCTGCATAGAATAACAGTGAAGACAAACTAAATAATGTCTGAAATCCATTTTGTACCTGTCATACTATAAATACTGCCCAGAGACAAACACTGCCCGGACGCGTCCGGAGCCAAGCCGTCCGGAGACAAGCACCACCTGGACACATCCAGAGACAAACTCCCATCTGGACATAAACACTGCCCGGACATGTTCAGAGACAAACACTGCTCGGATACGTTCGGAGCCAAACTCCCATCCAGACACGTCCAGAGGCAAACTCCCATCTGGACACATCCGGAGACAAACTCCCATCCGGACACATCCGGAGACAAACTCCCGTCTGGACACGTCTGGAGACAAACACCGCCTGGACACTCCAGAGACAAACACCGCCCGGACGCGTCTGGAGGCAAACTCCTGCCCAGATGCGTCCGGAGAGAAACTCCCGCCCGGACATACACTGCCCGGACACGTCCAGAGATAACCACCATCCGGACGATGGATATACTATG
>CM068965.1:51478392-51495322 GCA_035128595.1 Eptatretus atami | reverse complement strand
CCCAAAAAGAGGAGATTTATTCCTGCTCTCTGGTTTTCCCGCTTGTGGTCTCATTGTATATGTTATGTACTTATTAATGTATAATGTATTTATGTTCCCTGAAATAACAGCCAAAAAAACGGTAACAATAGGCACAAAATTTTAGGGCGGACTTACTCACCATTTACCTGGGGTGTGCAGTATCAAGTTTTCGTTCAAATCGGGCAATGAAATTATTAAAAAATCATTCCTGATTCAGTCAAGTACTCGTTCGGGAGAATTTGATCATGCAACAACCTGCAGCGGTATAGTTTTGCTGGAGCTACGTGTTTTGGTTTTTTTTTTAAATGATTTTTTTCATCAACGCGCTGTCACAAGCGGGAAAGCCACGGGTCAGGTCCGTCTAGTATTTTCCTAAAAGGGAAATTATTCTGAATTTGATATTCCCCAATGCTGAGAGGACGAGCAGGCAAATTTGATTAGTCGAGATGGAAAAAATGGTGGTAATATTTTGTCCAAGTTCGACAATGTCAATTGAAATAGAATAAAAGTTTTAAAGGCTCTAGAAATTGTTATTGTTTTTTAACACAAATTTTTCAGACGTTTAGCCACCGTGATGCAGTGTCTTTAACACTAGACTCTTATTTGAACAATTAAATTAGTTCTTCATGGCTCTTTGTTTGTGTCTTTATGAGCATCCCTTAAAGCAGTACTTTTCCTGTTTGGAATGATTTCAGTTTTGTTGTGACTGCAGACAGTCAGAAAGGCAAAAACAATACTTCACTCCTCGCTGAGATTCCGTACAATTTGCCAAATTCAGAACCAAAGTACTGCTAACTTGAGGATGGGTGCGGGGTTCATGTTCCGATTTGTGTTCTACGTTGTTCAAAATGTTATATTGAAATTAAAGCTTCCTTGATCATCGACTGACGTCTGGCAGACAGACAGACAGACAGACAGACACAGTGAAGCCAATTGCTTAACCTTGCTTTTTGCTTGACGCACAGGGTAATAACAGGAAGCAACAAGCAAAATTTAACGGCCAAATTATGATGAAAGTGAAGTAAAGTCAGAGCTGATCACGTGGTTGTATAAGGCAGCTGTGAAAAAAGCCATACACATGTATACGGAAGCTGGAGCTCGAGCGCGAGCACATGTAAACAATCACAACACCACAGAAGTGCTATTCGCAGCTTTGTTTGGTACTCGTGATTGGTCATCCAACCGGTCTACGTGACCTCTGGTCATCCCACATCAGCACACAAGGTGTAGAATTGCCATGATTTTTCCGGCTACCATCCACATCTCATGAATGCCAGCATTTTTCCACCTGGCGCTACTAGGATAAATGTGGGAACGGGTGTAAAATTAGTGGAAACGAAATTCCGGCAGATTCCGCATTGATTTTACCTCCCATTCACATCAAAGCAATGCTGCCAGCAAATTGGTGTAAAAATCCGGCATTTTCTGAAAACTGGTGCGATGTAAATGGGGTTTAAGTGAATCGAATATTCTTTGCTTTGCAGGAAGATTTGCTGTGACTAAATTAATGTGAGATGCAGAGACAGCAGAAGGCATTGCATCTTGGAGCAAAATAGTCGGAAAGGGGAGGGGGGTGAGGAGCATAAAATTTTGAATTTAGGGTTGACACCTACCTTTCTCGATTAGAGCTGCTGAGACTGCAATTGGGATCCATTCATTGTGAGCGTCCAGAAAGAAAAAATGTTCAACATCTTTATTATGAGTTAATCATATGACGTTTAAATTTCCAATCCATGTTGCACTCTTAATAATATTGTTATCACTTGTTCAGTTATCAATATGGCACTGCAAGACAAACATCCTAGGGGGAAATGGAATTATTATGGTTGTGCTTTAAGGATGAGTTAATTTTCAGCAATTAATTGGAGCCATGTTATGTCAGTGTAGTCGGGGGTGTCTGTAGCTGCAACGGAGTGGGAGTGTGTTTCTCCATTTAAAAGGCAGAGAAGTCATGTCAAGCCACCTTTTCTGCACCTGATTGGAAGAAATCAATACACCCTTCCATTGAGGCATCAGTACATGGAAGTGAAAACGCTCTCAGGAGATCCTAAGGCAGTCAGAACAGTAAGAACTTTTATAGCCCGCTTTGTGTGTTGAACCGAAGACCAAGAAGGAACTGAAGAAGTTAAGAGCAAAGATGCTTTAGTAGTCAAATCCATTGGATTTTTGTCTTTGAAAATAATACCGAAGCAATTAAATCAGAACAGGTTTTTTTTTTCCTGTGAAGTACTGTGGTGCTCCAGGATGCTGCTGCATCCCTGTCCCTCAATTGCTGAAAGCATGATGACAACAGAGACTCCTTGCCGTTCCATAAACCTCGATGTTGTGAGGAACAAAAAGCATTGAAACCAAGCTGATAAATTCAGATGAAGGCGTGTTACTTACTGTAATGATATCACAGTAGGTGTAAATCTGTAATGCTCACCGGGCATTGGGTGACTATAGCTGCATTATAGAGGCCCGTGCTATAATTGGAAATGCCATTGGCATTAATCGCTCAGGTCTGCTCAAAAAATTGCAGGTCCTGCAGTGTAACACCAACACACACCACCCCATCTTCGCTCGCCTCCTGCGCACTGCACCGTTAATCTAACAGTCACAGACTATAACTGTCATTACACAGTTGGTCAAAACTGTACTAACTACACTGTCTATGAGAGAGGACCGGAATCCAGACGTGGATAGAGATTGAAATTAATTAATGATGCTTCCTTAAAATTAGAATGTGTGTGAAACAGGAGGCGTGATCTCACGAATAGAGGATTACATTGATGTGTGTGGTATCAATGCTGTTACATTGTTACATTCTCCTTTTATTCATTTGACCTGCTCCTAATGAGCTCGACTCTCACAGAGAAAAAATTTGATCCTTTACACTCAGGAAGGGCTTTTAATTTCAATCTAACTCGACTTAACAAGATGTGCATACATCAAGTGTCGGAATTCCTCTGGATTTTTTGCAGTCGAGTTAAAGAACATAGGCTAAGCGAGTGTGAAAATAACACTGAATTCCTCTTTTTTGGGGCGTTTTGGGCATAAATTTTTTTGTGCTCAGGGCCCCAAAAAATCTTAATCCGCCTCGGTTCAAGAGATGGAGCGAGAACCTCTCCGGTCTCAAATTATCCACTCTGTCTGTGTGTGTAAGTGTTTGTGTGAAGCAGTGGCTTAGAGATGGCCTTGATCATCTGCTGCACAAATTGGGAAGCCTATTTTAACCACGAGGTCCAAATGATTTATGGGGTGGAGTCAGGCTAGCTGTCAGCCAATGGGTGTAAAGTGGTGGAGTGTAGTCAGGGCACCTGAACACTCACCATGTTTATATTATGTGATTTTTCTAAATCTAAAAGGGCATAACTCTGTGAAAAATGACGAAACGCCTGAAACTCGAACTTGTTCTGTAATTTCTCATAGTAAAGCCTGTGCCAAGTTTCAGTTGATTATGTTAAAGGCATGGGGAAACCGTCAGAAAAATTACAGGTGGGACAGACAGACAGACAGACATACATACAACCTATAGTCATCCCTGGTGAAACTGGAAGTGACTAATAACGGTCCATACAATCCTGGGGTATCCCTACTTGCATCCTGCCAGATTCCCCCATTCACAGCCACTCTTGCTTCCTATCACCAAGCCAGTTTCCAATCCAGTTGGCTGCTCTACCAGCCACAGCCTTCAATGTGGGTCCTCATCAAAAGCTTTTTGAAAGACTAGAGAAACTAATCCACTGCATTTCCCTCATCCTCAATCAAGAAATGGCCTCATAGAACTACAATAATTTATTAACCATGATCCATTTCGTAAATCTGTGTTCCGTAGTGAGGTCTCCAAAACCTTTCCCACAACTGACATCAAAACTAACAGGTGTATAGTTCCCCAATCCTTCTCTTGATTGTTTAACAATGGTTACTTTTGCTCCTCTCCAATCCTCTGGTACCTGTGCTGACTACAACGAGCTGTTGAAGATGTCGCTAACACCACGCTTATCTGCTCTGCCACCTCCCTCAATACTGCATATTATCTGACCTGGGAGCTTTATCATCTCTAGTTTTTCTAGCTGTTTCTTCACCAATTCCTCCACTCCTTCTTGGATCTCCTCTCAAAGCTCATGCCCACCTCCGAGATGGATGCTCTCAGCTAATGGAAGTTCCTCTGACTTATTGTGTAATAGAGAAGCAAATAAACTTTTTTTTTGTAAACATGACGAGGCTAGTGGAGGAGTGAGAACACAGAATGGATCAGGATAAATGAGAACAAAAAGAACATGTATAAAGAGACGGTGGGGTAGGAAGGGAACACACCAACCGCAGGGTTGCGAACGAAATAGAGGGAGACTTGGAAAAATAAGGGACATGAGGAAGTACGAGAGCAAGTTGGGGACAAAGGGTGTGAACAAGATGGATACAGCCACAACTCTCAATCACAGAAGTGGAAGGAACTGGAAACACGGAAAGAGGAGGGCTTGGGAAGGTTAATGGGGGGAGAAAAGATCATGGTTGTGGTGGGGGATGACCAGAGATGGTGGTGAACAGCTGTCTTGGAGCTTTGAGGCAAGAATGAGATTAAAGTGACTGAGGAAGTTGGTTCCACTTGTGGAAGAAAGAGACATTAATGAGTGGAGGTGAGCAGTGATCCTGGATTTAGTAGTTTCATCAGAAGGGGGTTGATGGTGGACCACGTGCACTCTGCAGAAACTGGAGGGGATAAAGCATGGAAAAAGCAGAGGATGCAACACCATAAAGGGAAGGAGTCAATAGAAGACAGACCACTGACCTGTCTGCGATGTGAAAGTGAAATGCCCATAGATTCAGCTTCATCGAGGAGATTCCAATAATCTTGAAGACCTTGATTCCACATCATCGAGCTGAGCAAGGTGTGAGGCAGAGGTGCCAGCATAGATGGGAGGCAATACTCCATCAAGCCGTGGATGAAGGTCTTGTACAGAATGGCCACAATGTCTTGTCACCCGTGTGAAAATTGTGACATTGCTTTGGTGTGCAGAGTGTTATTGTCTCTCTTTTTCCTTTTTTACAGATTGCATGAACATACTGGTGTGATGGAAGCAGAAGTAAACCATTGAACAATGTTTGGTGTCGTGTCAGTGTTGTTAGTGCTCCGGAAATGTCCACAGAACATGGTGCAAATTATTCTCGTAATGACAATTTATCGACCACAATGGATCCATGGGACACTTGAGGCTTGTGTCATATGCTGTAACATGTGTGATAAAGTAAAAGAATACTGCAAGATGTGTGATATAACTCGGAGAACCTTTCGGTGTTGTCAGCAAATAAGATAAAAGGTAATGTCACAAATTTTACGGGGAAGACGTTGTGGTCTCCCTGTAGGCGTAAAAATTCAGATGTGCAAGAAGATAGATTTACGATGAGGCAATGAAGTATTACCTGTACAAATATGGCTAATAGTTGAGCGTCCACCCATACATCTCATAAATGTTCCTTCACTTCCCTCTGCTTACTCCCATCTCGTCAACCCTCCTTCCCTCTCTCCCCACTTCTCCACATCCCCTACCCTTGTTTATCTCCAATAGTTTTCACATCTCTCCCTTTTTTCATTTCTCGTGATTTGATATCAACATCACACCACTCTTTGCTGTGCTCTGCTGCCACCACGATGAAGTTGTCAAGGTACGTGGACTTTGTCAACTACTGCCTCGGTATACAGTGCCGAGCTCAGGGATATAAGGTAGTTTGGGGGATAATTCCACAGGAATAAGAAAGTGGGATGTGAGTAGAAGAAATAAAAGGGCAAAATGCCAACATGATCTGATTCAAAAAGTTTTCATGAACTATTAAATGCCATTTTAGCTTGTATGACGCCAATTAATGAATGCGACGTATATTTCAGCCAAATTGCATGCGTGGATTAGAAATGACAATGATTAGTCAGGAACTGATTTTTTGTTCACAATTTTGCTTGTGAAATGAAACAAGTACATGATATAGATTTTGTTGAATTACATCCTAATTTCACATGCTATCTCTGACATGGCCATGATAAAAATATTATCTGATGGTTCCCATTATACGATGGTCAAATGGTCGTTGATTCAGGCAATCAGTAAGCTGAAGAAATCATTCAGATCTCTCCGTAATCGATGGTTTATGCTCGTGAGATAAGCCTAGTGTTGGCTTAATGGTTGGGTGGTCTTGGGATCCTAGGATCCTGAGTTCAAGTCCCACTCAGATGTTGAATTAATACCAGGTGGGTTGACTCTGCCTGTCATCCTTCCAAGTTCGGCAAAATGTGCCAGCTTGCTGGTATCTTGTGTCGGAGTGGCGACCCATCCAGGATTGTGCCCAAAAGCCTAGGAGACTGTTTAGGCACAGCTAACGCTCTGCACAGAGTATGGTCCCAATGGAAGGATGGATAAGCCAGGTGTTGGCTTAGTGGTGGGCTTAGCGGTTAGGGTGGCTGGCTTGGGATCCTAGGGTCCTGAGTTTGAGCCTGAGTGGCTGCTGAATTAAAATCAGGTGGGGTTGACTCAGCCTGACATCCTTCTGAGGTCAGTGAAATGAGCACAGTGTACTGGTAATAGGGGCACTGCAACAGCGGCACAGCTGCGTCTTTAACCAATGATGCAAAAGCAGCCACAGGCTGCACATGAGTGTGTGTGTGTGTGTGTGTGTGTGTGTGTTGTGTGTGTGTGTTGCTCGTGAGGCATCCCAGTGAAGCCGTTTTGTTTATAGTGGAAAAGCCATTCCTCGTCCCTCCTACCTCCTCATCTGATTGGACAACGTTTAGTCAAAATCGAGGTTGTGGTCCTGCTGTTCGGAAAAGGTTTGGGATTTAAGGAGTTGAAATCTAGATGATGCAGTTGCAGTTGATGATGCAGATGCCATTAAATCAAGTGGTCAAGAAGCTGTAGGAATTTCAGATCTCATCTCTCTCATTTGTACGCATAATGGGCTGGGAGTCAGTTCTACTTCAGCCTATGAGTAGCATCATTTCAAGAGATATGACCAATCTGCCGATGCAATCGGAATTACTTATGTCCACTGTAGGTTCGGGCAGAAAGTTAGCTTTAACTTTATTCTTTAACTTGGATTATGCCATGTTAACATGAGAAACCAAGCCGAATACCACCTTTAGTTCTGTTGAGAGTGATGGGGAATTGAAAGATGAATGTGGAATTTTAGTCTGTTAACTGAAGGCGAGGGAAAAGGGATACAAAAGGCAAATACTACACAAATATCACCCTTTATCATATGAAAATAAGCAGCACCAGAATACAGTCATGTGATGATAGTTAACACTGAGATTCATTGTCATCCAACTGTCATCAGAAAGAACCACATCATGACTGTCTATCTCCCTTTTCATCCTTAATGTTATGCCTTAAAGCAGGTTAAAAGTAGCCCAATAAAAACATTGCACTGAGTGGTTTGCCTTTGCCTTGCCAGCAGTAGTCAGCACAGGAATTTGTCATTTGTTCAGAGAGACGATGAGATCTTTAACGTCTGCAACTCATGGAAGCAGATGAGATACTCAGCTTAACATAATCGAGGGACGTCACACTTTTTGATGCATCACCTTGCCTGCGAATCACAATTACAAGTTTATAGTTTGGGTGGGATTGGAATCATTCACAAAGCTGCGATGGCACAAGCATATAATCTCTAACTATTGGAAAGGCACAAGGCTAACTACTCTGCAATATTATAATGTGTACTACCTTTGCACCATACTGTCAGACATACATCATTACAAAGTATTGTTATCATTTTCAGTTTTAAAGGCTGAAATAAGCATTGGAAAACAAACCCGATGGGATGAGCAGAGCTGGATATACAGTATATGCTCATTAAAGATAAATACAAGCTCAATTGTTCAGCATCAATCTATGTCAGTATGTTGAATGGCAGAGAGAAAATATACAACATCTACAATTAAGCATGGTGGAGGATCACTGCAACAATGGGTTGCTTCTCATCCATTGAGATCAGTTATTTTAGAGAAATTGATGTCAGCTTGACTACTGGCAGGTACATTCTGACCCGTCAAGCCATTTCCTCATGAACATGATCAGTGAAGATTCATCTTATGGCAATCGATGAACACAGTATGCACAAAAGTAATGAAAGAACATATTGACATTGTAGAGATAAATAGACATCACAATCAAGGTATGGCTTGTATGAGTCCAGATATTACTATACTGAGGATGTATTACTTGATATAACAAACTGAGAGTGTTAAATAGTGGCCAAGTAACTTTCTGAATACATAATAGGGAGTTATGCAAAGCATTTGGACAATGTTGTTACAGATCTTGTCTAGGGGGTAAAATGAGGCATAAATTATCATAGTTTTTTTCATAATGCATGTTAAAAAGTGTGATGTGAATCCTGTATTTAATTAAATGTGTCGGGCACTTGTTTAGAAACATCTATTTACACCGACCAAGTGTCTATGTACGCTCTGCCTCTCCCTCTCCCTGTAATTCATGAATTCCCCTGTTGTAATCTGTCTTTTATGTGGTCTTTCGCCTTGAGTGTGCAGCCAATTGGCAGGCCCACAAACACGATCATGGGGTCAACGCAAGGACATGAGATGCACCACAACACATAGCCATATAAGGACATCTGCAGACATCAAGGGTATGTACCGTGTGAGTGTGGAATTTCTCTGCTTGCCCCAGCAATCAGGACACGGTCCTAATGTTAAATTGTGGAGGCCATGCTGATCATGCGCGACCGCAAGTGTGTCAAAATGGGGTCATGCAAATTCTTCCAAAATCTTCTTCTCGAGAGCCACCTGTCAGAATGCTACCAAATCTGGGTTGCAACATTCGGCTCAGGTAGGGATGTTAATCATATTGCAGAGGTCATGCGCATCGCTTGACCAGAAGCGTGTCAAATGGCAGACTTGGTCAACTTTTGGGAAAATTGCACTTATTCCTTTCAAAATTCTTCTCCAGGACCACCAGTCAGAATCCATGGAGACATATCTGTACGGAGCATGGTGCTGCTGAAGCAGTCTCCTGGGCTATTGGGCACAATCCTGGATGGATCACCACCTCTGACGCAGGATACTCAAATGGCTCAATCATCCCAACAAGCTGGTACCCATTTTGCCAACCTCAGAAGGATGACAGGCTGAGTCAACTCTACCTGGTATTAATTCAACAGCTGAGCAGGATTTGAACTCAGGACCTTAGGATCCAAGCCCACCACCCTAACCATTAAGCAAACACAAAAAAACCAGTCAGAATGCTACCAAATGTGGCCTATAACAATAGGCCAGGGCCCAGATAAGTAAGCTACAGGTCCAGTGGTCCAATTTTTATATACAGTATCAAGGCTCGTGCAAGAGTATTTACACTAAACGGATAGGACGTAACAGGACAAAAAAACGTGGTGGGGGATTGGAGGATGGGGGGATGGGGTGGTGGTGGTGGGGGGGGGATGGACACGAACAGCAGAGTTGAAGGACAAAATAGAGGGAGACTTGGACAAATAATGGATGTGGGGAGGATGGTGGGCAGCAAAGGATGCATGGGGTGGCTGAGTGGCATTGTACAGATGATTCACTTTTCTTCTTTTCTGTGATAAATATTGTACAAAAAATACATTCACCAATGAGGCAACATTTACTTTAGACCTGTATCTCTTGCATGCATTGCTTGTGTTTCCAAAATTATCTCCATTGCTGTACATTGTACAAGGTATATAACCATCTGTATGAGAGAGAGAGAAAGACAAAGAGAAAGACAAAGACAAAGGGAAAGGGAAAGAGAAAGGAGACCTTTACAGGATGTTTACAAATGCAAATGGGAGCAAGTAGGTGAGAGAAACAGCTCATCATCAACCCTCTCCCCCCCCCAAAAAAAAAAAGAAAGAAAGAGATAATCCTTGAACCTGCACCTCATCTTTGCAGGATCAAAACAGCCTTATATTGCAAGCAGCTATTATATCTATCTACATCAGGATTTGAACCTAGAAGATGACAATGCAAGGTGGGGATACCAACATGATCTCATGGTTTTTGAGTTTCTGCATTCGGTAGAAGACATAATTTTTACATTTCTGTATCCCATTAAACTTGTGCCTGGATTCAAGGCTGATCTGAGCCATGAGCTAAGCAATCCACAAATAGGCCTGAACCGTTCAGAGACTAAAAGGTTTTGCCATTTCCCCCAGCTCAGTTCAACAATTTTCACATTGAGGTTTTGTTTACATCTTGTTGTCAGCAGTCAATTATTCATCTCTTTGTGCTTCTTTATTCTTCTGCCATTTCAAGAATCAATTAACAGGTCAGAAATAGATAATCCACCTTGCAGTGTGCCTGCTTTGATTGAAGTGCATGTAATTTGTCCCTCATGATGACACAAAGGGAGTGCATCTATTCGAGGATAATTGTCAGTTATAGTTATAAATCAGCGTCTCTCATGTTAGTTACACTGCACTTTTTAGGCATTTTAAAACCGATTACATTTCAATGGAAAATACAAATAGATAAGACATCAAATTAATTTCGAGATTGTATGAATCATGTGTACTGTAATTTGATTGATGTTCAAATCTAACTATGAAAAGGACTGATTAAATAATGGCAATGCAGCCTTTGAGGTCATTTCATGGAAAACTACTGGAGTTTTAATTTGATGTTGAAGGATCATTGAGGAGTTTGTTGTTCACACAAAGGAGTTTAAAATGCTCTTTGAGCGAGTTATTAACAATGTCAAAGCTATGGTCATGTTTTAATATATATATATATATATAGTCTCGTGAATGGACATAAATATGATTAGGAAGAATATTTTCTTTAACATTTATAGAAAGAAAAATTTCATATTTCATGTGGTTAATTAATTTTTTGGACACTTTTAACAGTTGGGCAAAAGATAATTATAATCTGCATTCCAACGACAGCAAAGAGTTCACATCACTGTCACATTAGTTATGTGAAGGTGTTGCTGTAGGTTGGAGAAAGGATTAATAATTTTTTATTCCCAACCACAAAACTGTGTCCTCTTAATGGTGCTGTCATAAGGCAATCGACGTTTGTCATAAGGCAATCGACGTTAGTGTGACAGACAATGCTTGTTATCCACAAATTGTGCAGCAACAGGGTAATGGTACTAATGGGACATCATTAATTTCTGTCCTTACAATACACAGTTAGGACATTTTTATTATAATATATATATATATATATATATATATTATATATATATATATTATATTATATATATATATATATATATAATATATATATATATATAGTAGCATCGATGGTTAAACTAATGTCGAGCTCGTCGTGGCGGGAGGTTAAAGTCCTCTGATGTCCCAAGCGGCTCAACTCCTGAGGAGACGTTCCGAATTAATGGCGGACAACGCGCGCCATGTTACACAATTAACCCTAACCCTAATTAGTGGATTCGTGAGGAGAAACACGAAAACCTTAAGCTTTTCAAAAAATTGGGTTTATTTCCCGAACCACAAACAATGAAAGAACCAGGGATGATGTAATTGCGATGGAGGAAATGACGACGGGTTGGGAGGAAGGGAATGCTATAATAAATAATTATAATCAATGAGAATAAAAATGAATCTAAAGAAACTAAGGCGCCTCACTCCGGACTCAGTCACAGATGGGAAAAGGGAACAAAAAGGGGGGGACTCTCAGCTGGCGAGCGATGAGCAGGCGATGAGGAGGGACGAGGAGGACGATGAGGTGAGCAGACGATGGGGAGATGAAACCAGCACGAAACCAGGCACGGCTTAAGACAGCAGACAGCATACTCTTTTTCGAGCTCTTTCTCCCTCCAGTTCTCTCAGCTTCAAAGCTTTTCTTCAGTCAGACCTTTCAACTCGGCTTTGTCATGTTCCTGTTCTCCTCAGACGTCGATCATTTTCTCCTTAGGCTTCTAACTCTGTCATCTCTAACTCTCTCACCAACTGCCATTTCGATCCTACTTTCTCGGGCAACGCTCCGCCCCTTTGGAGACAATGACCCCTCTCCCCTCGCTCTCGAGGGCTCTGCCAACCTCTTTCATGTCGAGTCTCCCGGTGACCCTGGTAGAGATTGACAGATGTTATATGCACAATTTCCTTAACCATAATCCCAAACTAATCATTTCCACGCACCCCCCCCCCCCCCCACTCGTATGGTGCACATGCAACAGACAATTCTGAAACCATTTCACTTAAACATCTGGCGACTACGCACACATGGACCTTCTACTCTATACATTCCTATCTGCTTATGGTGATGTCTATGATGTCTAACCCCTCCCACACACAAAAGTAACACAATATATCATATATATATGTATTATATACACATACAATATACATATAGTATATATACATACAGGCAAAATCGAATATATGGCCGCATTAACCCTTCTAAGTAGTGATTCAGCTATTTCAGCCACACCAATGCTGACAGGTGTATGCAAAGCACTATCAGCACTAGACAAACATTGGCAGAAAGGCCGTACTGAAGAGCTCAGTGATTTCAACGTGGCACCGTCATGGAATGCCACCTTTCCAACAAGTCAGTTCATCAAATTACTGCCCTGCTAGAGCTGCCCCAGTCAACTGTATGTGTTTTGTGAAGGGAACACATCTAGGAGCAACAACAGCTCAGCTGCGAAGTGGTAGGCCAACAAGCTCACAGAACAGGACGCCGAGTGCTGAGTGCGTAGTGCGGAAAAATCGTCTGTCGCCGGTTGCAACACTCACTACTGAGTTCCAAAGACTCTGGAAGCAACGTCAACACAAGCACTATTCATCGAGAGCTTCATGAAATGGGTTTCCATGGCCAAGCCCTCATACAATAAGATCACAATGTGCAATGCCAAGCCTCGGCTGAGTGGTGTAAAGCTAACCGCCTTGGACTTGGTGCGTGGAACGCGTTTCTTGGGTGATAAAGCTCACACCTGAGTCTGACGGATGAATCTGGGTTTGGCAGATGTCAGAGAACGTTACTGCCCGAATGCATCGTGCCACTGTAAGGTTTGGAAGAGGAGGAATAATGGTCTGGGGCTCTTTTTCATGATTCGGGCTAGGCCCCTTATTCTAGTGAAGGGAAATCTTAACGCTACAGCATTCAATGACATTCTAAACAATTCTGTGCTTCCAACTTTGTGGCAACAGTTTGGGGAAGGCCCTTTCCTGTTTCACCATAACAATGCCCCATGCACAAAGCGAGGTCCATACGAAATGGTTTGTCTAGATCGGTGTGGAAGAACTTGACTGTATAGAGACTGACAACCCATCGAACACTTTGGGATGAATTGGAATGCCGACTGCGAGCCAGACCAATAGACATCATTGGACCTCATGAAGCTTTGTGGCTGAATGGAAGCAAATCCCGCAGCAATGTTCCAACATCAAGTGGAAAGCCTTCTCATAAGAGTGGAGTCTGTTATAGCAGCAAAGGGGGGAACCAACTCCATATATAGATTTTTGGAATGAGATGTTGGACGAGCACGTGTCCACATACTTTTGGCCATGTGTTACTAGCAAATGCCACCCATTGTTTCGCTGACGGGAAGGGGAGAGAGAGGGGAAGAGAGAGATGGGGAGAGTGAGGAGGTAAAGGGAAAGAGAGAGAAGGAAGGGGGAGTGAGAGTGGTGGGGGATTGAGGGTGGGGGAGCGAGGAGGAGGGAGAGTGAGGAGGGGTTGGAGAGGGAGGTCATGTGAGGTGCGAGGAAGGGAAGGTAGACGTGCGGTGGAGCATTAATTATGATTTATACCGTCTCATAAAATGCTTCTGCATAGAATACAGTGAAGACAACTAAATAATGTCTGAAATCCATTTTGTACCTGTCATACTATAAATACTGCAGAGAAAACACTGCCCGGACGCGTCGGAGCCAAGCCGTCCGGAGACAAGCACCACCTGGACACATCCAGAGACAAACTCCCATCTGGACATAAACACTGCCCGGACATGTTCAGAGACAAACACTGCTCGGATACGTTCGGAGCCAAACTCCCATCCAGACACGTCCAGAGGCAAACTCCCATCTGGCACATCCGGAGACAAACTCCATCCGGACACATCCGGAGACAAACTCCCGTCTGGACACGTCTGGAGACAAACACCGCCTGGACACTCCAGAGACAAACACCGCCGGACGCGTCTGGAGGCAAACTCCTGCCCAGATGCGTCGGAGAGAAACTCCCGCCGGACATACACTGCCCGGCACGTCCAGAGATAACCACCATCCGGACGATGGATATACTAGGGGGGTGGGGGGGAGAAAAAGAGTGGCGGAGACAGAGGGGTGGAAGGCAAGGAGGCAGGAAGACTGAGAGGGGTGGGGAGTGGGGAGAAGCAGTGGGGAGTGAGGAAGCAGGGGGGAGCGAGGAGTGGTGGGGGAGCGAGGAGGGGTGGGGAGCAAGGAGGAGTGGGGGAGCGAGGAAGGGTGGGGGGTGAGGAAGGGCAGAAAAACACTGAACAATGTGTAAATATAACATACAAGGTGTGTTCAAAAAGTATCCAACCTTAATTTTTCGTGCGTAAACAAATGACGCTAGGGAGGTGTGGTTTGTGCACGTTGTAGGGATCCTAATCCGTATGCGTGAATATTTTCCCGCCTGCAGAAGCTGTAAGTCGCCGACAGACCGCCGATGAGTGAGGAAGTGTAAGTGAGCGCCGTCGGATTTTCGTTTTTGACAAAATGACGGATCACTGGGGTCTCATCGCCAGTGATCACTGTGTTGAAGAAGTTGGGATCGCTGTTCACAGTCTCCAGCATGGAGTCTGGTGGGAGACAACGTAACTTCCCCACCTTGTGGTTGTTCGGCCACCGGACCCCGGCCCGCAATATATATATATATATATATATATATATATATATATAGATATATATGTATACATATGTATATATAGTTACATATGTATAATATGTTATATGTATGTATATATAACAATTCTGGGAGTCTGGTGGGAGACAACGTAACTTCCCCCACCTTGTGGTTGGTTCGCGCCACCGACGCCCCGGCCCGCAATATATATTATATATAATAATATATTATATATATATATATATATTATATATACATGTATACATATGTTATAATATATGTATATATAGTATATATATGTATATTAGAGTGCATCAAACCCCCTTTATTGCAAAAGTTTGAAACATAATGGCGATAGGATAGATGTGTTTGAATACATGAAAACACATTTCTCATTTTTTTTCAGAATTTCGGTCATCATCTTGGGGGTCCACAGGGTCAAAGTTCAGGCACGCGCCCTGCGCATTTTTCAGAATAAGTGTTATTTGTCACCGTGTAGTAATCAAAACTTGTATCTGGTGGTGAAATAATTCTGACATATCAATGTACTGCTCCTTTGGTGATGTTCCAGTGATATAGAGCCAATCAAATTTTCCGGAAAATTTGCCGGAGAAGCGGGAAACTGGTGATTTTCCAGAAAAAAACAACAAATAGTAACAAATGCCTCGGTTCTGTCAAATTCACGGCTTTATTATCCAGAATTATGTGTATTCATATCAAGGTACTCATATATATATTAAAGTCCCCTGACATGCAAAATAAACTTGTTATTTATAAATTAACTTGCCTTCCTCGTGAGAAATCATATCACCCATGTTTTTTTTTTTTATCAAAAATGGGATAATTAGAGCAATATTTCGATCATTTATGTGGCTTTTCACAACTTGCTATGGCCCCGCCCTAAAAAAAGTTGACTTCAGCGAATCGCAGCGTTGACGTCACATACAGTAATTCGCACAGAGTGGATTGACTCGAGATCTCTAGAGTCTAGCTAGTCCGATAAATCCGTCGTCCGTCGACTAGTGCCGATAAATCCGTCGTCCGTTCCGACTGTCGATTAAATCGTCGTCATCCGACAGGCATAAATCGTCGTCCGTCCGACAAGCCGATAATATGACGTGCCGTAGCTTTTATTTATTATTCTTTTTTCATTGTTTTTTATCTGCGCTACATGACGCCAGTAGGAATAAATAAAATAAAATGCAACAGAACGTCAAGATTTACTGACTACTCGAGACAATTGTTGTCACAAGGTGTGTTCTGCACACAAGTTTTCCATCATATCCGGACAGCGAGATTGCTTCGTTTTATGCGCGGAGAGATACGGCCGATGACATGCGCCGGCCTTGTTTGTGATTAATTCGCCGCGGAGCACATGTCCGCTGCGCTGTTCACGTCACCTACTAAAATATTTATGATATCGACAGTATGCAAGTCGAATTTACATTATTGAATTACGAATAGGATTTAGTCTAACCAGTTGTTATTTCCGAGTCTTCCTTCGATGTCCTCCGATCGTCATGAACTCCGGGAATTTCATCGCCATTTTTCTCTGCTTGTCCTGCTTCGGGCTCGAACTGCTAAGGCCATATTTCATTTCCAGCCGCCTGAACTTCACCTCCCGCGACTACGTTATCCGACAATTTCCATCTGATTCAGATCAATCCTTCATTTCTCTCACACTCCACTGTCGTTACCAGACAAATGAAAGTCATGTATCCATTATTCAAAACAAAATGTTTCGATTTTTTTAAAGCAGAAATGAACGAAGCGATGACTCGACCAATCAAATGTGGAAACACACAGCAAGCCATAGAATCGCGTAGACCACAACCCGAGTAATTTACGTGCAGCCTTTGACATACTGTACGTGACGTCATGTGGGTTAGCCCTTTCCAGGAGAATTTTTAGGGGCGTTCCGAAGACGTTTGTTTTTTTAATTTTAACATTTTACAGAATGAGTATTGTGAAAAACATTGTCAGATCTGAAATCACGATGAAAAACTCCTCTAGGACATATATAAATGAAATGTATGTACTTTGGCATGTCAGGGGACCTTTAATGATCAAGTTTCAAGCGTTTCCGAAGATTCAGATTCTCTTTCCTGTCATTCTCAGTGACTT
>CM068965.1:51440201-51477901 GCA_035128595.1 Eptatretus atami | reverse complement strand
AAGAGAGAGATGTGAGGAAGTGTAAGTGAGCGCCGTCGGATTTTCGTTTTTGACAAAATGACGGATCACTGGGGTCTCATCGCCAGTGATCACTGTGTTGAAGAAGTTGGGATCGCTGTTCACAGTCTCCAGCATGGAGTCTGGTGGGAGACAACGTAACTTCCCCCACCTTGTGGTTGTTCGCGCCACCGGACCCCGGCCCGCAATATATATATATATATATATATATATATATATATATATGTAACTATATGTATAATAATGTATATATATGTATATATAGTATATATGTATGTATATATATACAATTCTGGGAGTCTGGTGGGAGACAACGTAACTTCCCCACCTTGTGGTTGTTCGCGGCCACCGGACCCCGGCCCGCAATATATATATATATATATATATATATATATATATATATATATATATATACATGTATACATATGTATATATATATGTATATATATGATATATATGTATATTAGAGTGCATCAAACGCCCCCTTTATTGCAAAAGTTTGAAAACATAATGGCGATAGGATAGATGTGTTTGAATACATGAAAACACATTTCTCATTTTTTTTCAGATTTTCGGTCATCATCTTGGGGTCCACATCGGGTCAAAGTTCAGGCACGCAGCTCCTGCGCATTTTTCAGAATAAGTGTTATTTGTCACCGTGTAGTAATCAAAACTTGTATCTGGTGGTGAAATAATTCTGACATATCAATGTACTGCTCCTTTGGTGATGTTCCAGTGATATAGAGCCAATCAAATTCCGGAAAATTTGCCGGAGAAGCGGGAAACTGGTGATTTTCCCAGAAAAACAACAAAATAGTAACAAATGCCTCGGTTCTGTCAAATTCACGGCTTTATTATCCAGAATTATGTGTATTCATATCAAGGTACTCATATAAATATCATTAAAGGTCCCCTGACATGCAAAATAAACTGTTATTTATAAATTACTTGACCTTCCTCGTGAAGAAATCATATCACCCATGTTTTTTTTTTGATCAAAAATGGGATAATTAGAGCATATTTCGAATCATTTATTGTGCTTTTCACACTTGCTATGCCCCCGCCCTAAAAAAAAGTTGACTTCAGCGAATCGCAGCGTTGACGTCACATACAGTAATTCGCACAGAGTGGATTGACTCGAGATCTCTAGAGTCTAGACTAGTCCGATAAATCCGTCGTCCGTCCGACTAGGCCGATAAATCCGTCGTCCGTCCGACTAGTCCGATAAATCCGTCGTCCATCCGACTAGGCCGATAAATCCGTCGTCCGTCCGACAAGGCCGATAAATATGACGTGCCGTAGCTTTTATTTATTATTCTCTTTTTTTCATTGTTTTCTACTGGCGCTACATGACGACAGTAGGAATAAAATAAATAAAAATGCACAGAACGTCAGATTATCGGACTACTCGAGACAATTGTGTCACAAGGTGTGTTCTGCACACAAGTTTTCATCATATCCGGACAGCGAGATTGCTTCGTTTTATGCGCGGAGAGATACGGCCGATGACATGCGCCGGCCTTGTTTGTGATTAATTCGCCGCGGAGCAACATGTCGCTGCGCTGTTCACGTCACCTCACTAAAATATTTATGATATCGAGCAGTATGCAGTCGAATTTACATTATTGAATTACGAATAGGATTTAGTCTAACCAGTTGTTATTTCCGAGTCTTCCTTCGATGTCCTCCCGATCGTCATGAACTCCGGGAATTTCATCGCCATTTTTCTCGCTTGTCCTGCTTCGGGCTCGAACTGCTAAGGCCATATTTCATTTCCAGCCGCCTGAACTTCACCTCCCGCGACTACGTTATCCGACAATTCTCCATCTGATTCAGATCAAAATCCTTCATTTCTCTCACACTCACTGTCGTTACAGACAAATGAAAGTCCATGTCATCCATTATTCAAAACCAAATGTTCGATTTTTTTAAAGCAGAAATGAACGAAGCGATTGACTCGACCAATCAAATGTGGAAACACACAGCAAGCCAATAGAATCGCGTAGACCACCACCCGAGTAATTTACGTGCAGCCTTGACATACTGTACGTGACGTCATGTGGGTTACGCCCCTTTCAGGAGATTTTTAGGGGCGTTCCCGAAGACGTTTGTTTTTTTAATTTTAACATTTAACAGAATGAGTATTGTGAAAAACATTGTCAGATCTGAAATCACGATGAAAAACTCCTCTAGGACATATAAATGAAATGTATGTACTTGGCATGTCAGGGACCTTTAATGATCAAGTTTCAAGCGTTTCCGAAGATTCAGATTCTCTTTCCTGTCATTCTCAGTGACTTGTTGCACATTCTAAAAGTGTTCTTCAGACCTAGCTGCACCGAGACAATCCGTTCCGAGTTTTATTAGACGTTCAGCCACATCATTAGTTACATTGAGTGCTTTGGTTTTCGATTTTGAATCCACATAGGCTGGAAGTGTTGCCCACTCACTCACTTCATATGTTAAGAATGAATCGTCCAGTTCAAGTTCTCGGAACACAAACAAGAATCAACCGAGACAAAGTCGATAGGCTAGATGTCAAGTGAATGTCCTTGGGAAGTGAGACTTTCCGAAGTTTGTACCAAGCCCCAATAGGCAATAGTCCAAGTTCCTCTCTATCAGGCTTGACAGAGATGATACGGTCAGCCAGTCGATGCTTCTCTGCACTTGGAACATCCTCACTGAATAAGGCTAAGGGCACAATCTCAGCTGTATAAGTACCTAAGATGACGCTGTAGAGCTTTGATAGCGGATGCAGAAACCTCGGGGTCCACAGATCCATAGCGTATGAGATCTTTATACAGACACAAATCGTTGTATGGCGCATGTACACAATCCTCCAGGAAAACACAATTTCCGGGAAAAAATACCATTTTCCGGGAAACTGTGCCAACAAATTACAAGCCAACCATGTTACAAACATCAACAAAGGAGCAGTACATTGATATGTCAGAATTATTCACCACCAGACACAAGTTTTGATCACTATACAGTGAAAAATAACACTTATTCTGAAAAAGGCGCAGGGGCTGCGGTGCCTAAACTTTGACCCCGATGTGGACCCCAAGATGATGACCGAAAATTCTGAAAAAAAAAATGAGAAATGTTTTTTCATGTATTCGAACACCATCTGTCCTATCGCCATTATGTTTTTCAAACTTTCGCAAAAAAAGGGGGCATTTGATGCACCCTAATGTATATGGTATGATTTGTAATATATATACACTAGCAAGTACCACCTGTCACTTCGTTGAGGTTAACCTGAAGACTCAATAGCTCAGTGGGCTGTCACCACGTTAGCGATGACATCCTTGTGTTCAGGTCCTGGGTTGAGTCAGAATTTTTTCACGCTAGCCCCATGCAATAATTTATTCCTGTTTATTCAAAAATATATCTACACACACATATATATTCACAATAGTGATGGTCCCCACCCCAGGCCTAGAGGTATTCAGACTTGCCTCTGAGCCATCTAACCTCGGTTCCTTCTCACCCAAGATATAATCTATCATCCTGGTGTCTTGCAGGCAGGGCAATTCATCAAGGTGTGTGCTGTCCCTAGCATGGATGTTAGATTGGGTGTTCCGTCTGCTGACAATAGTTAGTGGATGTTAAAAATCCCATTGTGTCGTTAACGAAGAGTAGGCGAGATATCATGGCACCCTGATCAAATTACCAATTCCTACTCGAACCTGCAGTGGGCACTGCAAGAGTGGCACACTCACTCTCCCAGCAATTATATAAACAGCAGCCACAAGCTGCATACAAAATGAAATGATCCCCACTCCCTAGAGAAGCTGAGTCGATAACCTGACAGACTGAATTTGTGTTGCTTTGATGTAACACATGTATGACAGGTTAAATGGCCTCCTTCTGCATTAAAGTTCCTTGCATAAGATTTCCTGTTTGAACCTTCTATCGAATGGTGGTACACTGCAGCTGTGGCTCGATAGTCAGATGTGCCTCGCAATGATAAGGAACTATATATTATGTCCTAACTGAAATACATGCCTAACCATTGTACTTGCAAAAATCGTGTTGTGTCAAACATCCCCGTAGTATAATTTACTTCTACACTTTGCACCCCAAGACAGTTTTACTCTTTTTAAAAGCATTAGATAATTAATCAAACAGAAGACCAAATACTGCATTGGAGTCATCAGAAGGAACCTGGATACGATCGGGGTTTCAGCCGCTCTACCCTCTACCCTCAAACCCAACCAGGTGCAACCAAGTGAGCCTTACAGAAAAAATTCTGCAATAATTTACTTTCTTCTCCTTCCCTTCTCCTAGGCAGATGGATAAAGAAACAGAAATAAAGAGTAAAGAAAAAAGAAAAAGCAACAATTACAACGAAGAAAGAGAAATGTGAAAAAGTAGAAAGAAATGTGAAAGGAACAAAGTACAAATACGTCGAGAAGAACGCGGACAGATAGATTTCAGCAGTTATTCCCCAGGCTCAAACGCAGCAACATGGATAAGCTACCAGAGGTCCATCAGCGGGGAAGCACAGTCCACACAGCATCAGTATGTGGTACAAACATAATGAAATGGAAGACTAGATACTGCATTGGAATCATAAGAAGGAACCAAAAATAAGAAAAGAGCAAAGATCGAGTCATAACTTAAGGCCCTGTCACACCTTGACGTTTTAGCCAGCGTATGCCGACGTATGAAAAATTTGGCGAATACGCTGGCGTACGTCGAACACGTTATGGGTAAGTTTTGTATACCGTAAGAGCACGCTGAAGCACGCTGCATACGTCGTAGTACGCCGAGCTCGTCGACAAATTTGAGCATGCTCAAAATTTTTCGACGTATGCCAGCGTATGACTCACACGTTCCGCATATGCTGGCCATAAGTTGTAGGCACATTATGCGATCGTTGACACACGTCGACACACGTTACTTTTAAGTTCTCATAAGTCGAAATACGTCGAGGTAATGTCTAGTTACCCGAAACTTATTTCTAACCTATGAGTAACGTGCTTTGAACCTATGAGTAACGTATCTCCAACGCAAATTGACGTATGTAGACGTATTTGACATCTTCCGGCGACCACAGAACTTACTGAACGTGTTTCTAACTTACAGCTACCGTATAATGGCGTATTGGCAGCGTTTAGGGGAATTGGTATATAAAAATGGAGTTCACAGGAGGAACCCGTCAGTGTTTCAGACTCCATGGTGAGTAGACACTTCGATGTCTAGTGTGGTTATGATTTGAATCGTCGAGGGCAGGCTTTAATAGGCTACGCCACGTGATCGGCGGCGATACGCTGCCGGCTATGCATAAGTTAGACTATCGTTGGGCATAAGTTGTGAACGCCGACAACACACTAGACATTCGTGGGAATAAGTTATTCTATAGTTATCGAAACGTTCTGTGTACGTTACTAAATACGTTAGCATACTCCAACATTTTACTTTACGCCCCAAAACTGAAAAAAAATTCAGTTAGTTCACGTCGCCAGCGTTTTAGATAAATTTTGATACGTTGCCATACGCTGGCTAAATCGTCAAGGTGTGACAGGGCCTTAAGTTGGGATTCCAACTTATAGGCAAATGATAATAAATGACTGGAACACACTTCATGGAAGTGCTGACTCATGCCTTTTGGGTTTTTTTTTCTCTTGGTGCAATAGCACCACAGAGGGCGCTAACCATCCTATGCTGAAGGTATGTGGCCGTGGTGTGAGCAAATATACATATCATCATCATCATCTTCATCATCTGATTGAGTGAGCTCGAGTACGGAAAACGTGGTGTAAAATGATTATTGCACATTTTCAATGAGGCGAACCACTGCTAAACGCACCGCCTGAGGCACTGAATGGCAAACGCAGGCGAATGGACCCTGAACTTTGTCCAAGTCGATCGATATATTCAGTAACAGATATGAGACACTCACCAAGTCGTTATGCACCAGCAAACCACTCAACGAAATACGTGTGATAAAGAATGGCCAGACTTGGCAAAGCAATAATCAGATTCGCAGATCCGTCACATTAAACACCTCCCGGAGACACCCAAAATGTCCAACTTTCGTCCGAATTGGAGATTAACACTTTCATACGGGTCAGAACTGTGCTAGTCAATTTCTGGAGCTTAAATTTTGGTAATTTGGCTTAGTCAAAGCATTCTAGAGGTTATGGCAGTGGCGCGAAAATTAAATTAAAGCCACAACGGCTTTGCCGTCTCGGGGTTTTATATCAGGCTTCACACAATTTTAAACAAATTTGGTTCATCAATGAGTACCACAGAAATGGTTTGACTCCCATGAAAAAAAAAGTCAGCTGTTGAACGTACTCGTCTGCTTTCCAAGCGGCTTCTCAGGCCTTAATGCATGCATCTTACTCCTCTATAAGCGCTTTCTCAGAACGTCCGCACCAGACGAGACACTCGGCAAGCCGCTCTTTTTTTTTTTATTCCAGACGCTCCTGGAACCTTTCCTCTTTTCTCGCTTGTTCTCCTTAGCTCTATTTTTTTAATCTGATGTTATAATAAACTTTATAAAACTCCAATTGTTGTTGCACATCAATCTTGAAAATAACATACAGTATAGCAATTATTCAGAATTATCATGAACAATCTTACTTCCACTTTTTTTTTACTGAAGAAAAACCTTCACCAAAAAGCCTCGTTGGCTGTACGCTTTTGAGCTGTCGGAGCATCTTTAAGTACGATTTAGTTTTTTTGTTTTTTTTTTTACTGCGCATGATACCTGAGTACCAGCTTGATGTAATGCCTGTTTATAAGCATTGCAATGTATCCAGCATTTCAAATAGTATGAGATGATCAGGCATTCGATGGATATTGAGTGAGGAAAGTGGAAAAAAACAAAACTTTATTGTTAAGACACTGTTGCCGGCCTTTTTCAAGTCAAGCATATTAGATAGGGCCCCAAAAAATGGTGATTTAAGACCCCAGCGAGGAGAGCAGGCTGACCAAGGATGAGCCTTTTGAGAAACGATAATTAAATAAGGCCGTAATATCTTCAAAAGTTGGTTGTTTAAATGAGCCCAAACAAACCAATTTTCACTCATGCACTCTTTTGCGAGTTCCTTGCGTTTCCTGCAAAGATTTTTAGGCGCTAGGTTCAGTTTTGGTGTTATGGAGGCAGACACACTAGGGACGACTGACTCAATGGACAAGAAAAAAAAGTGATCGACCAGCAGACAAATTGCAGGATAACGGGGTCCCTCAGTAGGTGTACTGGATGCTCAGTTGTAGAAACAGGAGAGACCATTAATGACTTGGGCAGCAGAGTTGAAATTCTGTTGAGAAGAGATCCAGATGATGGACTCTACATGACAGAGGTATGAAAGAATGGGCAGGTGAGCCATTGAGCTTAGACGTTGCTATGCGGAACAAGGAAGGGGTGTTTGTCAGAACATAACCCTGGATGACGCAAATTTGCTGCGTTGGAACAGATACAAGATGAGAGAGGAGTGACACCAGAATAGAGTTGGAAGGTTGATGAACGACAAATGAAAATGGGTGAGAATTGAAACAAGAGAAGGTTGTTGGAAGGAATTATGAAGTTAATGGAGTGAGAGGAGGTGTTTGCAGCACATTGGGGAAGTGGAAACGCGGGTGAAAGAATCAAGCATTTCAATTTACAAACCGAATAAATAAACAACCCCCTATTCCCACAAAATGCATGTTCCTTTTCTTTTTACTTGAGAATGTGGCGTGTCTTTACAAACATTCGCCATGGTTTTACACAGACATTTCTGCCATTACAAAACTTCCCCTTAATGCCATAAGAGCCTGTTCTCACCTTAGATGCAATCCACCTTCATGAAGAGAATTCTCAGAATAGCTGATAACACCCTCTATCGGTTCTCCTGGGCCAGCGACCCCTCTCTCGACCGCTTATAACATTAAATAGGAAATCTCACCATGTATAAGGCCCGATGTTCAACTGTTGTGTCGACAAGAACCTTCAAAATAATTGGCATCCATCAAGCAACTCTGTGCAGGCAAAACATCCAGCTTTGGACTTCATTATATAATTGAAACAAGCATCACGCATGCAACGGAACACAGGTTTTTTTTATTTTAATAATTAAGATTGCCCCGTTCTCTCGGAGATTAGTTCAAGTTATGGAAGTCAATATATAATAACTGTTCACGATATCTGGTGGATCACAACATATCCCATAAAGTAACTGTGCACTGCAGTGATGTTTCCCTTCCAATCAAAAGTTGTGAATTCAAACAAGGGGTAATGCATGCAGCTTTTAACATCGAACGTGTGGTCCCTTGAGCGGGTGCTTTGCTTTGCCGTCCCTTCATCCAGTCGCTGAAGTGACTTGGAAGGATGCTAATGGTAGTTCATAAGAATCTGCTAATGTATTTTTTATTATTGCATTTTCTTCCGAGTAGGAAATATGGAACTACGAATCTGTGGTCACCCATAGCGGGTTTTACAAGTATGAACAACGATGTTTATTATTTTATTCTTGACTTTAAAAACAAACTGATCATTAACAAGTTGTACAACCCAAGATTCAACGCTTCTGATTATTTCTCTAGAAGCCAAGAGAGGAAAAGGGATTAAAGTAGCTTTGTCATTACTCGTTCAAAATATGTATATTTATCTCACCAAGGTCATGACGGAGCTTGTGACATACATATATTTCCACATGCAGGAGAAAGACATCAGTGTACCTTTATTTGAACTATAACGATTATTATTCACAATTGGACAAACACTTTTAGTATATTGGAATTTGTACTCGTTCTGAGCACAATAAGCTTTTCCGGTTCAGCTGATAATGCTAAACATGCCAAACCCAATGTTAATGAAACATCTTTGCACAAGAATTGCTTTTTGCCAAATTGCTTCTGCAGATCTGAGAAGAGGAATATAATTGTGTGATTGTAAGTAGAATAGTTCAAAATGTACGACTATGACTTTGATGCTTAAAAATACTCAGTCGATACAAAAAGGATACTGACCGTACTAAAAAATATATTCTTCCATCCCTGGTTTGAATCTCGACCAGCCTATGAACTGCTCACCCTGGTATTTCATGCTCAGGACAAGGAATCATCAGAGAGCTGTCCATCGAAGGACGGCAAGCCGAGGACCCGTCTGCCAGGCACTTTTGTGTGGGCTTTAATGATCCCATGATGTCTTTTGCGGAGTAGGAAGTTATCTCTGGCACTTTTGGACAAATTACCCTGCTAACCCTTCAGTCGAATGGCCAGGCCTGGCTAACTTGGTTCATGAAAGGCTGGGCTACAAACGTTCTGCAGCTGACTCCCCACAAGGTGGGGATAATTGGAACTATTAAAGCAAGTAGAAGAACAATATATGAATATACCCATACTATCGTGTGGCATCTTTTCCCCTTTTTTTCAAAAAAGTTTTGACAATTCCCGTATGATTGCCCCTATGTTGCATTTTGTTACACTGCATTAGGGTTAACACTCCAGCAAACAAATTTCAACTATAAATTGAAGCAAATTTAGTGGGCATCACCAGGGCTTAATAATTTCCGGAAAATTTAAGAAAAAGAAGAAAAAAAAGCAAGGACAAATGTGTCCAAGAAGCCAGCGTCTAAGGTTTTCTTCACCCAGAAGCAATGAAGAACAACAACAAGACCAAAGAACAACGCGGAGCTCTCTTAGAGCCAGGCGTTCGCAACGCGATGCAGCTAAAAAGGAACTTATAGGGCACTCGGTAGAGTGCATACCTCCTCCAACTGCATTCGTTTACGTTTGTTATCCCACTGAGAGGCCGGATCTGGCATTCGGACATGAATAAATTTAATTGGTTGGTTCTTTGTCACCAAACCAACTCATCACCAAGTTTTGTCCAAATCTGGTTTGATAATTTTTTGAGATAATCGTGGCTACAATCGTTTCAGCGCTATCGCTCAATGTGAAGAAGCACTTTAAAAATTCTTGGATCTGGATTCTCACCATAAAATCGAATCAATTCATATTTTGTTACGTCCCCAAACCTTGCCCACCAATTTGGTTCCGATCTGTCAACAACTTTTTGAGATATCCTGCCACATGTTGTTTTAGCCTTATCACTCAATGATGAAGAATCACGAAAAAAATTTCTCGGGATCCAGTCTTCACCAGGAATCGAGCCATTTCATCCTTTTGTCACATTTACCCAAGTTCTTTACCAAATTTTCGTCCGAATCCGTCCACAACTTTTGAGATATTTTGTTCACAAACAAAAGAACAAACGGACAGGCCGTGAAAAATAACTTCCATCCACCTTCAATGGCGGAGGTAAAAAATCAAAATGAAGCCAAACCACTCGCATAACCATTTAATTTTTGTTATTAACCCATAAATTTTCGAGCTCTAACGTAATCCATATAGGGAAGCTTAGCCTCAGTTCTCGAAGTTCTTTGCCATCATTCACTTATTCTGATATTTTCTTGCTTACAGAGATTTAGGTTATCTCTTTTTTTTCCTTGCTACTTCCACGACTTGCAAGATGTTCTGATAATGTTCTTCATTACGCGCTGCTGTAGGAAGTCTGCATCCGCCATTTCCACTCCCCCTTCAGCCCCATCTATGACATTTACATGATGATTGTTCTTCAAAGAAGCGCGATACGAGTCCGTCTCAGATTCCAGTTTTCAACTTCTCAACTAGAAAGTAATGTTCCAGTTTCAGGTTGTGGAATATGAAAACCAAGAGTCTGGATCTAACGAGGTCAGCAAGTGCATGTTCTATTGCTGATTTTCTACAAGTAATTTTTGCGTTTCCATCACATTCTACCAAATCAACTGTGTAGGTACTGCGGACTCTCCCAGCTGGTTGATGGCAAGTAGACTGTCGGTTAGACCTCATTTGCCTCCCAAAGTGGAAATTTCGCTGAGGAGTAGACAAAGGATGAAATTCCTTTCTATGTCTTGGCTGGATTTTTTTCTTCTGGAGGTCTCAGTGGAGGGTCATTAACGAAGTACCTCTTTGGAGGACCGAGCGGTTCAAATCCCACTCGGCTGTTGATGTAATACCAGGTGGGGTTGACTTCTGCCTAGTCATCCTTCTGCAGGTTAAGCAAAATGGAGTATCAGCATGCTGGATGCGCGTCGGAGGTGGGACCCGTCCATTGATTGTGCCCATATAGCCAAGGAGACTGCTAAGCAGCACGAACGCCTCTGCACAGGGAGTATGGTCCAATGGATGGATGTGTACCAAAACGGTTTGCCTCTGAACATTGTATTGGTTGTCACTATCATTTTGAATCTGACTCAGGTGGCCGTTTTGCTAACATAACGAAGCACTCTCCTTTAATTGCTGCTCCACTGCTAAGCGGCTTGCAAAGCAGTTGAATCAGAACGACCGGCTGGGAAGCAGATACCAAACTGCTTGCTAACGAAACACCCTGGTTTAGGGTTCTGTGGTGGACTTTTCCATCGAGGTTTATCTTTGTGTGTGACACCTTTTCATTGTTCATTGAAAAAAATCCGTCGACAATAATGTTTGGCGGCCTTTTTGGAGTTTTATCAAAAAAGTGTGCTAAGGTACAGATTTTAGAGCTTTTGATCTTCTTCAAGCCGTAGTTATCCCCATGCTTAAAAAAAAGAAAAAACGGATGTGGATATTGTAATCGGCCCATCTGGCTGTTGTCTGTCTGTCCATCTGTATGTCACCCTATCTCCTCTAAAACGGTTGGCAGAACTTCACCAAACATGGTAGTTATTGATCACCACACTGCATGAAGGTGCAAATAGCAGTCATTTTGGCCCACCTCCTCGGGTGGAGTCACACTGGTCAAATACCAGAAAATGCCAATTGGGGGCACATTTTAAAACATTTTAAAAATGAAACTTTGTACATTCAATCAACATTGGGAGTGCCATGAAATATGCAACAAATTTTTTTTGGATTTGACCCCCAGTTCAACCCAGGGGGGCGACTTGGGTAAGCAGGAGTCAAAACAGTGCGAAAAAAAAATTAAGCTCAAAATTAGATATTGCTTATTCCTGGTTGGAACTTTTTTGCCATCTTTCAACTTTACTTTCGGTGCGGAAGCGTCGGATTGTTGGATGGCACGCCCAATTAACTTATATTCTAGTTCTAACTTTACAATGGGCTTCTTGGATCGCTTGATTTTTAAGCAATCCAATTTAATCCAACTTGGAGTTCAGTCTGCTTTTAAGCATTGTTGAAGTTACACCTTCAGATATGCCAGACTATCTCATCAGTTTATGCACTTTTAAGCTTAAAAATTTGTGGATTTATGGAGGTGATCATGAATGCTCTTCTTCTTCGCCTTGACACTGTAAGTTGTAATGGGCAGAAGAAATGTGGCGAGCTGTTGGCCCTGTTTGGATGGGAGGAGGGAACTGGGAGGGAGATTAATCTGGCTGAGTGTTTTTAAACTAGCTAGTTGTTTATATTGTGTGGGCCAGGGGTTGGTGGCGAGAACGGCTGCAGTTGGAGCAGTAGAGCAGTCTCCCACCGAACGCCTGGAATTTCAAAGGTTCGTAACCTTCGGACAACTCCGAAGGTTCACGGGCACTTTAAGGACCATGCTCGCCAATTCTCTGACGCTGTGGGTTAGGGTTAATAGCCAAATTTCAATAATACCTAAGTTACCCACATCGTCAAATACCGGGAGGGTCACACCCTCGACGGGACCTTCGGCGAACGGGCGTTTACGAGCCCGAAAACCGCGTGTAACCGAGCGGGGATTACCCAAGGTCCGTTCGGTCCAACAATGAACAATTACAGCACGACGGCCCTCCCTAATTCCCAATACGCACCGTGCTAAACCAATTGAAAGAAAGTGACAGACAAACGAGCTGGTACATTGAACAATCGGGGTTATTTATAATGGGGCAGGGGAGCACAAAAAGAGCAGAGTTTAAACCGACCTCAAGAAAGGAATTGCAAGTTTTAATGTACAAAGCACTTAAACAATTACTTACTTTCGACTGGGCCCACAGACACACACGCACACACCCAAAAAAATGGTGGCCGCGACCTTTAATTTGCGCCCTTCAGCTCGGGAGGAAGGCGAGCTGACGGGCAAGAGTCTGCACTTCAACCTGTCCGCCTCGGCTGCGGGTCTTGGTCGAAGGGCTTGTCCGGTGGAGGCGACTCGAACCCACCGCCTCAACGCAGCACCAAGCACCACAACAGGACGAGGGATCCTAGCCAGCACGAAGTCGGACGAGGCGAGAGACAACGAGGCGACCGGCGATCAAGGCCGAAAAAAGCTTTCACGGATCAGACGAACACCAGAGTGAGGCAGACCCCAAGCCATCCAGACAGAACACCGCCGATCACTCAACCTCTCTCTGACGGTTGGGAGGAATTTTTTTCCCCTTGGCCACCTCGCCTCCTGACTTGGATGTGGCGTTGCGCGATTCGCTTTGTGGCCGTCCCTCATGACAGGCCCACGGTAGGTGGGGCAACTCCCATCCTTCTGGGTGGAGTCCCGATCTGAGGCGATGAGCCTCTGATTGGACGAAGGGCGCCCGCCCTTGCCCTCATGGCGGAGTCGGCTCTGAGGCGGATGAGCCCTCCGATGGACCGAAGGCGCGCCCTTGCCCTTGTGGCGGAGTCTGCCTCTTGGAGCGAAGGTCCCACCCACGTCCGCAGCCAGTAACACGTGCCGTTATGACATCGGTGGAGCGAGGCGACAGTGCCGCCGCTGTTGTTGTTGTTGTTGTTGTAAAAAAACCCTGACTAAAAAATTAACCCGCAGCGCACACATGAAATTCCCCTCAGAACCTAAGGGGACGGGACCCTAACTATAAAAAACACATTGCTTATCGAAATACCCATCTGAACTGCGGGGGCTGCTGACTGTTGTGTGCGATGGCTTCCAGTTTCGTAACAATATTAACCCAGGGCTGGCAGGATTGCCAAAAGGTACGCACACTCGCCTTGAAGGAGTCTAGCCGGTTTAATCCAGACCAGATATAAACTGTCATCCCGGTGTTTCACAGGCAGGGTGATCATCAATGTGTGTGGCTGTGTCCCTCGGATGGATGTTTAAAATGTGCGTGTTCCATCTGCCGGAAGTAAGCTGGTAGACGTTAAAGAATCCCACAGCGTGTCCGATTCACGCAGGTAGGCCGAGCTATCGCCGGCACCATGGCCAAAATTCCAAATTTCCTTGCTATTAACCTCGGTCAAACTCAGGTGACATTCGCGTTGTGAAACTTTGGGCCAAGCTCCCCCGCCCAAACCCATAATGTGGAATCATTGTGGCTCTTTAAAACTAATAAATATAATAATAATAATAATAATAAAAGAAGAAGAAGAAGAGTTGTTATAAACCGGCATATAACTTCACAGGAATATGCCTAAACGAGAATAATACCAGTTAGAGTACTGGATACTCACCAGTTGATGTGATTGATCTTTCAGAGGTTCTCAGTCATTGGTGACTTCCACAAGTTATGTGTTTTATTGATCTTCATAAGAAATCAATTTGTTTTAGTTAATTGTTCACCTGCATACTTGCGTTGACCAGCTTGTTGAGTTTTACTATATTTTATTCATGCATGAATATATTTACAACTTGTATGCACTGTTATGAGAGCTTAAGCCTTTCTATGAGATTTACTGATGATATTTCAATTCCCCTTGCCCCCCCCCCCCCACCACTCCTCCTTCTCTCTCTCTCTCTCTCTCTCCCTCTCTCTCTCTGAGTCTCCTCTTTTCTTTCCTCTTTTCCCCTCTGTCTCTTCAGTGTCTCAAAATGGCTCAAGCATGGCCAGGGACATTGAGACACAGCGAAGACCCACACAACCAACTGTGATGACACGCCTAACATGCTGCTTTACAAAAAAGGTCTACTCTGAATATCAAACACGTCATCCTCTTCAACATCCACCGCCCCCCCCCCCTTCACCCCTCCCAACCCCAAACCACTTTTAAAAAATTTCAACTCCTTAAAAAATCCATCACATTTATCATGCCTTGTTACAACACTCTTCTTTGTTTCGTTGGCCAGCAATTGATGGTGTCTATTCAAACAGTTTTCCTTCTTCGCATCGCCGTAACCAAGAATTGAGCGCCACTTGTGGTGCAACCTGTGATAATATATATATATATATACTATATTATATATATATATAATATATATATATATATATATATGTATATATATATTCCACCTCCTTTGTCCACTTCAACTTCCAAATCCTTGCTCATGTCCCATGTGTCTAATGTGCGTGAAGTGGGCCTGAGAATAAAAACAATCATTTACACACTAGGGATACAACTTTTTTGCAACTCCATAGTCCTGTATTCATATTCTGATGAGCTTTTGCTAGAAAAACAATTGAAAATCAAGTTTTTTTTTATTTGTTTCAAAAAGTTCACCCATGACTTAACTTTGAAATTTTATTACTCGTTGCATTTGGGTGGATTTCCAAAAACTAGACTCCTGTTTAATTATTTATTAACTTTTAAAAAAAGCCTTACTACCCGCAAGACTGCTTTGAAATCCTTGACAAATCACTGGAAACAAGAGCCATCAAAAACTAAACATCAGCAGAAGCAATCAAGCTGTGAGCGAGCAATTTAAGTCATGCAAGTCATGCAAATTTCAAAGTTTAGTCATGGGTGAACCTTTTGAACAAAACAAAAATAACATTGATTTTTCATTGTTTTCTAGCAAAAAGCTTCATCAGAATATGATACAGGGACTATGGGAGTTCAAAAAATTTGTATCCCTATTACACACGCTGTTACTGTGCCGCCTTCAAAACTCGAAAACGGTGTTTCCTTAGTGTCCCAAAGGATAGCACGGCAGACAATAAAAAGGATCACTTTTAACTTTTCAATTCAATTGGACTACCAACCAGCGTGAGAAACAGCAACATACAACAGAAGGAATTTTAAAATTGCAATTTATGTAAAAAACCCTGTGTTAAAATGGGCTAATTATCTATCAGTAAGAATGTAACCACAATTCAATCACAATTCAACCACATTCATCAGTAACTGTAAACCTCCACACCAGAAATTACAGTCACAGTCAATGCTTAATGAAACCATGTACACCACACATGTACAATGCAGTTTCAAAATCCTCAGGATTCTTTACAAAGGCAATTTACTCTCTGACAAAGGCAGCTTTACATTCACGTGTTGATTTACACTCCCTTTTACCAGGATTTGTGCGGGAACCAACGTTAAGATCTTGTAGCGTCCGAACATGCAATTAAACCTCTTGCCGTGTCAAACTAGACCCACGTGCCGATTTGTGAACCTTTTTGCCGTGTAGACGAAGCGAATACGAACAGAATGCGTCGTGCAGAAACGACCTTGGCATAATTAGTGGTCAGCTATGACTGTAGGCATGCGAGCCTCGCAGGGATGCTCCCGCAGTATGGATCTCACCACGCTCGGAGGCCGACACAACGAGAAGCACGAGTGGATGGAGGGACGACCTTGGCGCATGCTGTGGTTTGCCTCTTCATGAGCACAACCGATGCCCAGCAGGAGTGAAAGCTGTTACACCAGGTCAGTGGCTCAGTGCAAAAGCTTCACAAGAACTGTCACTGCCTGTCACCCACTCTGCCGTTCCAGAGTTCAGACTCCGTTATGCTGCTTGAACTGGATCTCCGGGTACACTCCAAGATCAGCCACGAATCGCATCTGCTTTTCCTCCTTCTCCTAGCTTCTGCCTATTGCCTCCTCGGCGTCACCTTTTTTATGGCAAAACTCGCAAGGTCAATCTCGTGGCAAGGCGGACAACTCTGGTCTTAATCCAAAGATTGACCACAGCTACCATGGTTGAGAGCACCAGTTTCACAACAAACTTATCACCCACTGTTCACACCTGTAATGCCCCTGATGACCAAAAGCATTCAGCTTCAACACCGGTCATCTTCAAAAACTTCTTGGCCATCCGTCTCGATGTTCATTTGCCCATGATGCTACTGATGTCTGTGCACAAATCCTTTGTTCCACTTTACATTCTATATTAGTGATTCACTGAAACTCGAGTGCCTTTTGTCCCCGAATTATCAGAATCATGTCTTGAACAACAAAACTTAACATTTCCAGTCATATAGATTTAATAGGATTTACTAATTCCATAACAACACTCACCATTACATTCTCCAATCTGTCGCATTAACGTTTGCTGTGTCTGCCACGTTCCCAAGTGAATCATGAATAAGATGTAGATAGATTTCTGGAATTAGGGGACGATTACTGTGTTGTGTGTGTTCCCTCTCTTTCTGCCCTCCCGCTCTCTCTCTTGTAATACACCTTTTGTTCGTAAAAACCTGTACGTGGTCATTGGAGGTGTGGGACTTCACCATAAGCGCAAGTGAATTGGCTTTAAAAAATCCGCTAATGCGCCCGATGGAAAATGCGCTCTTAAAAGATTGATTCGTCACAGTGATATCAGATGAGCTGATTCATCACACGGTCATGGATGTTTATCCAAATATGGGGGCTGCTTTCAAAAATTACCATGATGCTATTTATTTTAAATGGAGTTGTGTGCGGGGCTTGATTAAACCTTACTAATAATTTCATTTGACATAGTGATTCGATTTTTTTTTTGGGGGGGGGGGTCCCTCATCGTGGACTTACACTCGGCCCCAAACAAAGTCGATGGAAATCTTACGCAACGAACCCAGGCAGTGTATTCATCAGCACAGATCTTCAGGCCAAGGTTTTGGCACACTTGAAAACCAAGGATGGTGCGATATCGTTTTCATCTTGGATGCCATGATGGGTGGAGTCAAGCGACAGATGTGGGTTGCGATCTGGCAGCTGTCTGACCAATGGGTGGCAAATTTCAACAAAATCCACCCCCAACGAAGAACACCAAACAACACAACCCAATGTGGAGCTTCCAGTAGACCAGCCACCAATAACTGGCTTTCTTGCTTATCACAAAAGCACTTAGAGTGGCCTCAGTAGGGCGCAACTTCCACCAAGCTGAACAGTTTACGTTGTATCCCACGGAAGGCCAAATCCGGATCTGGATCCTCACCAAAACAATCATTTGTCCTCATCACCCACCCAAACTGTTCCACCAAGTTTCATCCCAATCTGTTGTTTTGAGAATATCATGCTACATGTAGTTTTTGGACCCTATCTTCATGGTGAAGAAATCGCATGAAATTGTTTCGTATCCATTATCCGCATCGATATTCTTCATCAAAATTCAAATCAATTTCTCCTTGTCACACACACACAACCCGTCCACCAAGGTTTGTCGAATATGTCCATAACTTTTTGGATATCCTGCTCACAGACAGCCAAACAGATTCTGCAGCCAAAATCCACTCTGGCAGATGAAGATTGATTCATGTTGGTTATCCCATTATTATATGCAAGCACAATCACAGACTGCAGCTAATATAAAAGGCAAGCAATTCACTAAAAGAGAATGGATGCAGGTTAAACTAGAAGGGCAACTCTTCGAATGCGGAACATCACCAGATATGCCTGCGCCCACAATATGACATCATTATCGACACTTTTTACCAAAGTTTATTTAAATCCCTGAAACCCAGATTCAAATATTAAATAATTCTGCTGCCAGGACCATGTGTCCGATGCAGGTTGAATTTAAACATTATTCAACATTGACTACTGATCATAAATGTGAAGTTTCACATTAATGTATGAAAATGGTTCAAGAGAAATAATTTTTTAAGATTTCTGTTCAATCTATATGGATGCCAGACCTGTGACCTGTTAAATATTAGTGACACCCTGGTATTCCCGACGCGATTGGGAAAGAATGTGGGTGTAGTTTACCCTCATCGTTCAAGCCGTTCAGTGAAGAAGAAGGTTTCTTTAAAGGTTTATTCTATTCAAAAAAATCATAGCAGCCAAACCATGTGATCACTATGACATCATAGTGGAGAACTTTTGTTCATCATGAAAATAGGCGATCATCCTGTAAAGTTTTGCTCGATCTGTTCAGCCGTTTTGGAGAAGGTTTTATGTTTAACTAAATTTGGTTTGCTGAACTACATGACCAATGCTGTCATCAATTCTTTGTCCCCCATAAAATTTGCCCAATGACCCTCAAAAATTCTCATAGTGATCGGATTAAAGCATTTTATGTATGCAATTAATGAAACATCAAAAAAAAAATCTCCGTATTCCCCATTGAGAGTACTTTCCAGTTGAAATTTCAATTATTTGCATGAGCAGTTTCAGAAGATTAAAGAGGTCAAAGTTTTTCATTTTTTTCTCACCATGGCTGTCGCCAACCACATGATGCAATGACATCACAATTATCATTATAACGTTCTGCATGAGTAAGTCGCACCTGTGGTGAGAATTTCGTATCAAATTGGTATAAGCATTGCCAGAGAAAACAGAAAATTAGGATTGGACGCACTATTGTGCATACGGAACGGGACAACACCGAAAAACATAATGCCTCGACGACTTCGCCAGCGGAGGCAATAAATAAAAATAAAGAAGTGAAGGAATGAATCTCTCGTTCGTTCTGAGGACTGTCTTGTTTTCTAAGAAAGAGCTCAATTCCCACGCAAAGATGGACCTCGTGTGGCACGGGCAATTTTTCATTATAGGTTGAAATGTGAAAGTCTTGGCAAACTTTTCTTTTTCACGAACAGCGTGATCTCATTCGTGTTTTTGTCCCGTGCGTGTGGGTTCTGCTTTCGCCACCTGTGTTTCATTAGCAAATACCTCGTTAATTGAAAAATGATGCAGCTTAGATTTGAGTATTCTCTTGCAGAACGTGAAGCCATGGCTTCTTTCATTTGGATTATTAAAATTGTGCAAGTTGTGTATCCCTATCAATTTCACGGACAACTTGATTATTGCGATGTTTTGTCATCGAGATCAATTTCCTCTCTGCCAGAAATATTACTTCATGCATGTGCCTATAACTTGATCCGAGATGAAATAATCCTTTCAGTAAGTAGTTTGATGGTAGTACAAGGAAAAGTAAAATTGATAATCCATCTACTGCCTGGCTTAGATCATTGTTCGTTGCATTCATTACTTGCATTAGTGTTGTCTTGCCATTTACCAGCAAAACTGGAAGAATCAGAAATTGAATTTGCCCACCAAGATAAGCTACTAACTTATTTTATAACACACCGTGGAATAATTGAATGAGCGCCAGGTTGGAGAACATGCTGTATGTTGATGATACTGCTCCAAGTAGGATGGCTTTGCTCTGCACATCGATGAGAACAATTAAGATTTGAGATACCATCCAACAAGTGGAGATGCGAGAGGGTCCGTCATAGGGAGTAAAGTGTGGGCCTTGAGGCTGTGAACCCCAAGGTCAAATTTCGTTCGAGGTCTTGCATCTCCGCTGAGCGTATGTGCGATTTTTAATGGTCACGGAATGCCGCCAAAGTTCATGAAACCGTGTTTATAATCGGCTTCCTAGTTCGTTTTGGACCACACTGTGTGTAAAGTTCCAATGCATTCACATCACATTAGGTTTTTATCGACCCGTGACTTTTCGATGGAAAAAGCAAAACAGTTTCAACCACAGTTGTTACAGCCAAGTGCACGCTGGCTCAAACCCATTTCACTCAGCACGCTGCTGTGCTTGTGTTCTTTTGTGTAGCTGTTATCCATTTGTTTCTTCTCCTCATCTTGCGTTTGTGTTTCTACTGTGACCAGAGGGAGCAAACCAGAATTTCTCTGAGGGAGCCTCCCCTGTTTTCCTGTTAAGTAGCAGAAATCACGATAACTTAATATGAGGTGTATGAGCTAAAGGGTCTATTATAGACATTTCACACTCTGAAGACACTAGCCCCTTGGGGAGGCCCAGCGGCATATGCCCCATCCCTCACCTGCACTCCACCTCTCCCTGCCAGCTGGTGTGACTAATTGGCTATGACAGGCAAGCTGTATAGTTTGGCCCTATTTCTCCTGATTATGTTTTCATGTGAAATAGGCCTGACAATGGCCTGGAGGTCTCTGAGCTGTCTAACCTGAGTTCAAATCCAGAACCCAGCTATAAACTGTCATCCTGGTGTTTCACAGGCAGGTGATTCATCAATGTGTGTGCTGTCAATCGGATGGACGTTTAACTGGCATCTTGTCTGCCGGCAGTAGTTGGTGGATGTTAAATATCCCATGGTGTCCTTCACGAAGATAGTGAACTATTGCTCGCATCATGGCCAAATTCCAAATTCCTGCCTGAACTACTTAGTTGGGGTGTCAGGCCTGGCTAGCCGTGTTTGTGAAAGACTTTGGTCAAAAACTCCCCCCGGCCAATCCCACAAGAACGTGGGAATAATTTGGCTGTTAAAGAAGAAGTTTTATATTGAAAACATGCTTATATGATGAAGTTTTTTGGCCTTGTCTGACCTGATGAATGCCAGTAAAATTGAAGAGCGACACTCATTCTTTAAACTCTCCCAATTTCTCACCTTCCTGTTGAGTCAGCCAGGTAAGATTTTTGGCCCGTCTTTCATGAACTGAATGACAAGGCCATATGTTTGATTGAAGATGTCAGGAATTTGTAAACTTGTTAAGGATGCCAGCGGATAACTACACTATACCCTTCATCTGGAACACACCTTTGATCTTTCAATATCCACTGACTCATGCCAGCAGATGGGATAATTCGGCTTTGATATTAATTTGGAGGGATGGTGCACTTTGTGATGCAACTGTCTGCCGACTGAGCAACCAATCCAAACGTTTATAGTCTGGCCGGGAAAAAAATTCCAGACCAGATAATTTAAAGTCAAATAAGTTATTTGTGCACCATCCTGTCAGCCAAAAGTAAGTCACCTTCAGAACATCTGATGATGATGATGATGATGATGATGATAGTTTGAGGGAAGTTGTGTTTTCTTCTCTCTCCACTTTCCCTTTGTTCTGAACATTGCATTCTGATGTGTTTCATGTTCTAGCTCTTCATGAGTCTTGCCTTGCATACGAAAAGACTCAACAAAAACCCAATCCACTGGACTATTTTTTTACTATATTTTTTCTCTGTTTGCCTGGCGGGCAGTCAAAAGAAATAGAAAATCATTCCAAACAGGAAACTTACTGTTTTTAAGCGACGTCATAATGGACACAAACAACAGGCATAAAATAACAAATGTAAACATGTTGAATAAAGTGGTGTAAAAGATGCTGCGTCAATGGCCGTAAACTTCCATTGCATTTTATACAACCTTTAAATTCTTATTTTATTACCCTCGCGCAGAGGAGAGGATATTGCATTTGGGTCCGTTTGCCTGTTTGTTTGTTTGTTTGTTTGTTTGTCTGCACAGATCTTTAGTGTTTTCTCCACAACCGCTTGTCGGATTGAGACAAAATTTTCACCAACAGGAGTGACTACTCATGTAGAATGTTTTATTGATAACTAGATGACCCGTGAACCGTTGGGTTCCCGTTGTGATATCGGTTGATAAAAAAATATTCAAAAAACAAAACAAAAGATAGCTCCAGCGAACTATACCGCTGGGGTTGTTGCATTGATCAATTACTCCCGAAGAGTACTTCACTGAATCGCGGAATTGATTTTTTAATAATTTTTTTTCATTGCCAGATTTGAACGAAACTTGATATTGTTATGGATTCGGCGTGGCGGGATTCGCAACCCTACTCTTGACAGCCAAATGTTTAAGATTCGGCGTCACTTAAACAGCACCGCGTCTCCGGGGTGTATAACGCCGGCTGGCTCGGCACAGGTCTCGGGTTATGCGCCTCAGATCACGATACAAATACACCTGTGCCTTGCTAGTCGGGGAAATAGACCCCGGTACAGACTGGGTTTGTCAGAGACTGAGCGACGTCTCTGCCAGTCCGTAACCATTTGGTTTTTAAATACAAAATCAAGCGAATTGTTCCTCAGCACGGCAACTTTCACTATGAATCAGCCAGATTTATTGGGGACACATCGGGGAACACGACACAAGCAAAACATTCACGAACGTTATAATTAATCTATAACCCGCTCTTAAACTAGGGAGCTACGGATTACGGGTTTCGAAGGGAACCCTAGCGAGAATAAACCTTAGACAACATGCAGACAAGACACAGAGTACTTGGTGATGCCTCATGGACGAGGGGAAAAGTGTCAAAGGCACGAATGCAGCTCGTGACAAGCCGATGTCAACGGATTCGAGCACCCAAGCTAGGACACGCCGCGTGGCAAATGGCGGCGTCCTTTTGTCGCCACCGCTCAGGCACCAGCCTCAGCGCGTTCAGCCCCCGTAAGGTCGACGGCACAAGAGCGGAAGATCCCACGGTGTGCTCCAGCTGGCTTTTCACAAGGTCCAGCATACAAATCCAGGCCTGGCCTGCCTCACCAGACTAGGCCAAATCGGGGTTGGGCTCCGCAGGCGGACGATGGATATCAAGACGTGTCGAGCGCGCGTGGTGAAGTAGGGACAGTCACAGGCTCCGTCACTGGACTCCGGATGAACCTGTCGATGACCTCCTCATAAAAGTCGATCGCCGACTCCCCTCATGCAGTTCCTCCTGCCTTCCTGGGGCTCGCTCTTCTCACGAAGCCGATTCCCAGACTCGACTCTAGCAGCCTCTCATCCAGCAGAAGCAGACTTGACACCAGCAGCCTCTCATCCAGCAGAAAGGCAGATTCTCACAGCGTTTCTCATCCAGCAGAAGGCAGACTCGACAAAGCAGCCGTTTCTTTTACAGCCGATCACAGACTGACACAGCCGTCCTTAAACAGCAGATCGCGACTCGACACTCAGGCGTTCCTTCTTGCCTTCTTGGGGGCGCCACCCTTTCACGGAAGCCGATCGCAAAAACCCTCATGCATTCCTCTTGCTGTCGATTGCCTGACTCGACGCTCAGGCAGTTCCTCTTACTGCCGATCGCCCGTCTCGAGGCTCAGGCAGTTCCACCCTTGCCTTCCCGGCGCTCGCTCTGGACACTCCCCTGGGGACCCGTGATTGGTCCATCGCTCGAGATTGCAGCTGCCCTCCACCAATCGGCTGCCGGACACGTTTCGCAGACCGACCACTCTCAGAGCGCTGGGCGGGGCTAGTTCGGAGAGGGGAAGGAAGAATAAGAAACCACCTCTCGGCACACCACCACTGTATTGAACAATGGACAGCCTGCTCCACCTCCCGACACACATGTAATGTCCAATTACCAAAACAACCTGGCTAAACATGCATTTAAGGGGGATCTGGGCTAACCTATGTTTTATTGACACACTAAGGGCCATCGCAACAAATTGCTCAATGTGAAAAAAAAACAGAGAAAGAGAAGTCGAAGAAAATTATTTGCATAATTTCTAAACACAATTTTATTTATTAATGAACACGGAAGTATTTAGATCAAAATGGCAATGATTATTTTATGCTTAAAAATAAATCGTTCTTTGTCTATACTAAATGTTTGAGATTTTAAAATAAATCGTTTCAAGAAAAAAAAATAAAAAAAAGAATAGCCTCTAGCAAACTATACCGCTGAGGTGTTTTGCATACTGATCAAATTCTTCCCGAAGAGTCACTTGACTGAATCGGAATTGGTTTTAAAGCATTTTTCATGGCCCGATTTTAACGAAACTTGATACTGCATACCGCAGGAGAATGGTGAGTAAGGTAGGCCGAAAATTTTGCGCTATCGGTGACCGTTTTGGCTGTATATTCGGGAACATACGTACATACATACAAGATGAGAGTTTTAGTAATATATATATATAGATTTAGATATCATGTCATATGGTGTGGCAGCCTTGTGGAAAATGAAAAAAAATTTGACCTCTGTATCTCTGAAACCGTACCAAGAAAAAAAATGAACATTTCGGGAACATACGTTACATACATACAAAGATGAGAGTTTAGTAATTATATATATATATATATAAATAGATTATGATACATAAGTCATATGGTGTGGCAGCCTTGTTGGAAAAATGAAAAAAATTTGGACCTCTTATCTCTGAAACCGTACCAAGGAAAAAAATTGACATGTGCCACATGGCAAGTACTCCTCATGGGGAATAAGTGTGATTTTTATGTGACGTCATAGGTGCCTTCATCATGACGTCATAATTGCATATGTAGAACGCTACATCTGATCAGTATGAAAAATTTTGAGTCATTAGGGATAAAATGGTCCAAAGAAAAAAATTTACAACGTCAATCGTCACGTGATTTGGCAGCCATATTGTCTTTAAAAATTTTTTAAAAAACTCCAAAAAATACTCTGAAATGGCTGCACAGATCAAGGTGAAACTTTACACATATGACCGCTTATCCATGAGGAACAAAAGGTTTACACAAATTGACATCAAAGGTTACAATTACATTGTTGGCAGCCATATTGGATTTACCACAAAAACCTATAAAAATCTCCTTCTCCAGAACGGCTGGACAGATTTAGGGGAAACTTCACAAAAATGATCCGCAAGCCTTGGGGATACTGTTGTATTCACAAATAATTGATAGGTCACATGGTCTGGCAGGCCATATGGATTGAACAAAAAATATTTAAAAAGTTCTTTCTCTTGAAACCACTCAATTAATCGATATGAAACATCAGAATTATTATGTAGTAGTAATGCGGAATATATGTTTTAAATTTCAACTTGATCAGACACATGGTGTGGCAGCAATAATTATTTAATATTTGAATCTGGGTTCTATTTTTTCTTTTCTTTTTTGACTAAGGCTCCAACTTTTTTCTGTGCCTGGATGGGTTTGAGGGTAGTAGAGGAGAGCAGTTGAAATGTGAATCCTATCCAGGTTCTTCCTGATGACTTCAACTTTGCTTTTTGCTGGTTTGGGTTCCTTCTGATTACTCCAATGCAGGACTGGACCTATTTGGTCTTCCACGTGATTTGAATTGAATTTATTTTAATCCCATTCTAATATTCAATAGAATAATAATAACGTCATGGAAAGGGTCAGTTGTTTGCATCAAAGCGGGATGTCGTGTTACCCGGTCATCACTGCCAGCAGTTATAAAGTGGCAGTTCTAGTTATGTCTCATTTATAACGTAACACACCAGTACACAAATGCCACACAAAACAATTCCTGGTGAGGGTCTGCAATCACAGATTGCTCTTTTTCTTGTTTCAATTGAATTGTATATTTGAACAATGCAGAACACAAATTGCCTTGTTGTAATTTTCAAAAACCTCCAGTTTAGCATTGCTTGGTCAAAAATTTTACACCATCTCGACCAATTAAATTTGCCGCTCATGCTATCAGCTTTGGGGAATATTGAGATTAAGATAAAAATCGTGGCTTATAGGAAATATGGTTGTCAGAATCAGGCCAGATCAGATCTGTGACTTGCTACGGGAAACATGTAAAAAACTATACTAACCTGTTCCTGTCGAGTGTTGGCAACTAAGCCGACTCTCCCACCAGGTCCACCTGGTATGGAGGGTGTCATGAACATGGACACCCAGCAGGATTAAATACAAAACCTGCAAAGGGTGGAGGAGCTCCTTGTGAGCCGACGGCCATCCACATCTGGTGCCAACTGCATCTGTGGACGTCCTCCTGCAGTTAGTTACCTTCCAAGGAGGTTGCACTCCGGCCTCCACAAAACCACTTTATTCTGAAAAAACACACTAGATGTGTGGCGGTGGTGCTGAAGTGTCGTTCTCCAGACAGAGTGCAAATCCGTCTCTCGGGTTAACTTAAGGCGGTCCCTTTGAGTGGGTGCCTCAAATGTCCTTTCCCAAAGAGATGGGGTTGGGCCAGGCATCTGCCTGGAGATGGCCAGATGAGGCTCCTGGAGTACCAGAAATACTCAAGTACCAGAAAGAAGTACCAGAAAGTACTGGAGTACCAGGAAGTACCCTGGAGTACCAGAAAGAGGAGTAAAGTGGACACAGCAATGTGCTGTGAAGGGCAATGTATGTATGTAATGTATGTATGTATAGGAAAATATAGATCATGCTCAGAAATGCAAAGGAAGAGTTCTAAATGACCCTTCCCATCTCCTTTTTCTCATGCTCGCTGGAATAAGATGAACCTCTAGTTTTAATAGTGTTTTAGTTGAATTTGTTGAATTTTTTTTAATTTCATTACATTTGTTTAAGATGTTCTTGTGACTATCGAAATCACCATTGGAATCCTATGAGTTTAAAACTAGGAATACCTGCTTTGCTGTGGATCTTGACTGTGCATTCTCCACTTGGCTCTATGGCCTGTGCCGGTGGTAATGGTGGTGGTTGTGTTTTTTTTTTGCCATTTCTTACTCTGAGTTTTGAAAAGGTGGTAGATGAACCAGGCCAAAGTAGCACTTTTATGGGAGCTTTATTGGTAAATATATGTTTGCAAAGGCAAGAAAAAGACAGGATGCAGGTGGTGAAACTCAATTTGAAGGGAACCCTATACTAATTTAGAATCAAGACTTAAAATTCTAAAGGTTTTTTTACTATAACTGGCCCATTATTGTAAATCAATAGGTCGGCCGTTTCATTGAAATCCCCATCATGCCTACATATTGAAACATGGAGCCAGGTGATGGGCGGATATGTGCGTAGCTGCGTGCATATGTGGTGTTATTTTAACAGAGCTATATATATATATATATGGTGAGTACTTTTTGGTACTTAAAAAGTACTTAAAATGTGAGTACTTAATAAAGCCTTGTTACATTGCCTCACTGGTGTGGGTTCGATTACCATGGCTGCACAGAAATCTGCCGATGAAAGGAGATGGGTGACACGAGGTCTGTTGTGCCCATAAAAATACCACAATGGCACCCCAAAAACCTCCATCAGGATATGAGGTCTTCCACTGATACAATCTCAATAGTAGAAACTCCCATTCGTACACAAATATTTGTTTCATACATGTTATTACTTAATTTTTATACTGCAAACAACCACCAATATATTATTTTTGAAACTAGTTTGAAAAAAAAATAAAAAATTCCTGCTGTTTTCTCACCAACTGCACTTTTAGTGGGGGGTAAAAATAGCAATCCAAATGAATAATTACCAGGCTTGGAGTGTCTGCTCTGAGTCTGAGAGGTTGGTGGTTCAAACCCCTGCTGAGTCATAACAAAAGACTGTAAAAATGGTACCTGTTGCCACCTTGCTCGAATGCTCGGCATTTAAAAGATGGAGCATGGAAAAACAACCATAGGATGGCAACCGTTGTTCAGGCTTGATGTGCCTAATAACCTCCTTCTGCATTGAAAGGGAATTCACATTTTCTAATAATACAAGATTATTTTCTAATAATATAATCTAACGGTACAGAGTAAGCTTCCAATGGATTTTTGCTAAGTTATCGCAACAGGATAAAGTTTGGTGTACTCATGCGTATATATTACAAGTAACATTATAAAGCAATTCACAACAAATCCATTGTTATTTACAATATATTCGCCACCTAAAATGACAAAGCGATACAATGTCAGATCTACTTATACACCAGCATGCACATATGGACCTGTTATCACTGTCGGGCTCTGGAGGGTCTCCTCTGGTTATCTCCATCTTCAGACCATGTCTAAAGCTGAATTACCCTTCAGAAATGTCATATTTATCATCGGTCACCTTGGACTTTCAGTTCCCTGTGGTTCAACTGAAATGGCAGAATCATGATAAAATTGTGAAAAATCCGGATGCAGAATTTCACAAAAATCTTAATCCGTCCTTGTCACACACCAATCTGTCCACTAAGTTTGTCTGAATCTGTCCATAACTTTTTAGATAAACCTGCTCACACACTGACAGAGAGACAAAGAGACGGACAGACAAACAGGGGTGAAAACATTACCTCTGCTCACCTTCGATGGCAGAGTAAAAAGGTAAATGTACCAAAGTAGGATAGGGTTGCATAAAACGGGTTCGTGGTGTGGCCAAAATTGAGAGAAAGAGTTAAAGAGTAAGCTGAAAGCATCTTGGTGTCTGCTTTCCATGCTTTAAAAAAAAAGCATCAGGCTGAAAATCATTTTCAGGTTAAAATGCACTTTCGTAAAGGGCATATACATATTACATGTGGCAAGGGGAATTGGTGTACAATAGATAATAATATGTGTGATACCAAGGAAGGGAAGAGAGAAGGTATGTGGAGGGACAATTTCAGTGATGGGAGCTAGAACGGGAAAGAAAGGGAAAATAGAATTACGATGAGTTCACTATTGGCAGCAGAGGGGATGAAAATTCCAGTTTTATCCTTCCTAATATGTATTTAACCATATATAAACGAAAAATATCAGGACCATAAGGACATATGCAGAGTTATTCAAAACCATTTGTTTGGTTCATAATAAGTGTCACCATCACTACCGCCTCTGTACCTAATGCTGGTAGATGTCAGGCATAATATTGCACCATTCCTTCTTCAGAGCAAGAGCAAGTTCATTGGTAGATTATGATGATGTGTTCACTCCAACGCTGGCCCTTTGGCGGCATTCCAGGACATCCATGAGCGGTTCGATTGGGAAACGTCGGGGGCTTTGGGCTGACCATTGCAGATTTTCGATGTCGTCACCATTTTTCCAAACAGACGTAGCGGAATGTCAGGATGTGTTGTCATGTTGGTCGAGGAATTCCCTCATCATGATTGCATTGAGTTTCAATATCCCACTGCAAACCGCTATAAACAGCACATGCTACTTGACAGCACGAAGGCCGTGAGGATTGCTTCAAGTTTGGATGTGCTGTCCCATGACTTTTGGTGTTAAAGTGTACACCACAATGGATATTTCCATTTTCGTCATTGTGGGCAAACCGCTTGACATGAGCCATATTGTTTAATTAAATAGTGACAAGTCCATTTATTCATAAAAACTGAATATTCATCAGAAACGAAAGCTTTTGGTGTCTTCGAAACTATTTCATGAAGTCAAATGCTTTTCTGCAATGAAAAAAAACAACTTCAGCAAAGCCTGCCAATCGCTTTTCCACTGATTAGGCCGCACTTGGACACCAATTTGGCAGATATGCAGTGAAAGATTAAATGGCTTTTTGAGTGTCAGTGCACAGATAGATAATGCTGTGGCAGCTTCATGCTTACTGAACTAATTTCATAAAGACTTTCTAATGCAATTGCCCAACTTGCTGTAATGGGTGACTGCACCTCTGGGAACCAGCTGCCCCTGTTTTTGCCACAGCATCATAAGCATTAGGAGGAAACTCAAGTCTTAATCATTTGCTTAAGTTCAACCACGGCATCTTTTACACAAGATGGATGTGTCAATATATTTTACTGTGTTTTCACTCAGTCAGGTTCCATTTTCTTCGTCGTTAGGAACTGCAAAGCAATCTCATTGCAAGGAATTCCATTACGGCTGCAGTTGAGGCAGGAATTTGGAATATGGCTCGCAGCATCGCACTGTGGCCTCTCCCTTTTTGAAAGCACCTTGTGTGATCTATTAAATAGATTCCTTTGAAAAAATGTACAAACTGGAAGGGCACTCGTAGAAGCGCATACCTCCGCCATGCAATGCCATAATCCACGAGAACATATCGGGTCCAGTACGTTTTTGAAATATCATTGCGATACAGTACTGTATCGTTTTTGGCCCTATCTCTCAACGGTGAAGAATCACTTTCAAAATTAAATAATTCTCCTGTTTAGATCCAGAATCGATCGTCACCAAAAATCGAATCAATTCGTCGTGGTCGCACACCCAACGTGCTCCACCAAGTTTCGGCCCAATCCATCCACAACTTTTTGAAGATATCCTGCACACAAACAGACAGACAGACAGAGAGGGGTGAAAACATCACGTCCTTCACTTCGGTGGCGGAGGTAACAAAACAGCTCGCTGTCCCATAATGAAAGGAAAGTGGGAAATGTTGAAATTTCCTGCTCGGGAAGTATAAAGGAGGCAGTCTGTAGTCAGATTATTTCCTCCTGGGAATTTAAACCATTATAGTAGGATCAATATGCCACATGACCCCAACAAATTGCAAGAAAACGTTTTACGGTATTTTTTTTGTTTTAGTCGCTCTACAGAACAACATATTAAAAGTTGCCATACATGGACTACCAGGAAGGGTCTAAATATGGCATTAGTAAAAATAACTAAATGTACGATTGAAGGAAAAACAAAACTCACTAAAATACTCTGAAATACCAAAAGAGTTGCACAGTCTACCCTCGAGAAATTAGCTTCGATCTCTAGAGAGTATGTTCCAACGTACCTTCCCTGAATATTTACTTCATTTTCATCATCTGAAACTGGCTCAGTAGCCACGTTTACCGCAGTTCCTTCTTGGCAAGGTCCGCAAGTTCTGGTGCGTTCAAGCCATGTTTTTTGCAGCTACATTTCAGTATGCTGCATCCTGTAGTGCAGTTGCAGTGGATCATTTTGAGCAGAATGTCTGGCGCCGGGGTATTATTCATCATGAGTGGAATAAGTTGTTCCCCTTGCACGTCCCAGCCTCATTCAGTACGGTCCATGCCATCTTCCTTGCCCATCCAAACACGACTTGTAGGTACATCTGCTGAGAGTGAAGGTTGTGGCTGAGGTTGTTGGAGACAGTCTTTCGGGTGTCACGAACGTCTTTGCTGCGCCACTTTCTTGCAAAGGAACTTGCTAGCATCATGATGCTAAATAGTCCAGATTTGTCCGTTAAGCAAGGGCACCATCGCCTTGCAACCATGGTTTCCACAGTAAATTGATCTACCATTGGTGCGCAAAGACCTGTGAACAGGCACACAAGAGAGATTCACCCTTGATGACTTTTTGGAAAATAGATTCTTCCCACCCCCAAAGATTCTCGAAGTAGTGTCGCATCCGGAGAAAGGCATGGGCAACAAAAGATCGGAGTAGACATCATCACCAACAGCCATTTCAGAACTTTAATGTTATAAACATTTGGTTTCCCCTTGTCTGACCAAAAGTACAGGTTCTTGCAGTCCTCGTAGTTGCATGATACAGCAGCAATACAGCAGATCTGTGTCTTCTCCGATTTAGGGTTGTTGAATTGTAGGATGTCAATGCGATGGATGCTTTCACTATATACAAGTCTGCATCTCCTTCAGCTTGGATGATATGACAGCCTTTCTGCCGCAAGCATTCAGAGATCAAGTGGATGAGGACCTGTTGTTCATATCATTTGAGAAGAAATCTTCCTTTCTCCCAACGAATGTTGTTGTAACCGATATGTTGACCTTGTTCGAAACCAGAGTTCGACTTCGTCGCTGATGCGTATTGTCTTGTACTTGGTCCTCCATCATATCCATCAAAGACAACGTTGGTATTGCCATACATGTCTGATGTGAAAGACGCGTAGGCATCAGCAATTGAGCTGTAGGTGCTGCCTTCGGTCCATTTCAGTCAATGTAGAAGTAAACCATCATCTAGATTCTAGAAGCGTAGCGATCAGTCTTTGAATGGACTGAAGAACAGCATCTTCTGATGAAGTAACATGCCATTGTATAGCATCCAGAAGTTGTGCTTTTTCTGGCTTCCGCATACGATTCTTTGCTTCAACAAGGATGAGGATATGGGGAAAGTTCACATTTCATTACCTCCTCGAGGCACAGATTCCTGGCTGAGATACCACAAGGAACCTTTGAAATCGTGGCTGATCAATGTTTGATCATTGGTGAACCTTGACGGCCCTGGCTGATGATAATGTCCTCACTGCAGTGTTTCGTTTGTACGAATATGAGAAGACAGATTGTCCGTTCCATTTTCTTCACTGTTTTCTGCCAAAAATGAAAAGGTCCTGCACATTGACATCCTCGTCAGCATTTATCCCCTGTGATGATGTTGCGAAGGTCACTCATCGAGAATGGAGAATGCTGTTCAAGCTTGTGTCAATTTGGCCAATTCCATCTTGTCCCTGTCTATTCGTGATGCAGACGCCTTTGTGTTGTTCACTTTGTGTACGGTTCGACAGAATTCCTGCATGGCGTAGTTGTAGGCGGAGGATACAGGAGAAGACATTGTCCAAACAGTTTGCTGATGTTCAACCTTCCATTTCCTCTTGTCAGGCCCCTTGTACTTTTAAGGGACTGCATCAGGTCTGTTCGATCACAAGTCTGATCTAAAGCCAGCCCAGTATTTAGGTCGGTGCCTCAGATCACATGGAACCATTTCTGAATTCAAAAATACAACAGAGTTTTCAGTTTCTAACCAAACCTGTATCTTCTGTAGTAAAGATAAGCAGACTTTAGATAGTTGGGATGTCCAGCAGCAGCAAATATCAGTAAGCAGTCAGATAGAGCATGAGGTGCATTTGCCATGACCCTGTGCACTTGGCCTTAACAAGTTCCCTGGCCAATCCCAACATTTGCAGATAGTTTCAGCCATTATTTGCTCATTTTGAACTATTCGACAAATATCAGACTTTTTAGGAACTAGTGTATGGGAAATCCGTTTGATACAATCACTTTTGAGTAATGTTTCCAAGTCTATTCACTCATGTCTAACATAGTATATTGTCTGTCAAGTTCTTGCACGAGAATCCAAATCCTGGCTCATCTGCAATGACTTTAGTTGAGAATGCGTGCATCAGACACTGACAAACAAGGAGGTGTCCCCAAAATGCGTGCTGCACAGCTTTTCCATTCATCATGTGCACCACAGCGTTTTCTCTGTAAATCGTCTCCAAAACCTCTTTCAGGCCACTCCCATTCATCAGTACTCCTTTGGCCCCCAACAGATTTAGCCGCACCGAAAGTCATATATCCCCGAAAATTAACCTCAATGTTGTAAAGTGGTTGGAAAATGTTCAATTCACCAGATATGAGTAGATACAACATGTTCTAACATTGGCTGCCATCTTTTTCTAACCTCATATCTAGGACCTTTTCTTTTGGTCCAATTTTTGGCAACTTTTGATATGTTGTTGTGTGACCTAATAGAAATGAAAAAATACCATTAAAACGTTTTCTTGCAATTTTTTGGGGTATGCGGCAATTTTTCGATGTTTTGACTCTGCTATTAGAAGGTCTTATATTTTTATATTTCAATTGTAGCTGTTCAGCTATAACCATGTATAATTTTGGTTCACAGAGTCAGTAAGTGCACTATATTCATTATGGGTGTGTGTCTGTCTGTCTGTCCCGAGCATAGCTCCGTGGGTTTTGATCCGATCCTGATAAAATTTGGGTGGGAGGTTTATATCATGGCTCGTTGTGTTTTCCTGAGAATGGGCGTGGTGCTCCCATTATGGGTGGAGCCACGCCAAAAAACATGTGTTTTAGGGGGTAGCCGATTTCAAGTTACATCTTCTCCGAGGGGGTTTGTCGAATCTGGCAGGGTTTCGGTATTTGGTTAGCCCAATGGTACCTGCATAGCCCCACGGAGCTCGATTTTTCATTTTCGTCCCAAGGTCAAGGTCACAAGGTCACAAAACTTAGAAAAATGTCAAAAAAAATCAATAAATTGGGTATCGAGCTCCTAGGGTTTTCAACTTTCGAATGAAAGTTGGTAGCAAGTCGTGCTCTTCGAGTACTACAAGTTTTCATCATTTACGTTTTTCCCGATTCCCGCCAGTTTTCCCGTGGCGTCCCCTCGAAGGTCAAAAAATAAACAAGGCGAACCGTGTACATTGCTCGTGAACCATCGCCGTCTCCAGACTTGTCATATTTTACAGTCACCTAGAGAGTTTGATCACGTTAACAGACTAGTTAAATAATATATTTTATAAACTGATAGAAGCCTGTTGTTGGCTTCGTGGTTAAGGTGGCTGACTTGGACCTTAGAGTCCTTAGTTCAAGTTCCTGTTGGCATGTTTAACTCCAGGTGGGGTTGACTCGGTCTATCATCCTTCTGAGGTTGGCGAAATGAGTGCCAGTGGACTGCTAGAGGAGCACTGCATCAGTGGCATAGTCATGCCCTGACAAAATGATAACTACCAGCAGCCAAGCTGCCATACACAAGAAGAAGAAGAATAAGCAGTTGTTGCTGATGGTTTTGGTGGTGGCATAGTGCTGAGGACACTGTTTCTGGCACCTCAAAAGTTATGGATTCAAAATACAGCTGAGGAGAGCTATCTCAGGATTGGTGGCAAATGCTACTGTGGAAATGTTGAATAAATACTCAGCACAAACACGAATAGCCTTGAGGGAGGGGAAAAAATCTTTATGTCTTGTTCAGTCTGGTCTTACACATGAGTATCATGCCAGCCCACACAATGTTGTCACCTCTTGCAGCTCAGAAGGTAGGCAAGAAAAGGTTAACTTTGAAAAGACAATGCCACCCAAAATCATACCAACCCGAATAAAATATAAAATAAAGAATGCGCTGTCACTGAATTTGTAATTTGTCATTTTTAGCTCGCCTGTTCGAAGAACAGAGAGCTATAGCGATACCCCCGCCGTGAGCATCAGCGTGAGCATGAAAATGTTAAAGTTTTTGGTGCAAGTTATTTTTAGCTCGCCTGTTCGAAGAACAGAGAGCTATAGCGATACCCCTGCTGGAGCGTGAGCGTCCGTAGCGTGAAAATGTTAAAGTTTTTGGTGCAAGTTATTTTTTCCTTTCTAAATGTTTTTACCTACCACACTATTTTTATACGCCCGTAAATATATATATAATATATATATATATATATATATATATATATATATATAATATATCGGCGCGTATTATGTGATACCAGTCGTCCGTCCGTACATCCGTCCGTTCGTTCTGTCCGCACTCTAACTCCCAAAATTTCAACTTTCACGTTTCATATTTGGTACATAGGTACAGACTGTGGAGACGGTGTGTCGGACTACGTTCGTCATATAAAGTGGTTGCCATGGGCAACCAGGATGCTGTTTTCCATCCGTTCCTGTCCGCACTCTAACCCCCAAATTTTCAATTTCACGTTTCATATTTGTACACAGTACAGACTGTGGAGATGGTGTGTCGTGACATACGTTCGTCATCTAAAGTGGTTGCCATGGCAACCAGGAATGTGTTTTCCATGTAGTAGCACAATTCTGTTATACCTTCTTGTTCGGAGCATATATTGTATTCACTTGCGCTCTTGTTACTGATTACAATTACAAATACATATATTGCTTTAAAATTATTTGGATAAGACTTCACTGCAATTGCTTTATAAAAAAATATAATTATTAGACGAGTCTTTTAAAAACGAAAACAATAACTTTATAAACAGGCGAGCATTGGGTGGCTTTACACCAACTCTCTGGTTTGTATATGCAATGATAAGTGAATTTTGAGGAAAACTATTGGTCAGACTTTGAATCAAATTGAACTTGTGCACTGACTTTACTGCACAGAAATAAATCACCTGCTGTTTGGAAATTTGTTCCAACCGCCAATGTATATCCATGAGCCTATAGGGCACTAATAAGCAGCGTCCGTGCATTAAGAAGGGCCGCGGGTAGACTAAAGGGTTATGATGGGAGGTTTAAGTGCCTCCTCTCAAGGAACCTCAAAGCTGAGTGCATGGGTATGAGCCAAGTTCCAGACAGGCTAAGATGTTCTTGTCATCTTTCTGCAAGATTTTCACAAATATTGATCGATCTTTTTTTACGTGTTTTAGTGAATGGTATAAAGGCCTGTTTATATAATGCAAGATGTATTGATTGTCTTGGGCACTGAACTCATCTCAGAGAAGAGCAATTAGAAGAGAACCTCTTTTTATTTATATATTTTTCTGTTGGCATAAGTGGCCAAGATAGCATATTTATCTATATTTGTTTTCGATAGATCAGGAGAAAATGTGCACTATATTCCACAGCCTCTCAAAATGATATATTAATTACAGCATATGATTTAAAAATAAGGCACATCGAAAGGCTGTTAAGCCCGTTATGGCAATTCACTGCCTCATTCTGTCTTTATTCTCGCTTCATGCAGAGAATTGCAGAAAAAAATTATGTAAAAGAAACAAGAAGAGCTTTTTAAAGTAAACAGGGGAGGTGTGATGAGATACAGATGAGATAAACCTGTAGAGTTTTGTGCTTGATTAGGAAAGCAAGACAACAGAACTGCACAAGTGATGTGAATAGTTTGATAAGAAACGTAAATATGGTAGACAAGGTGAATAGCAATTATTCCTGCCTCCATACCTCCATACTGTTGCACAGCAGGGCAGAGACAATGTGTTCTATGTGGCAGTTGACACTTGTTACCAACAGGTCATTGACTTAGGGGGTTCTATCTGTTTATTAATGTGGCCTCAGTATGGTGACAAATATACGAATCAGCAGTATGTTGACCTGATTAGCTCCAACAAGAGTGAAATCTGGATCGACAACTCTGCTTTCATTTATTGTGACCAGAGGAGCTTTAATCTCTGTCGACAAGACTTGAGTGCACACAGACCCCATACTAGTTTGGAGGTGATATGTCGGCGTAACATAATTTTTTGCACATGATATAGTGTCATGTCATAGTGTCAGTGTGCTCCTTTTGTTTATATATATATATATATATATATATAATATATATATATATATATATATGTATATTGTTGTGGACCCGGGGTCGGGGTGAGAAGACACGAGGGGGGGGGGTGGAGGGTTCGAAATAGTGCAGCACTTACCCTGTGTAGGTCTTATTGGGTTGCTTTACGCAGCTTCTTCGGCGAGAGGAGTGTGGAGAGGTCAATTATTTATATAATCCTAGCCACCTGGGTTTAGTCGATTTTGGTGAGAGCTGATTGGCTATTCCCTCCATTCACAGGTGAAGATGTGGGTGGGTCTTTCCACATATATATATATATATATATAATATAATATATATATATATATAATATATTACAACCCAGGTGGCCTGGTTTGAATTTCCGTTGTGGGCACCACAACAAGGAGTTGTGACCGCTAGTGTTAAGCGGCTCAATTATGCCTAGTGCAAGCCATTTGAAGGTGACCTC
>CM068965.1:51410759-51428810 GCA_035128595.1 Eptatretus atami | reverse complement strand
TGACCGGGTACCAAGACATCCCGCTTTGATGCAACACCTGACCCTTACCCATGACGTTTATTATTATTCTATTGAATTTAGAATGGGATTAAAATAAATTCAATTCAAATCACGTGGAAGACCAAATAGGTCCAGTCCTGCATTGGAGTAATCAGAAGGAACCCAAACCAGCAAAAAGCAAAGTTGAAGTCATCAGGAAGAACCTGGATAGGATTCACATTTCAACTGCTCCTCCTCTACCCTCAAACCCATCCAGGCACAGAAAAAGTGAGCCTTAGTCAAAAAAGAAAAGAAAAAATAGAACCCAGATTCAAAATATTAAATAATTATTGCTGCCACACCATGTGTCTGATCAAGTTGAAATTTAAAACATATATTCCGCATTACTACTACATCATAATTCTGATGTTTCATATCGATTAATTGAGTGGTTCAAGAGAAAGAACTTTTTAAATATTTTTGTTCAATCCAATATGGCTGCCAGACCATGTGACCTATCAATTATTTGTGAATACAACAGTATCCCCAAGGCTTGCGGATCATTTTTGTGAAGTTTCCCCTAAATCTGTCCAGCCGTTCTGGAGAAGGAGATTTTTATAGGTTTTGTGGTAAATCCAATATGGCTGCCAAACCATGTAATTGTAACCTTTGATGTCAATTGTGTAAACCTTTTGTTCCTCATGGATAAGCGGTCATATGTGTAAAGTTTCACCTTGATCTGTGCAGCCATTTCAGAGTATTTTTGGAGTTTTTTAAAAAAAAAATTTTTAAAGACAATATGGCTGCCAAATCACGTGACCGATGACGTTGTTAAATTTTTTTCTTTGACTTTTATCCCTAGATGACCATCAAAAATTTTCATACTGATCAGATGTAGCGTTCTACATATGCAATTATGACGTCATGATGAAGGCACCTATGACGTCATAAAAATCACACTTATTCCCCATGAGGAGTACTTGCCATGTGGCACATGTCAATTTTTTTCCTTGGTACGGTTTCAGAGATACAGAGGTCCAAATTTTTTTCATTTTTCCAACAAGGCTGCCACACCATATGACTTATGATATCATAATCTATATATATATATATATATATATTACTAAAACTCTCATCTTGTATGTATGTACGTATGTTCCCGAAATGTTCAATTTTTTTCCTTGGTACGGTTTCAGAGATACAGAGGTCAAATTTTTTTTCATTTTTCCAACAAGGCTGCCACACCATATGACATGATATCATAATCTATATATATATATTACTAAAACTCTCATCTTGTATGTATGTACGTATGTTCCCGAAATACAGCCAAAACGGTACACGATAGCGCAAAAATTTTCGGCCTACCTTACTCACCATTCTCCTGCGGTATGCAGTATCAAGTTTCGTTAAAATCGGGCAATGAAAAATGCTTTAAAAACCAATTCCCGATTCAGTCAAGTACTCTTCGGGAGAATTTGATCAATGGAGTAATCAGAAGTAATTGGAGTAATCAGATTCAGATTCAGGAGTAATCTGATTACTCCAATCAACCTCAGCGGTATAGTTTGCTAGAGCTATCTTTTTTATTTTTTTTCTTGAAACGTTTATTTTAAAATCTCAAACATTTAGTATAGACAAAGAACGATTTATTTTTAAGCATAAAATAATCATTGCCATTTTGATCTAATACTTCCGTGTTCATTAATAAATAAAATTGTGTTTAGAAGATTATGCAAAATAATTTCTTCGACTTTCTTTTCTCTGTTTTTTTTTTCACATTGACGCAATATTGTTGCGGAAATGGCCCTTAGTGTGTTAATAAAACATAGGATTAGCCCAGATCCCCCTTAAATGCATGTTTAGCCAGGTTGTTTGGTAATTGGACATTACATGTGTGTCGGGAGGTGGAGCAGGCTGTCCATTGTTCATACAGTGGTGGTGTGCCGAGAGGTGGTTTTCTTATTCTTCCTTCCCCTCTCCGAACTAGCCCCGCCCAGCGCTCTGAGAGTGTCGGTCTGCGAAACGTGTCGGCAGCCGATTGGTGGAGGGCAGCTGCAATCTCGAGCGATGGACCAATCACGGGTCCCCGGGGGAGTGTCCAGAGCGAGCGCCGGGAAGGCAAGGGTGGAACTGCCTGAGCCTCGAGACGGGCGATCGGCAGTAAGAGGAACTGCCTGAGCGTCGAGTCAGGCAATCGACAGCAAGAGGAACTGCATGAGGGTTTTTGCGATCGGCTTCCGTGAAAAGGTGCGCGCTCCAAGAAGGCAAGGAAGGAACTGCCTGAGTGTCGAGTCGCGATCTGCTGTTTAAGCGACGGCTGTGTCAGTCTGGTGATCGGCTGTAAAAAGAAACGGCTGCTTTGTCGAGTCTGCCTTCTGCTGGATGAGAAACGACTGTGAGAATCTGCTTCTGCTGGATGAGAGGCTGCTGGTGTCAAGTCTGCCTTCTGCTGGATGAGAGGCTGCTAGAGTCGAGTCTGGGATCGGCTTTCGTGAGAAGAGCGAGCCCCAGGAAGGCAGGAGGAACTGCATGAGGGGAGTCGGCGATCGACTTTTATGAGGAGGTCATCGACAGGTTCATCCGGAGTCAGTGACGGAGCCTGTGACTGTCCCTACTTCACACGCGCGCTCGACACGTCTTGTAATCCCATCGATCCGCCTGCGGAGCCCAACACCCCGATTTGGCCTAGTCTGGTGAGCAGGCCAGGCCTGGATTTGTATGCTGGACCTTGTGAAAAGCCAGCTGGAGCACACCGTGGATCTTCCGCTCTTGTGCCGTCGACCTTACGGGGGCTGAACGCGCTGAGGCTGGTGCCTGAGCGGTGCGACAAAAGGACGCCGCCATTTTGCCACGCGGCGTGTCCTAGCTTGGTGCTCGAATCCGTTGACATCGGCTTGTCACGAGCTGCATTCGTGCCTTTGACACTTTCCCCTCGTCCATGAGGCATCACCAAGTACTCTGTGTCTTGTCTGATGTTGTCTAAGGTTTATCTCGCTAGGGTTCCCTTCGAAACCCGTAATCCGTAGCTCCCTAGTTAAGAGCGGGTTATAGATAATTATAACGTTCGTGAATGTTTTGCTGTGTCGTGTTCCCCGATGTGTCCCAATAAATCTGGCTGATTCATATGAAAGTGCCGTGCTGAGGAACAATTCGCTTGATTTTATTTAAAACCAAAATGGTTACGGACTGGCAGACGTCGCTCAGTCTCTGACAAACCCAGTCTGTAACCGGGGTCTATTTCCCCGACTAGCAAGGCACAGGTGTATTTTGGTATCGTGATCTGAGGCGCATAACCCGAGACCTGTGCCGAGCCAGCCGGCGTTATAACCCCGGAGACGGCGGTGCTGTTAAGTGACGCCGAATCTTAAACATTTGGCTGTCAAGAGTAGGGTGCGAATCCCGCCACCGCCGAATCCATAACAATATCAAGTTTCGTTCAAATCTGGCAATGAAAAAAAATTATTAAAAAATCAATTCCCGATTCAGTGAAGTACTCTTCGGGAGTATTTGATCAATGCAAACAACCTCAGTGGTATAGTTCGCTGGAGCTATCTTTTGTTTTGTTTTTTGAAATAATTTTTTTATCAACCGCTATCACAACAGGAACCCAACGGATTCACGGGTCATCTAGTTATCAATAAAACATTCTACATGAGTAGTCACTCCTGTTGGTGAAAATTTTGTCTCAATCCGACAAGCGGTTGTGGAGAAAAACACTAAAGATCTGTGCAGACAAACAAACAAACAAACAAACAAACAGGCAAACGGACCCAAATGCAATATCCTCTCCTCTGGCGAGGGTAATAAAATAAAGATTTTAAAGGTTGTATAAAATGCAATGGAAGTTTACGGCCATTGACGCAGCATCTTTTACACCACTTTATTCAACATGTTACATTTGTTATTTATGCCTGTTGTTTGTGTCCATTATGACGTCCTTAAAAACAGTAAGTTTCCTGTTTGGAATGATTTTCTATTTTCTTTGACTGCCCGACAGGCAAACAGAGAAAAAATATAGTAAAAAAATAGTCCAGTGGATTGGGTTTTTGTTGAGTCTTTTTCGTATGCAAGGCCAAGACTCATGGAAGAGCTAGAACATGAAACACATCAGAATGCAATGTTCAGAACAAAGGGAAGAGTGGAGAGAGGAAGAAACACCACTTCACCTCAAACTATCATCATCATCATCATCATCATCATCAGATGTTCTGAAGGTGACTTACTTTTGGCTGACAGGATGGTGCACAAATAACTTATTTGACTTTAAATTATCTGGTCTGGATTTTTTTCCCGGCCAGACTATAAACGTTTGGATTGGTGCTCAGTCGGCAGACAGTTGCATCACAAAGTGCACCATCCCTCAAATTAATATCAAAGCCGAATATCCCATCTGCTGGCATGAGTCAGTGGATATTGAAGATCCAAAGGTGTGTTCAGATGAAGGGTATAGTGTAGTTACCGCTGGCATCCTTAACAAGTTACAAATTCCTGACATCTTCAATCAAACATATGGCCTTGTCATTCAGTTCATGAAAGACGGGCCAAAAATCTTACCTGGCTGACTCCACAGGAAGGTGAGAATTGGGAGAGTTAAAGAATGAGTGTCGCTCTTCAATTTTACTGGCATTCATCAGGTCAGACAAGGCCAAAAAACTTCATCATATAAGCATGTTTTCATATTAAAACTTCTTCTTTAACAGCCAAAATTATTCCCACGTTCTTGTGGGATTGGCCGGGGGGGAGTTTTTGACCAAAGTCTTTCACAAACCGGCTAGCCAGGCCTGACGCCCAACTAAGTAGTTCAGGCAGGAATTTGGAATTTGGCCATGATGCGAGCAATAGTTCACCTTATCTTCGTGAAGGACACCATGGGATATTTAACATCCACCAACTACTGCCGGCAGACAAGATGCCAGTTAAACGTCCATCCGATTGACAGCACACACATTGATGAATCACCTGCCTGTGAAACACCAGGATGACAGTTTATAGCTGGGTCTGGATTTGAACTCAGGTTAGACAGCTCAGAGTACCTCCAGGCCATCTTGTCAGCCTTTTCACATGAAAACATAATCAGGAGAAATAGGGCCAAACTATACAGCTTGCCTGTCATAGCCAAAGTCACACCAGCTGGCAGGGAGAGGTGGAGTGAGGTGAGGGATGGGGCAATATGCCCTGGGCCTCCCCAGGGGCTAGTGTTCAGAGTGTGAAATGTCTATAATCAGACCCTTAGGCTCATACACCTTTTAAGTTATCGTGATTTCTGCTACTTAACAGGAAACAGGGGAGGCTCCCTCAGAGAAATTCTGGTTGCTCCCCTGGTCACAGTAGAACCAAAACAGCAAGATGAGAGAAGAAACAAAATGGATAACAGCACACAAAAAGAACACAAGCACAGCAGCAGTGCTGAGTGAAATGGGTTTGAGCACAGCGTGCACTTGGCTGTAACAACTGTGGTTTTGAAACTGTTGCTTTTTCCCATCGAAAAGTCACGGGTCGATAAAACCTAATGTGATGTGATGCATTGGAAACTTTACACACAGTGTGGTCCAAAACGAACTAGGAAGCGATTATAAACACCGGCATTTCCATGTAACTTGGCGGCATCCGTGACATTAAAAATGCAATACGCTCAGCGGAGATGCAAGACCCTCGAACGAAATTTGACCTTGGAGTTCACAGCTCAAGGCCACACTTTACTCCCCTTATGACGACCCTCTCGATCTCCACTGTTGGATGGTCATCCTCAAATCTAAATGTTCTCATCGAGTGCAGAAGCAAAGCCATCCTACTTGAGCAGTATCATCAACATACAGCATGTTCTCCAACCTGGCAGCTCATCAATTATTCACGGTGTGTTTATAAAATAAGTATATACTTATCTTTGGTGGGCAAATTCAATTTCTGATTCTTCAGTTTTGCTGGTAAATGGCAGACAACACTAAATGCAAGTAATGATGCACGAAACAATGATTCTAGCCAGCAGTAGATGGATTATCCAATTTTACTTCTTGTACTACCCATCAAACTACTTACTGAAAGGATTATTTCATCTCGGAACTCAAGTTATAGGCACATGCATGAAGTATATTTCTGGCAGAAGAGGAAATTGATCTCGATGACAAAACATCGCAATAATCAAGTTGTCCGTGGAAATTGATAGGGATACAACAACTTGCACAATTTTATAATCCAAATGAAAGAAGCATGCTTCACAGTCTGCAAGAGAATACTCAATTCTAAGCTGCATCATTTTTCAATTAACGAGGTATTTGCTAATGAGAACACAGGTGGCGAAGCAGAACCACACGCACGGGGACAAACACGAATGAGATCACGCTGTTCGTGAAAAAGAAAAGTTTGCCAAGACTTTCACATTTCAACTATAATGAAAATTGCCCGTGCCACCACCGAGGTCCATCTTGCGTGGGAATTTGAGGCTCTGTTCTTGAAAACAAAACAGTCCTCAGACGAACGAGAGATCATTCCTTCACTCTTTATTTTAATATTTATGCCTCCGCTGGCGAAGTCGTCCGAGGCATTATGTTTTCGGGTTGTCCGTCCGTATGCACAATACGTGCGTCCATCCTAATTTTCTGTTTTCTCTGCAACTGCTTATCCAATTGATACGAAATTCTCACCACAGGTGCGACTACTCATGCAGAACGTTATAATGATAATTGTGATGTCATTGATCATGTGGTGCGACAGCCATGTTGAGAAAAAAAAATGAAAAACTTTGGACCTCTTTATCTCTGAAACTGCTCCATGCAAAATAATTGAAACTTGTCACATGGAAAGTACTCCACATGGGGAATACGTGAGATTTTTTTTTATGATGTCATAATTGCATACATAAAATGCTTTATCCGATCACTATGAGAATTTTTGAGGGTCATCTAGGGCTAAATTTTATGGGGGACAAAGAATTGATGACAGCATTGGTCATGTAGTTCAGCAACCATATTATGTTAAACATAAAAACCTTCTCCAAAACGGCTGAACAGATCGAGGCAAAACTTTACAGGCATGATCGCCTATTCATGATGAACAAAAAGTTCTCCACCTATGATGTCATAGGTCACATGGTTTGGCTGCTATGATTTTTTGAAGAATAAACCTTTAAAAGAACCTTCTTCTCCTGAACGGCTTGACAGATTGAGGGTAAACTTCACCCACATCTTTCCCAATCCGTGGGAATACCAGGGTGTTCACTAATATTTAACAGGTCACATGGTCTGGCATCCATATTAGATTGAACAAGAATCTTAAAAAATTATTTCTCTTGAACCATTTCATCAATTAATGTGAAACTTCACATTTATGATCCAGTAGTCATGTTGAATATATGTTTTAAATTTCAACCTCATCGGACACATGGTCTGGCAGCAGAATTATTTAATATTTTGAATCTGGGTTCAGGGATTTAAATCAAACTTGGTAAAAGTGTCGATAATGATGTCATATTGTGGGCGCAGGCATATCTGGTGATGTCGCAATGTCGAAGAGTGCCCTTCTAGTTTAACTGCATCCATTCTCTTTTTAGTGGAATTGCTTGCCTTTATATTGCTGCAAGTCTGTGATTGTGCTTGCATTATAATAATGGGATAACCAACATGATCAATCTTTCATCTGCAGAGTGGATTTGGCTGCAGAATCTGTTTGGCTGTCTGTGAGCAGGATATCTCAAAAAGTTATGGACATATTCGGACAAACCTTGGTGGACGGGTTGTGTGTGTGTGACAAGGAGAAATTGATTTGATTTTGATGAAGATATCGATGCGGATATGGATACGAAAAAAATTTCAGCGATTCTTCACCATTGAGAGATAGGGTCAAAAACTACATGTAGCATGATATCTCAAAACAACAGATTGGGATGAAACTTGGTGGACAGTTTGGGTGGGTGATGAGGACAAATTGATTAGATTTTGGTGAGGATCCAGATCCGGATTTGGCCTATCCGTGGGATACAAAACGTAAACTGTTCAGCTTGGTGGAAGTATGCGCCCTACTGAGGGCCACTCTAGTGTCTTTTGTGATAAGCAAGAAAGCCAGTTATGTGGCTGGTCTACTGGAGCTCCACATTGTTGTTGTTGTTGGTGTTCTTGTTGGGGGTGGATTTTTGAAATTTGCCCCCATTGGTCAGACAGCTGCCAGATCGCACCCACATCTGTCGCTTGACTCCACCCATCATGGCATCCAGATGAAACGATATCGCCACCATCTTGGTTTTCAAGTGTGCCAAACACATTAGGCCTGAAGATCTGTGCTGATTATACACTGCCTGGGTTCGTTGCGTAAGATTTCCATCGACTTTGTTTGGGCCGAGTGTAAGTCACGATGAGGGACCCCCCCAAAAAAAATCGAATCATATGTCAAATGAAATTATTAGTAAGGTTTAATCAAGCCCGTACACAACTCCATTTAAAAAAATAGCATCATGTAATTTTTGAACAGCCCCATATTGGGATGAACCATCCATGACCGTGTGATGAATCAGCTCATTCTGATATAACTGTGACGAATCAACTCTTTTAAGAGCGCATTTCCCAATCGGCCCATTAGCGGATTTTTTAAAGCCAATTCACTTGCGCTTAATGGTGAAGTCCCACACCTCCAATGACCACGTACAGGTTTTTACGAACAAAAGGTGTATTACCAGAGAGAGAGCGGGAGGGCAGAAGAGAGGGACACACACACACACACAGTAAATCGTCCCCTATTCAGAATCTATCTAATCTTATTCATGATTCACTTGGGAACGTGGGACAGACACAGCACAACGTTAATGCGACAGATTGGAGAATGTAATGTGAGTGTTGTTATGGATTAGTAAATCCTACTTAAATCCTATATGACTGGAAATGTTAAGTTTTGTGTTCAAGACATGATTCTGATAATTCGGGGACAAAAGGCAACTCGAGTTTCAGTGAATCAATTAAATGAGATGTAAATTGGAACAAAGGATTTGTGCACAGACATCAGTATGCATCATGGGCAATGAACATCGAGACGGATGGCCAAGATAGTTTTGAAGATGACCGGTGTTGAAGCTGAATGCTTTGGTCATCAGGGGCATTACACGGTGTGAACAGTGGGTGAAAGCTTTGTTGTGAAAACTGGTGCTCTCAACCAATGGTAAGCTGTGGTCAATCTTTGGATTCAGACAGAGTGTCGCCTTGCCACGAGATTGACCTTGCGAGTTTGCCATAAAAAGGTGAGCCGAGGAGCAATCGGCAGAAGGCTAGGAGAAGGAAGGAAAAGCAGATGCGATTCGGTGGTGATCTAGGAGGTGACCCGGAGATCCAGTTCAAGCAGCATACGGAGCTCTGGAACTCTGGAACGGCAGAGTGGGTGACAGGCAGTGACAGTCTTGTGAGCTTTTGCACTGAGCCCACTGACCTGGTGTACAGCTTCACTCCTGCTGGCCAATCGGTTGTGCTCATGAAGAGCAAACACAGCATGCGCCAAGGTCGTCCCTCCATCCACCTCGTGCCTTCTCGTTGTTCGGCTCGAGACGTGGTGAGATCCATACTGCGGGACCATCCCTGCGAGGCTCGCATGCTCTACACTCATAGCTGACCACTAATCTGCAAGGTCCGTTTCTGCACGACCATTCATGTTCGTATTCGCTTCGTCTACACGGCAAAAGGTTCACAAATCGGCACGCTAGTTTGACACGGCAAGAGGTTTAATTGCATGTTCGGACGCTACAAGATCTTAACGTTGGTTCCCGGCACAAATCCTGGTAAAAGGGAGTGTATCAACACGTGAATGTAAAGCTGCCTTTGTCAAGAGAGTAATTGCCTTTGTAAAGAATTCCTGAAGGATTTGAAACTGCATTGTAACATGTGTGTGTAACATTGGTTTCATTAAGCATTGACTGTGACTTGTAATTTCCTGTGTGGAGGTTTACAGTTACTGATGAATTGTGGTTGAATTGTGATTGAATTGTGGTTACATTCTTACTGATAGATATTAGCCCATTTTAACACAGGGTTTTACATAAATTGCATTTTAAAATTCCTTCTGTTGTATGTTGCTGGTTCTCACCTGGTTGGTAGTCAATTGATTGAAAAGTTAAAAGTGATCCTTTTTATTGTCTGCCGTGCTATCCTTTGGGACACTAAGGAAACACTCGTTTCGAGGTTTTGAAGGCGGCACGTAACAGCGTGTGTAATAGGGATACAACTTTTTTGCAACTCCATAGTCCTGTATCATATTCTGATGAGCTTTTGCTAAGAGAACATGAAAATCAATGTTATTTTGTATTTGTTCAAAAAGTTCACCCATGACTAACTTTGAAATTTGCATGATTGCATGATTAATTGCTCGCTCACAGCATTGATTGCTTCTGCTGATGTTTAGTTTTGATGGCTCTTGTTTCCAGTGATTTGTCAGGATTTCAAAGCTGCAGGTAGTAAGGCTTTTTTAAAGTTAAATAAATAATTAAACAGGGTTCTAGTTTTTGGAAATCCACCAATGCAACGAGTATAAAATTTCAAAGTTAGTCATGGGTGAACTTTTTTGAACAAATACAAAAAAAATTGATTTTCATTGTTTTCTAGCAAAAGCCATCAGATTATGATACAGGACTATGGAGTTGCAAAAGTTGTATCTAGTGTGTAAGGATTGTTTTTATTCTCAGGCCCAGCTTTCACACATAGACACATGGGACATGAGCAAGGATTTGGAAGTTGAGTGGACAAGGAGGTGGAATATATATATATTATAATATATATAAATAATATATATATATATTAATAATATATTATTATCACGGTTGCAACCACAGTGCGCTCATTCTTGTACGGTGATGCGAAAGAGGAAAACTGTTTGAATAGACACCATCATGTGTGCCAACGAAACAAAGAAGAGTGTTTGTAACAAGGCATGATAATGTGATGGATTTTAAGGAGTTGAATATTTTACAAGTGGTTGGGGTTGGGAGGGGTGAGGGGGGGGGGCGGTGGATGTGTGAAGAGGATGACGTGTTGATAATTCAGAAGTAGATTTTTTGTAAAGCAGCATGTTAGGCGTGTCATCAACAGCTTGAGTTGTGTGGTCTTCGCTGTGTCTCAATGTCCTGGCCATGCCTTGACCCATTTTGAGACACTGAAGAGACAGAGGGAAAAAAGAGAGAAAGAAAAGAGAGAGACTCGAGAGAGAGAGAGAGAGAGAGAGAGAGAGAGAGAGAGGAGAGAGAGTGGTGGGGGGGGGGGGGGGGAAGGGGAATTGAAATTCATCAGTAAATCTATAGGAAAGGCTTAAGCTCTCATAACAGTGCATACAAGTTGTAAATTATATTCATGCATGAATAAAATATAGTAAAAACTCAACAAGCTGGTCAACCAAGTATGCAGGTGAACAATTAACTAAAACAAATTGATTTCTTATGAAGATCAATAAAAAACACAATAACTCTGTGGAAGTCACCAATGACTGAGAAACCTCTGAAAGATCAATCACATCACTGGTGAGTACCAGTACTCTAACTGGTATTACTAGTTTAGGCATATTCCTGTGAAGTTATATGCCGGTTTTATAACAACTCTTCTTCTTCTTCTTCTTATTATTATTATTATTATTATTATTATTATTAGTTTTTAAAGACCACAATGATTCCCACATTTTTATGGGTTTGGGCGGGGGAAGCTTGGCCCAAATGTTTCACAAACCGAATGGTCAGGCCTGACGTTTGACCGAGGTTATAGCAGGAATTTGGAATTTGGCCATGGTGCCGGCGATAGCTCGCCTACCTGCGTGAAGGACACCGTGGGATCTTTAACGTCTACCAGCTAATTCCGGCAGATGGAACACCCATTTTAACATCCATCCGAGGGACAGCACACACATTGATGAATCACCCTGCCTGTGAAACACCGGGATGACAGTTTATATCTGGGTCTGGATTCAAAACCAGGCTAGACTCCTTCAAGGCGAGTGTGCGTACCTTTTGGCAATCCTGCCAGCCCTGGTTATATTGTTACGAATCTGGAAGCCATCGCACACAACAGTCAGCAGCCCCCGCAGTTCAGTTATTTCGATAAGCATGTGTTTATAGTTAGGGTCCCGTCCCTTAGGTCTGAGGGGAATTTCATGTGTGCGCTGCGGGTTAATTTTTTTAGTCAGGGTTTTTTACAACAACAACAACAACAACAGCGGCGGCACTGTCGCCTCGCTCCACCGATGTCATAACGCACGTGTTACTGGCTGCGGACGTGGGTGGGACCCTTCGCTCCAGAGCAGACTCCGCCCACAAGGGCAAGGGCGCGCCCTTCGTCCAATCAGGAGGCTCATCGCCTCAGAGCCGACTCCGCCCATGAGGGCAAGGGCGCGCCCTTCGTCCAATCAGAGGGCTCATCGCCTCAGATCGGGACTCCACCCAGAAGGATGGGAGTTGCCCCACCTACCGTGGGCCTGTCCAATGAGGGACGGCCAGCGAATCGCGCAACGCAACCATCCAATCAGGAGGCGAGTGGCCAGGGAAAAAATCCCTCCCACCTCAGAGAGAGGTTGAGTGATCGGCGTGTTCTGTCTGGATGGCTGGGTCTGCCTCACCTGGTGTCGTCTGATCCGTGAAAGCTTTTTCGGCCTTGATCGCCGGTCGCCTCGTTGTCTCTCGCCTCGTCCGCCTTCGTGCTGGCTATCCCTCGTCCCTGGTGCTTGGTGCTGCGTTGAGGCGGTGGGTTCGAGTCGCCTCCACCGGACAAGCTCGACCAGACCGCACGAGGCGGACAGGTGCAAGTGCAGACTCTTGCCCTCAGCTCGCCTTCCCTCCCGAGCTGAAGGGCCAAATAAAGGTCGCGGCCACCATTTATTTTGGGTGTGTGCGTGTGTGTCTGTGGGCCCAGTCGAAAGTAGTAATTGTTTAAGTGCTTGTACATTACTTGCATTCCTTCTTGAGAGTCGGTTTAACTCTGCTCTTTTTGTGCTCCCCTGCCCCATTATAAATAACCCCGATTGTTCAATGTACCAGCTCGTTGTCTGTCACTTTCTTTCATTGGTTTAGCACGGTGCGTATTGGGAATTAGGGAGGCCGTCGTGCTGTAATTGTTCATTTGGACCGACGGACCTTGGTAATCCCCGCTCGGTTTACACCGGTTCGGGCTCGGTAAACGGCCCGTTCCGCCCGAGGTCCGTCGAGGGTGTGACCTCCCGGTAATTTGACGATGTGGGTACTTAGGTATATTGAAATTTGGCTATTAACCCTACCCACGCCGTCAGAGAATTGGCGAGCATGGTCCTTAAGTGACCCGTGAACCTTCGGAGTTGTCCGAAGGTTACGACCTGAAATTCCAGGCGTTCGGTGGGAGACTGCTCTACTGCTCCACCTGGCAGCCGTTCCTCGCCACCAACCCCTGGCCCACAACAATATAACAACTAGCTAGTTTAAAAACACTCAGCCAGATTAATCTCCCTCCCAGTTCCCTCCTCCCATCCAAACAGGCACAGCTCGCCAAATTTCTCTTGCCCATTACAACATTACAGTGTCAAGGCGAAGAAGAAAGAGCATTCAGTGATTCACCTCCATAAATCCACAAATTTTAAGCTTTAAAAAGTGCATAAACTGATGGAAGTCTGGCATATCTGTGAAGGTGTAACTTCAACAATGCTTAAAAGCAGACTGAATCCAAAGCTTAGATTAAATTGGATTGCTTAAATCAAGCGATCCAAGAGAAGCCGCATTGTAAGTTAGAACTAGAATAAAGTTAATGGCGTGCCATCACAAATCCCGACGCTTCCCACCGAAAGTAAAGTTGAAAGATGGCAAAAAGTTCCACCAGGAATAAGCAAATATCTAATTTTGAGTTAATTTTTTTTTCCACTGTTTTGACTCCTCTTACCCCAAGTCCCCACCCCCTGGGTATGAACTGGGGGTCAAATCCAAAAATTTGTTGCATATTTCATGCATCTCCCAATGTTGATTGAATGTACAAAGTTTCATTTTAAAATGTTTTAAAATGTGCCCCTAATTGCATTTTCTGGTATTTGACCATGTGACTCCACCCGAGGAGGTGGGGCCAAAATGACTGCTTTTGCACCTTCATGCCGTGTGGTGATCATAACTACCATGTTTGGTGAAGTTCTGCCCAACCGTTTTAGAGGAGATAGGGTGACATACAGATGGACAGACAGACAAACAGCCAGATGGAGCCGATTACAATATCCACCTCCCGTTTTTTCTTTTTTTTAAGCATGGGGATAACTACGCTTGAGAAGATCAAAAGCTCTAAAATCTGTACCTAGCACACTTTTTTGATAAAACTCCAAAAAAGGCACGACCAAACATTATTGTCGACGGATTTTTCAAATGAACATGAAAAGGTGTCACACACAAAGATAAACCTCAATGGAAAAGTCCACCACAGAACCCTAAACAGGGGTGTTCGTTAGCAAGCAGTTTGGTATCGCTTTCCAAGCCGGTCGTTCTGATTCAACTGCTTTGCAAGCCGCTTAGCAAGTGGAGCAAGCAATTAAGAGAGGTGCTTCGTTATGTTAGCAAAAACGGCCACCTGAGTCAGATTCAAAATGATAGTACAACCAATAAAATGTTCAGAGGCATACCCGTTTTGTACCCATCCATCCATTGGGACCATACTCTGTGCAGAGCGTTCGTGCTGCTTAAGCAGTCTCCTTGGCTATTGGGCACAATCATGGACGGGTCACCACTCCGACGCAGCATACCAGCATGCTGATACTCATTTTGCCAACCTCAGAAGGATGACAGGCAGAGTCAACCCCACCTGGTATTACATCAACAGCCGAGTGGGATTTGACCGCTCGGTCCTCCAGAAGAGGTACTTCGTTATGACCTCCACTGAGACCTCCAGAAGAAAAAAATCCAGCCAAGACATAGAAAGGAATTTCATCACTTTGTCTACTCCTCAGCGAAATTTCACCTTTGGGAGCAAAATGAGGTCTAACCGACAGTCTACTTGCCATCAAACCAGCTGGGAAGTCGCAGTACCTACACAGTGATTTGGTAGATGTGATGGAAAACCAAAATTACTTGTAGAAATCAGCAATAGAACATCACTTGCTGACCTCGTTAGCTCAGACTCTTGGTTCATATTCCACAACCTGAAACTGGAACATTACTTTCTAGTTGAAGAAGTTGAAAACTGGACTGAGACGGACTCGTATCGCGCTTCTTTGAAGAACAAATCATGCATGAATGTCATAAATGATGGGGCTGAAGGGGGAGTGGAAATGGGTGCAGACTTCCTACAAGCAGCGCGTAATGAAGAACATTATCAGAACATCTTGCAAGTCGTGGAAAGTAGCAGGAAAAAAAAGAGATACCTAATCTCTGTAAGAGAAAATATCAGAATAAGTGAATGAATGCAAAGAACTTCGAGAACTGAGCTTAAAGCTTCCCTATATGGATGTACGTTAGAGCTGAAATTTATGGGTTAATACAAAAATTAAAATGGTTATGCAGTGGTTTGCTTCATTTGATTTTTACCTCCGCCATTGAAGGTGGATGGAAGTTATTTTTCACCCCTGTCCGTTTGTCTCTTTGTTTGTGAACAAAATATCTCAAAAAGTTGTGGACGGATTCGGACGAAATTTGGTAAAGAACTTGGGTATGTGACAAGGATGAAATGGCTCGATTCTGGTGAAGATCTGGATCCGAGAATTTTTTTCGTGATTCTTCATCATTGAGTGATAGAGCTAAAACAACATGTCGCAGGATATCTCAAAAAGTTGTTGACAGATTCGGACAAAACTTGGTGGGCAGGTTGGGGACGTAACAAATATGAATTGATTCGATTTTGGTGAAGATCCAGATCCAAGAATTTTTAAAGTGATTCTTCACCATTGAGCGATAGCGCTGAAACGATATGTAGCACGATATCTCAAAAAATTATCAACAGATTTGGACAAAACTTGGTGGATGAGTTGGTTTGGTGACAAGAACAAGCCAATTAAATTTTAATTCAGGTCCGAATCCAGATCCGGCCTCTCAGTGGGATACAAAACGTAAACGAATCAGCTTGGAGGAGGTATGCACTCTACCGAGTGCCCTTATAGTTTCTTTTTAGCTGCATCGCGTTGCGAACGCTGGCTCTAAGAGAGCTCCGCGTTGTTCTTCTTCTTGTTGTTGTTCTTCTTCTTCTGGTGAAGACAAAACCTTTAGGACGCGGCTCTTGGACACATTTGTCCTTGTTTTTCTTCTTTTTCTTCAAATTTTCCGGAAATTATAAGCCCTGGTGATCCCACTAAATTTGCTTCAATTTAGTTGAAATTTGTGCTGGAGTTAACCCTAATGCAGTGTAACAAAATCAACCTAGGGGCAATATACGGATTGTCAAAACTTTTTGAAAAAAGGGGGAAAAGATGCACACGATAGTATAGGGTATATTCATATATTGTTCTTCTACTTGCTTTAATAGTTCCAATTATCCCCACCTTGTGGGGTCAGCTGCAGAACGTTTGTAGCCCAAGCCTTTCATGAACCAGTTAGCCAGGCCTGGCATTCGACTGAAGGTAGCAGGGTAATTTGTCCAAAGTGCCAGAGATAACTTCCTACTCCGCAAAAGACATCAATGGGATCATTAAAGCCCACACAAAAGTGCTGGCAGACGGGTCCTCCGGCTTGCCGTCCTTCCGATGGACAGCTCTCTCATCGATTCCTTGTCCTGCACATGAAATACCAGGGTGACAGTTCATAGCTGGGTCGAGATTCAAACCAGGGATGGATAGAATATATTTTTTTAGTACGTCAGTATCCTTTTTGTATCGACTGAGTATTTTTAGCATCAAAGTCATAGATCGTACATTTTGAATATTCTACTTACAATCACAATATATATTCCTCTTCTCAAGATCTGCAGAAGCAATTTGGCAAAAGCATTCTTGTGCAAGATGTTTTCCATTAACATTGGGTTGGCATGTTTAGCATTATCAGCTGAACCGAAAAGCTTATTGTGCTCAGAACCGAGTACAAATTCCATATACTAAAAGTGTTTGTCCATTGTTGACTAATATCGTTATAGTTCAAATAAAGGTACACTGATGTCTTTCTCCTGCATGTGATATATGTATGTACAAGCTCCGTCATGAACCTTGGTGAGATAAATATACATATTTTGAACGAGTAATGACAAAGCTACTTTTAATCCTTTTCCTTCTCTTTGCTTCTAGAGAAATATCAGAAGCGTTGAATCTTGGGTTGTACAACTTGTTTAATGATCAGTGTTTTAAGTCAAGAATAAAATAAATGAAACACTCAGTTGTTCATACTTGTAAAACCCGCTATGGGTGACCACAGATCGTAGTTCATATTTCCTACTCGGAAGAAAATGCAAATAATAAAAAATAATTACATTCTTATGACTACCATTAGCAATCCTTCCAAAGTCACTTCATGTGACTGGATGAAGGGACGGCAAAGCAAAGCACCCGCTTCAAGGGACCACACGTTCGATGTTAACTGCATCATTACCTGTTTGAATCACAACTTTTGATTGGAGGGAAACATCACTGCAGTGCACAGTACTTCCATGGGATATGTTGTGATCCACCAGATATCGGTGAAAGTTTATTATATATTTGACTTCCATAACTTGAACTTAATCTCCGAGAGAACGGCATCTTATTATTAAAATAAAAAAACCTGTTGTTCCGTTGCAGCGATGATGACTTGTTTCATTATAAATGAAGTCAAAGCTGGATGTTTTGCCTGCACAGAGTTGCTGATGGATGCCAATTATTAGAAGAGCATTCTTGTCGACCACAACAGTTGACATCGGGCCTTATACCATGGTGAGATTTCCTATTTATGTTACTACTCTGCCCAGGAGAACTGATAGAGGGTGTTTATCAGCTATTCTGAGAATTCTCTCATGAAGGTGGAATTGGCATCATAAGGTGAGAACAGGTCTTATGGCATTAAGGGGGAAGTTTGTAAATGGCAGAAATGTTGTGTAAAACCATGGCGAATGTTTGTAAAGACACGCCACATTCTCAAGTAAAAAGAAAAGGACATGACATTTTGTGGGAAAGGGGGTTGTTTATTTATTCGGTTTGTAAATTGAAATGCTTGATTCTTTCACCCGC
>CM068965.1:51392035-51404095 GCA_035128595.1 Eptatretus atami | reverse complement strand
GAGAGCACATGACCTTTCCGGTTTTCAAAGAGGACGAATTGTTGGCAATCGGAAGGTGGAGTCAGCCAGCGTCAGATAGCTCAGAACCTTGGCATTCTGCTTTCTACGGTCAATCGGTGATTGTGCAATTCACCAGCAAAGGCAAGGAATCCACGGCTTCCCGTTCTGGTCGACCTGGGCCCTCAGAAAGGTGTCTTCGAGCTGTCAAGCGGTCCATTAGAAAAACGCCCTGTTGCAAGGCAGCAGATGTTGCAGAGGAGGTCCAAGTTAGCTCAAGCACTGCTGTGCGGTTCCTTCATCAACTGGGCTACTATGGAGAAGTAACTAGAGTAAACCTCTTCTTAGACCAGTCGACATTCAAAGGAGAAAGAAGTGGGCTGACGAGATGGCACCAGACCCGTGGAGTTTTAGCAAACTGTCATGTTTTCAGATGAGTCCCAATTTGCTAAATTTTCGACAGTGGACGCGTATGGGTCCAGAGACTTCCCAGTCAAAAGTCTCTTTGAACCGATTGCAGACAACTGTCAAACACTGTGGTTTTTCACAGTGATGGTGTGGGAGCAATCTGGAGTGCTGGTCGGTCAGAGCTTGTGGAGGGTGTTGGCAATATCAACTCAACGAAATACATTTCTATCCTTGAGGATGGACGTCTCCCCGTCTTCTCCACTGTAGATGGTCAAAAACAACACTCTGTTCATGGCAGATTGAGCTCCATGCCATCACTGCAAAAAAGACCAAAGAATGGCAGGACAGAAATGGGATCAAGCAACTTCCATGGCCAAGTCAGTCTCCTGACATGCTTCCCATTGAACACCTCTGGGCCATATTGGATCGAGCTGTGCGGAAAAAGTCCAGTAAACCCCAACATCATGGGCAGAATTGATAAATCTTTTGCGTGAAGGTTTATTGATTTTGTGAAAGATTTAGTGATCAAGCTGTAAACTGGGCAGAAATCCCACGAGAGAAAATTTGGGAACTCGTTAGTTCTATGCCTGAAAGAGTAAAAGTGTTGAAATCTGCAAATGGCAAGTTACCAAATACTAGTGTATGTATTAAAATGGATCAAATATACTTCAAATGTCAAAACATAAATTCTTTCAAAATCATGGTGTCTATTTACTTCTGTCATGTCTCTGTATTTTTAATGGAGTGTGCCTGTTTGTTTGTCTGTCTGTAATCTGCTATACTTGAGAATGGATTTCAATGAAACAAACGACAGTGAATTCAGGGAAGGTTTGTGATGCAAAAAAATAATAATAATAAAAAAAAAAGGAAGGAAGGTTTGTGTTTATGGGAACATGGGACACGTGGCAAAACTGCAAACACCAGCTTACGACGCTGGTCATCCCCACACGGAGGGCATGATCTCCCAGGAATCCGTTTCTGTTGTTTCCCCATAGATTAGCCATTTCAGTAAGGATCGGCATTCCATCAGCCAAGCAACGGGTCTTATATGCTAGTTTATATAAAATAAGGCCTGAATTCCTCATAATGTGCGCGTAATCGACAAATATCAGTGGAAAATCAACTCGAGAGTTCATAGAACACATGACACACGGTGTTGAGATAAAGACATGGATGGGTCTTTTAAACTCTTGATTTGCATTTCCGAGCACAATTTACACGTCCTATGAGCCGTATTTTTGCCTTAATCTTAAATTCCCAAACACCCAGAGCGCGAGCGGCAAATCTGATTGGTCGAGATGGCGTAACATTTGTCAAAAGTACTGCTAAACTGGGAGTTTTTTGAAGTGCCAAGAATGTTGTACATTGTTGAAGTGTACAAGTCAAATGAAATTTTTTTTAAAGTTTTAAAGGCTTAGACCAAAAAAAAAGAATTTTTTGGGAGTTCACAGCTATTGATGCAGCGTCTTTCCCACCGCCTTATTCACACGTGACGAGATTCTTCGTGCCTGTTGTTTCTGTCCTTTATGACGTCCCCCAAAAACAGTAAGTTTCCTGTTTGGAATGCTTTTCAAATTTGTCCGACTGCCACAGACCAGACTAAACATTTTTAGATCTCACTCCTCTCTACGGATATGCCTGCTCGGGATGAGATTCCGTAGAATTTGCCAAATTCAGTCAAAGTCCTGCTTAAAATGGAGTTCGTCAATCGTAAACTACGTCTGTAGATCGACAGACAGAGGAACCAATTGTTTACGGGGTAACAACCTAGGCTCTCATCACACTCTGGTATTGTACCTTGAACTCTCAAACATCGATCACTGTTCGTTACCCCCCCCCCCCCCCCCCAACTACATTGTCAGGACAATTAGCGAACCAGCCGCTAATCACGTCACAGATTGCCACGCAAAACCAAACTCATCATTTGGTCCACAATGGACCCCGCACCCAACTCCACAATGGACCCGCACCCAACTCCACAATGGACCCCGCACCCAACTCCACAATGACCCCGCACCCACTCCACAATGGACCCCGCACCCAACTCCACATGGACCCCGCACCCAACTCCACAATGGACCCGCACCCAACTCCACAATGGACCCCGCACCCAACTCCACAATGGACCCCGCACCCAACTCCACAATGGACCCGCCACCCAACTCCACAATGGACCCGCACCCAACTCCACAATGAACCCCGCACCCAACTCCACATTGGACCCCGCACCCAACTCCATAATGAACCCAACTCATCACCCAACTCCGTGGACGTGCCTCTCCTCCGGACCAACTTCCCGCCAAACATCTCGAACCTTTCACGGATGTTCTTTCAAAAGAAAATTTGAAATAAAAATTTTACTCCACGAGTCTCTCCCTCCAAGCCACAGTAGTTTGTTCATACCCAACAGGGTCGCTCCCCTGGTCCCCAAAATTCCTGTGAGGATGGGGGTATCACACCTCGCACAAGAGCCGGTCTTACACGTGTCTTACCCGCAGCCATAACCGAGGGCACCACGTGTCGGCGGTCGTGCGCGACTCCCGTACGGGGCACGTGCTGTGCACCCGAATTAAAGTGCCTCGGTATCGAGTCCCGGCGCTTAAGGTGCTCACTGGAGGCTGTCCGTGCGGAGGAGCTCGATTAGGACCCCATGGCACGGTTTGTGATGTTTGCCGCCGAGCGGTGCCGCCTCCCACCGTGCAGGGCGGTACCTGATGCACGGACGTGCTGAGCCCGGTCGTGGGAAGAGCACGGGCTATGGGCGGGAGCTCCGAGCCAGATTCCCGTGGCCGTTTAACCCATTATTATTATTATTATTATTATTATTATTACGTTATTGTAGCCTTCTTCACATCTTCACATCAAGGGCCATCTATTTATTACATTTGCGAATGTGGCGGCTGAAGGATTTGACCTTTCCCACCTCCTCCATCTCCCCCTGCAAGGGACCAACCACGGACGCAATATCAACACGACACGGGATTCGAACCTGAGATCGCACAATCATGAACCAAGTCCCAGAATCATGAACCAAATATGAACCAGGTGTGACTGCGGGACAGGGCGGCCCAGATGTGAACGCTTCTCCCCTTGATTTAAACTTTGGATTGTCCTGGTCGTGACGCGGAATTAGAAAAGTCTGATTGGGGAAGGGGGAAGGATGACTGGGATTTTAGGGTGGGTAGGGAAACCATAGTGGGAGGGGAGGGGACCATCGACTACATGATGTCTCGGATCTCAATTATGACCTGTCGATATGCGGAAAACCCTGTGGCACCGCAGTCGCAGAGCAATCGGTAAAATTCGATCTTCCAGGAAAACAGATCCATGGCCAGTTGGTTCGGGAGGGGGGGGTGCTACCCTTCACACTGACCCTCCTCACACTGACCATCACACTGACCATCACACTGACCTCCCCTCCACACTGACATCACCACTGACCCTCACACTGACATCACACTGACTCCCCACACACTGACCTCACACTGACCATCACACTGACCTCACACTGACCATCACCACTGACCCTCACACATGACCATCACACTGACCATCACCACTGACCCTCACACTGACCTCACCCGCACACTGACCATCACACTGACCTTCCCGCACACTGACCATCACACTGACCATCACACTGACCTCCCCGCACAATGACCATCACACTGACCTGCACACTGACCATCACACTGACCATCACACTGACCTCCCCGCACACTGACCCTCACACTGACCATCACACTGAGCCTCACACTGACCCTCACAATGACCATCACACTGACCTCCCCGCACACTGACCCTCACACTGACATCACACTGACCATCACATGACCTCACAATGACCATCACAGTGACCCTCACAATGACCATCACACTGACCGCACACGACCATCACACTGCTCCCACTGACCATAACACTGACCTCCCGCAACTGACCATAACACTGACCTCCCCGCACACTGACCATACACTGACCTCCGACACACTGACCCTCACACTGACCATCAAACTGACCATCACACTGACCTCCCCGCACACTGACCCCACACTGAGCCTCACACTGACCCTCACACTGAGCCTCACACTGAGCCTCACGCTGAGCCTCACACTGACCATCACACTGACCCTCACAATGACCATCACACTGACCCTCACCGCACACTGACCATCACACTGACCCTCACACTGACCTCCCCGCACACTGACCAAACACTGACCTCCCCGCACACTGACCCTCACACTGACATCACACTGACATCCCGCACACTGACCCGCACACTGACCCGCACACTGACCCTCACACTGAGCCTCACACTGACCATCACACTGACCCTCACACTGACCCTCACAATGACCATCACACTGACCCTCACACTGACCCTCACAATGACCATCACACTGATCATCACACTGACCATCAGTGACCCTCCACACTGACCTCCCCGCCACACTGACCATCACACTGACCCTCACTGACCATCACACTGACCTCCCCACACACTGACCATAACACTGACCTCCCCGCACACTGACCATCACCACTGACCTCCCCGCACACTGACCATAACACTGACCCTCACATGACCATCACACTGACCCTCACACTATCATCACACTGACCATCACAGTGACCCTCACACTGACCTCCCCGCACACTGACCATCACACTGACCCTCACTGACCATCACACTGACCTCCCCACACACTGACCATCACACTGACCTCCCCACACACACCCTCACACTGACCATCACACTGACCTCCCCCGCACACTGACCCTCACACTGAGCTTCACACTGACCCTCACAATGACCATCACACTGACCCTCACACTGACCATCGCACTGACCCTCACACTGACCCTCACACTGGACCTCCCCTCACACGACCCTCACACTGACCTCCCCGCACACTGAACCATCACACTGACCATCACACTGACCATCACACTGACCCTCACACACCCTCCACACTGACCATCACACTGACCATCACACTGACCCTCACACACCCCTTCACACTGACCATTCACACGGACCCTCACCAGCACACTGACCATCAGCCACTGACCCTCCCATTGAGCTCTTCGTTCCAAGTACTAACCAGAAAACATTGTAATCTAGATTGGGACACCTGATCGGTCTGGCAGGACGTCCGAGAGGTCCGCACACTCTCCTCCGAGAGGTACGCACACTCTCCTCTGTCTCCTCGAAGCTGTCTAGCCTGGGTTCGAATCCCGACTCAGGAGGTATAAACTGTCATCCTGGATTCCCGGTGTTTGACAGACAGGTTGATTCATCAATGTGTGTGCGCCATTCCTCGGATGGACGTTGAACTGGGACGTCCCATATGACGGTGGTAAAAACAATAAATTTTTTACATTCTCTGCAACTCAACATGTGGCTTCAAAATCGGTACATTTCATGCCATTCGTTTTAGAATCCTGTGATTTGAGCGCCATTTTGGTGCCGTCTATTTATTACGTATGCACATTTATTCAGTGTTTCATCACGAACCCTCTTCCTGGCCGCAAGACTTGGTACGATCGTGTTGCACGACGAAACGAGAACCTGCAATCAGATATCGCAGACCCTTTGCCAGGACTTGTTTTGTGTGGTTGTGCTGAGTAGACGATGTATTGGCGATGTAGGTTTTCGTACATAGAGCGTGCCTTTTTCAGTTTTGTGGTTTCGATTCACGTTCCAATCGTACGTATTTTACAGACGTACGTACGTATTTTATAGATATACATATTTCACTGACATTGACATCTTTTAGAGTACATACTTTATAGATACACTCACGTTACATCACAAATAACTCCATAACCCCAGAATCAATGCCTGGTGTTGGCTCAGCGGTTAGGGTGGTGGCTTGGGATCCTCGGGTCCTGAGTTTGAGCCTCATTGGTCATTGAATTAACACCAGGTGGGGTTGATTCAGCCTGTCATTCCACCGAGGTCGGCAAAATGAGCATATCGGCTTACCAGCAATAATGGACCATTTCAGTATCCTCCGTCAGAATGGCGACCCGTCCAGCATTGTCTGTCCCCTGGCCAATGGAAAACTGCCTCTGCAGCCCGAACATTTGAAGACGCCAAAAAGAGTAATTCTTCTTCTTCTTCGTCTTCGTCTTCTGCTTCTTCTTCTTCACAGCCCAGAGGCAAGAGCACATTTCACACCAAAGGTAGAAAACAATTACTTCACATAAAATGAGGCACTGGGTTGTGATTCAAGCAACGTTTCATATTTCATTCTGTATATTTTATTCCGAGGGAACTTTAATGAAATATGAAACTATAACTACATCATGAAGGATTTCTGAAAAGCCTGGTGTTGGGTTAGTGGTTCGTAATGCCAGGTACGTGTAAACCTCCGCCACGTAATGCCTGATCTACGAGAACATATCGGGTCCATTACATTTTTGAAATATCATGCGAGACAGTACGATATCGTTTTTGGCCCGATCTCTCAATGGTGAAGAATCACTTAAAAAAATTAAATAATTCTCGTATCCAGATCCCGATTCGGATCTTCACCAAAATCGAATCAATTCGTCCTTGTCACACACCCAACCTGTCCGCCAAGTTTCATCCGAATCATTCCACAACTTTTTGAGATATCCTGCACACAGACAAACAAACAAACCAGAAAAATACATCATGCAGAGCATGATATTTGCAAAATCCATAAAACAAATTTGACCTTAAAAATAATTGGAGGTTGAACTCGGTGACCTGATATGCAAATCCTCTTCAAATATCAAGTCAATTGGATGAAAATTGAGGATTGAAATCTCACCTTAGTTGTTGACCTCAAAAATAATTGGTTGGTTGAATCCAGTGACCTTAAACATAAATCCTCTTCAAATATCAAGTCAATTGGATGAAAATTGAGGATTGAAATCTCACCTTAGTTGTTGACCTCAAAAATAATTGGTTGGTTGAATCCAGTGACCTTAAACATAAATCCTTTTCAAATTTCAAGTCAATAGGATGAAAATTGAGGATTGAAATCTCACCTAAGTTGTTGACCTTAGTTGACCTCAAAAATAATTGGCTGGTTGAATTCAGTGACCTGAAATATAAATGCTCTTCAAATTTCAAGTCAATCGGATGAAAATTGAGGATTTTAGAAATCTCACCGAAGTTGACCTTTGGCCTATGTTGACCGTTTTGCCGAAGTTGACCTCAAAATTCATTGGTGGTTTGAATTCAGGAAGCCGATATGAAAATCCTGTTCCGCTTTCAATTCAATCGGATAAAAAATGACGATTTTAGAAACTTGACCTCAAGATGACCTTTGACCTTTGACCTCAGAAGCAATAGGTTTCTCAGTTGAGACTACTTGTAGAACTTGGTAAAGTTTCATGACGATCGGTTTAGAATTGTGACTTGGAGGCGATTGACAGACAAACAGACAGAATAACAAAATCAACTGACCAATGTACTTGAAAAAATCTTCGATTTTACAAGTAACAAAAACAAACAGACAGAAAGTGAAAACTTAACCTCCATCCATCTTCGGCGGTGGAGGTAATAATCAAACATCACGAATAAAGAACTGTTTTATTTGTAGAAATTCCAGCCTTTCATCCTAACTTGCCAGATCATGTCTGTCACAGCACACAAAATGTAAGGAATACGCATGGATTTCCTTTGTCAGTCAAAGATCACATAAATCAACGCTTGAAGGTCGTGAGTTTGGCACTTTGTGGTGACATCAGAAACTTGAGAGGTGTAGTGACCAGGTGTTCATGCCTTAGTCGAGTTGTTGGTAAGAAGTAGATGATCCAGGCATGCTCGATCCCCCCCTGCTGGAATCCCTGTACTCCTTCATCCATGAAGTGACCTCCCAGTCATCATCGCTGCAGCATCATCATTGCGCAAGCGCACTCGGTATTGGAAAGGGCAACGAAAGGAAACACATCCGATAACACAATTTCACTCATCACAACGTTTCAAACACAGGAGAGTCACAAACATTCCAATTCAAGAAAACTGTATGATCATTTTGTGAACATGACGAGCAAGCCTCAGATGAAGGGGACTCACACAACCGGGTAACTATTACTCAGCATTTTACCAAATGAGTGCAGTAGTTATTTACTATAAAAACTTCTGGTGTGATAAGATAAACACCCTGATGATCCACAGCCATCTGTGTCCATCACAGATGATTTTCAAACACAAAACAGGAGAAAGCTATTTTAAACAAAATACAGAAGAACCAATTCGAGCATCACACAAAGCTCGTTTAATTGGCTGTACCAAGAGGGTGAAGATGACGGTCCTCTGGTGGTGTAAAATAAATGTAAATATGGAGTTGAGAGAAACAATCTTTTTCAATATAGGTTCAGGGAAGAACAAGATTCAGAGAAGAACAAAACAGAGACAAAGGAGTTGACAGTCAAAATGAATAAGGAAGCAAAAGGATCAGAATGCACAGCTGCACCACAATGCGTGGAGAGGAGTGTTGCAGGTGAAAGGGACACAGGGTTACAGCAGGTCTCAGATGTTAGTGGACCAGACAGGAAGATTAGATGGTGCATAACTGTGGGCAGGGCCTATGATGTCAGTTTAAAAACGTTGTATGGTGCATAACTGGGTGAATGAAATGGGTGGTTGAGTGAGAAGGAAGTGTGATTGAGGAAAGGTGGAGGGGTGAAGATGTAGGCGTGATTTAAGTGAGAGGCAAGAGAAGGCGAGAGGGTTTTTAATGAAAGGTGGACACCAGTATGTCTGCATTTAGTACAAAAAAGGTTTATGTTCCTGAACAGTGATCTTGGAAAGTGGTTGCAGATGTGATGCATGGCTGGGGAGAAAAACTTGGATATTGAATGCTTGGCAGAAGACGGCACTGTACCTTAGCGATAGATTGATGTGAATAGGCTTATATACTGCCCAGGAAGGGGGAAGTGAAAAAGGGGAGTATGCATGAATAAAAATGAGTATCAGAGGCAAAGGAAGAAGAAGCAAATGACAAGCCTTGATTTACAGCACCAGTCATGTAGATCACATGTGGGGGAAAAGGAAATGGGGGAGGGGAGGGGAGAGAATATCAATGTCTCCAAAGCAACGTTCATCCTATTTTGCCTGGGACGTTCGACAGTGCCAGGCTGCTCTCTTTTGCCAGGGACACTTTTGGCACCGGAGCTTTTTCCAGGGAAGCTCCACTGAGAACCCCCATGCAATCTTCAAAAAATAGGGGAAAGACCCCTGGGCACTCACCTGGTAGAATAATGATACTGAGGAGGAAGGAAGTCAATGTGGGCCGGAATCAGCAAAATGTACAAATGAACCAATGTTATAGCAAATACTTATTTTTGGGGGGCAAACCCCCTCACCCCAATTTTTAAATAGCTTCAACAAACTTTGGTACATCACGGGTGATGAAGGTTGTGGTGAAGTTTCATCGAAATAGTGTGTGTAGTTTGAGAAGAAGTTGCAAGTATTTGTGGACGGACAGACGGACAATGCACCATCCGAAAAGCTTTCCGGAACTACGTTCCAAGTGAGCGAAAAACCATTGTATGATCAAACTAGAAGGGCACTCGGTAGAGCGCATACCTCCACCACGTAATGTCTGATCCACGAGAACATATCGGGCCCATTACATTTTTGAAATACCATGCCATACAGTACCGTATCGTTTTTGACCCTCTCAATGGTGAAGAATCACTTTTAAAATTAAATAATTCTCCTATACGGCTTTGGATCTTCACCAAAATCGAATCAATTCGGCCTTGCGATACACCCAAGCTGTCCACTAACATAACCTCCTTCACCTTCGGTGGCGGAGGTAAAAGTTGATGAATGGTGTGCCCTTTTTCCAGAAGTCATGTTTGTTTGTTTTTTTCCAACCAATATTTTTTGAAGATACCGTGAATTTTGAACGGTACATCCACCAACATTTTATATTGCAGATATTCTCCAGCCGTTTTTCAACAAACTAACTGAAGAAGAGAAACGAGATAGATGGTTCCAGTAAGATGGCGCAACTACACACACACAGCACATGCAAGCAGGCATGCAGTCAGGACAGCTTTCATCAAATAACTGACCAAATACAGCACTGGAGAATCAGGAGGAATCTGGATAGGATTTGGGTTACGGCCGCTACTCCTCTACCTCTACCCTCAAACATATCCAGGCGCAGCCAAGTGAACCTTACAAAAACGATTTGCAAGATTCACCCCTCCATAGACAAAGGAAAAGACAAGCCGGTAGGCGACATGGGTGGCCGCTACATAATTGCATACGAGTCATACAGTTTTTGACGGATCGGGCTGAAATTTTTTGACAAAGAGGTTGATTATAGTGCGCGTAAAAGCGCGGAAGCCGATTTTTGATTTTCGAAAAAAAAAAATATATAAAAAATATTTTTCGGATTTTTTTTAAAAATTCAAAGTCCCGTTGCTAGGCAACGGTGGCGTCCATAGCAACGGTGCTCAAAAGCATAGAACTAGATCCTGGTATGAACCTACCAGTCAAGTTTCATCAAAATCGGTTGACTCCTCTGGCCTCCAGAGCTGTCCATTACATACAAACAGACAGACGGAAAACCTGAGAATAACGGTAGTCTAGCGACCACCCCAAAAAAAGAGGGGGGGGGGGAGAGAGGGGAGAGAGACAGAGAGAACCGCACCGCACCACACCACTACAGAATGTACACTGGAATCCACCAGCACACACGTCAATCCACAGGCCCTGTATTTATAATGAAGATCCATTTCCGGTAAACACGAAGGGCCCACTTCCGGTTTAATTAATTAAATAATAATAATAATAATAATATGATATTGACGATCATTGACAATCGCCTCATTTCTCATGGTTTATGACCCCCTCGTTCTCTCGACTTAACCCCTCCAGACTTTTATCCGTGGGGAAAGTTCAAAAGCACCGTCTCTGGCTCCGTGTAATCAATCACCATTCGATAGAAGAGCCGAAAGTGAACGTTTCAGAGACTATCCATGGCTTCCAGGCGGAAGAACTGCAGCGAGTGTTTCAAAACGTGGAGATGCGTCCACCTTTGCTTACAAATGAACGGGTCGCACTTTCAGCAATCCTTACTACAATTCACGTACCGGTGTTTGTGGGTTTGTTTGTGGGTTTGTTTGTCGTGCTACTCCTCCTGCAGTTGTGGGCTGATTCCATCCAGATTTGCCACAGAGGATCAGCATAACCCCAATTAATCTATAGGGGTGTTTTTATCTTTGCTGGTGGTCTTAAAGGGGGGGAGGGGAGGGTGGAGGGGATGGACACAAATTCTCTATGTAAATGTGTATCATGTAGCGCCGCCTCCAGGTGGGGTAGGGTATTACAAGTCTCCACCATTTACAGTACAGTCTTCCTGTCCCCACGTTTTCTGTACAGTGAGGTGTTTTGAATTATAAGCAGTAGGTATGTTTTTGCTTCATGCACATAACCCGGGTTATTTTTTTTTGCCTCCACAGAGCTGTCGCTTGCCTATACACCGCCCAAATAAAGGTATGCGTCAGAAGAACGAGTTTCATTCTTGGAACAAGACCACCCGTAGGGCTAGAAACTCTGCTAGTTTCTATAAATTTGCCGGAAGTGTTCAATAATTTTCAAAATCAAATCTTCTGTTACCTGTGATATGTTTTTGTTGTATTTGACAATAAATACC
>CM068965.1:51342765-51374428 GCA_035128595.1 Eptatretus atami | reverse complement strand
GAAAGAGGAACAGGCAAGTAGATCAAATGCAAAATCACAAGAGCTTATGGTACATTGTTCGTAACATCAGTGCACACTATACGCTCAAGTGCACTGCGTAGGTAAGACATTATATGTAAAAAGGGCACACATGGAAATGCACACATAATTCAAAGACCATGATCCATAAATAAATAAATTGGACTGTTAAGTGATTCAGAAAAAGGCAAATACTAATAAAATAAAATAAAAAACAAACAATACTGCTGGTTTATGAAATTATTTTGCATGTTAAAAAAACCCATATTGTGTACAACCTATATTCATTAATTGATGGAGGAATGCATAAAAGATCTTCATTCGATAACTGGAAGGTCCAAAGAAAGCAGTTGCAAAGGCTGTACGTGGTGTGATAGTGTCTTATTACTTCAAAAATATATTAAAAAGCATGCAGCAGCGCTGATATAGTCATGATCAGGCGGTAAGGTTTCCACAGTCGAAGGACGATCACAGGCGAACAAACATGGGGTTCTCATGAGGAAGTGAAGTATCTGGTAGGGGGAAAAATGGAGAAATCGCCAGATCGATGATGCCCTGGCAGAGATCCCCATAAAGTTTTCTGCAAGCAGACGACACAGAATAAAGATTTAATTTTAGACAGTCAGCAAAACAACAGAAACTTCTGCACCCTGCAATGAAGTGATGATCTGTCCAGGATTGATTCTTAGTGACAAAAGTTTATGACTCGTGTTGAGTTTCCCTGAAGCTCTGTCAAGGCCATCACCCCCACCATCACCACCACAATAAGCAATTCTGCATCTAGCGTTGCAAAAGATTCAAACTGGCCAGAAGGCTTTTGTTTGTATTTCTGTTCAAATCTATTCTCCAGCACCTATCGGTGCAATACATGAAGGTGGCAAAGTTGCTCACTGTCTGCAAAAGACCCTCTGGTGAACTTGATTGGGTTATTGTTGCATCAGAAAAATTTCCAACTACAGACTGAAGATACATTTATTACTAAGAGGAGAAGCCCCCGTCCATCCGTGTGTCACGCTTCATTCAAAAGGGTTCCTGCTGTCTTAGAATAATAATTTCAAAAATGGTACCATTAGAAAGTTTAATGATTGATTTACTTGGATGGAAGGGCTACTATAATCGATTTACTTGGAATAAAAATTTGTGTCTGTTTAATCTTAAAGGTGCCGTTTTAAAAGAAAACTTTCCAGTTTGAAAAATGAGAAGTTGGAATGGGACCTTAATGTAGCAGTTCCAACAGTAACATTTATTATTGTATGACAGCAGGAACCCTTTTTAAAAGGACATGGAAGGAGCAAACAAAATTATATACAGTAATATTTCTCAAAGCAATAGAAAAATATATAAACGTACACAGAAGGAGCACACAAACACCAACAACAACCATTTTCCCCTCCTGAGAGTTTTCTTCTGTATCCATCTTGTCCACCCCATGCATCCTCTCCTGCACTCCTGTCGTTGATTGGTATCTACATATGTGGGTTTCAGAATGTGGAATGGAGTCCTCCCAGGGTGGGCTCAAAGTGTCCACCTTCATTTCGGTATGGGGTCACGATTGATGGACAAAGCTGTGAAGTTTTCTGTTCTCAAAGTTTTGTGTCGAGGGCTCTCTTCAGGATTGTCACTGAGCCTCGGACAGCTTCCAACTGTAGTTTGTTTGTAATAAGATTCCCAGGAATGGTTTTAAATCTCTCTGAGGTTATTTGTCATCATTCCCATAGCTCCAACTATCACTGGTACAGCTTTGGCATTCTTCAGCTTCCAGGATCTTTTCCCTTCATTATTGAGGTCATTAATTGGTCACTTTCTTGATTTCTGCATCGTTTAGTCCAAAATCACTGGTATTGACACCTCAATCAGCAATGCCTTCTTCTCTTTTTTGGACCTAAGTATGATATCTGGTTGCAATGCTTTGTTTTCGATGTATACACTCAATTGGATCATGAGGTCGTATGTGAGCAGTACCTCCATGTTTTCAGTGATTGCTTTTTGTTCATGTTCCCACAAATTATTTGGAACTGGGATATCAAAGTTTTTACAGATGCGCCAGCGGATTACTTTACAAACTCTTCCGCCACTCACTTTTCTATCTTTCTTCTTCTTTCCTTCCCTTCTCCTTCCTTCCTTCCTTGCTTTCCTCTTTCCTCCTCTCTCTCTCTCACACTCTCTCTCTCTCACACACACTCTCTCTCTCAACCACACACACACACAACACACACACACACACACCTCCTCGCAGCACTCCCTCCTGCAGTGTACAGTATAGCAACATTTGGTGAGGCCTCTCTATCCCCCCCCTTTTCCTCGCCCTGTTCCCCTTCCTAGCCTCCTCTCCCATCTCTCCATCCTCTCGTCTCCCCTCCCTCTGTCTTGTCCTCTCCTCTCCCCTCCCCTCTCCTGTCAGCTCCTCCACTCTCCGTCCTGTCCTCTCCCCTCCATCTCTCCGTCCTGTCGTCTCCCCTCCCTCTGTCTTGTCCTCTCCTCTCCCCTCCCCTCCTTCCTGTCATCTCCTCCACTCTCCGTCCTGTCCTCTCCCCTCCATCCGTCTTGTGCTCTCTCTCCTCTCCCCTCCATCCCTCTTGTGCTCTCCTCTCCTCTCCATCCGTCCTGTCCTCTCCTCTCCTCTCCCCTCCATCCATCTTGTGCTCTCCTCTCCTCTCATCCGTCCTGTCCTGTCCTCTCCCCTCCATCCGTCCTGTCCTCTCCCTCCCCTCCATCTGTCCTGTCATGTCCTGTCCTCTCCCTCCATTCGTCCTGTCCTCTCCCCTCCATTCGTCCTGTCCTCTCCTCTACTCTTCTCTCCCCTCCATCCTTCCTGTCCTCTCCTTTCTTCTTCCCTCCATCTGTCCTGCCCTCTCCTCTCCCCTCCATCTGTCCTGTCCTGTCCTCTCCTCTCCCCTCCATCGGTTCTGTCTTCTCTCCTCTCATCTCCCCTCCATCCGTCCTGTCCTGTCCTGTCCTCTCTCCTCCATCCATCCTGTTCTCTCCTATCCCCTCCATCCGTCTTGTCATCTCCTCTCCCCTCCTGCAGTGCAGTGTACAGTTATAGCATCTCCCCTCCCTCTCTCCCTCCCTCTCTCCCCTCCCTCTCTCCCCTCCCTCTATCCTGTCCTCTCCCCTCCCTCCGTCCTGTCCTGTCCTCTCCCTCAGTCCTGTCCTCCCTCCATGCTGTCCTCGTCCATCTCCCCTCCCCCCCCTCACCTCTCTCCCCTCCCTCCTCTCTCTTCCGGCTCCCCCTTAATAACCCTGTCAGCGAAGCGAAGCATTGTATTTGCAAGTAATAAATATTAGCTTTAAATATTTGATGATGTGGCCAGTGAGAGAGCTTTATATACTTAATGAATTGTAGCAAGCAGCAATATAACTCAAGTAAATCAAGAATTAGTGATTAGAAAGAGCTTTATATATTAGAAATCCATTATTTTACCTTCAGAAATCCATAAGATGGTTGGAGAGAGCATCATGTACAACTTACTGTGCACAGGCTGGTGCTCCGTTCACTTCGATAAGCCACACGTGGAAATCTTCATCAACCATGAAGTCAAAACCAAACATCTGGAAGCTGTGGTATGGCAATGCTTTGGTGCTGATCTCAGGTTCGATGCATGTCAGGCAATCTCTGGAAACAAAGCCATCAAATGTGCATCAACTCAAAATGTCATGAATGTTTTTCATTTCCTACAGGTCTACCGAGGTCACAAAACATGATTAAGGGTGAGAAAAAAAACAAATATAACGGTGGTTGTAGAAAGGAACATGGATGTCTCTTATTATTCTTGTATTTTTCCCCAAATTCAGTCTCTCTCCATTCCCCAAAGGCCAGTTGAACCCAAGGCAGGTCTCTCCCCTCACAATGCATACCTAATGATGCGCTTGATCTGAGGCAGAATGCTTTGCTCCATGGAAGTACCATATGTGTGCACAAGGTAATCGTCAAAGGCTTCAAAGAAGAGCTCGTTGCCCTCTTCATAATGCCCATAGTTAGTCGAAAGAGCCTCTTGGAGACAGTGGTTGGTTAGGTGGCTAGTGGTTTTATGCAAGTTGCGAGGATCGTATGCATCAGAAGATGTGCGAAGCACACCTTCCCGGAAGAGGTGAATCCCAAACTGAGAATCCAAAAGGACCCAGCTCCTAAAGAACAGAGAAATGTGTCAATGGGAGAAACGGCAACATTCATTATGTCAAAGAAAGATGTTTGAAGTGGCAAACAAAATGAAATTCAGTCAGAGTACAATGTGCACCTGTTGATTGTTCAGAGGCAGTTTTGTCCAAAAAAACATTTCAACCATGGAAATTACTCAACATTCATAGTAGTTATACTTAAGCAAAAAATATTGGGACAGCAAGTCTCTCACTTCAAGCATTAATTAAATAAAGGTCAAACAAACAACTGATTTCTTTTTTCAAAACCATAGTTTCTGGTTTCCAGTCATAAGCACTTGATAGCAATGGGAACAGAGCATGTGCCAAAGCATGCCCTTGCTTCACACTATGCTCAATGGAGAAACTATTGGTACAGCAAAAGATAATACCATGACAAAAAGTTTGCGAATTCTTTTGTATGCATGTGAAGGAAGCTGTCAGCAAGTAAACTTATGATCTCGTCCTTTATATTTTTCCTTCAAGCTTAACCCTTGGAGCACAGACAAGACAATAATTAAGAAGTGCAAGGCGTATGGTACCACCAAGACCCTGCCGAGATCAGGCCGTCCCTCCAAACTGGATGACCGAGCAAGGAGGAGACTGATCAGAGAGGTCCCCAAGAGGCCAATGGCAACTTTGAAAGAGCTACAGGCCTTTATGGTAAAGAGTGGTCACTGTGTGCATGTGACAACAATATCCGAAGCACTCAACAAGTCTGGCCTGTACAGTACGGTGGCAAGAAGGAAGCCATTACTCAAAAAAGCTGACCTTGAGTCCTGTTTGAGGTATGCCAAAAACCACTCCGGAGATTCTGAAGCCATGTGGCAAAGGGTTTTGTGGTCTGACGAAACCAAGATGGAACTTTTTGGCTGAAATGCAAAACGTTACGTTTGGCGCAAACCCAACACAGCGCATCACCCAAAGAACACCATCCCTTCTGTGAAGCATGTTGGTGGCAGCATCATGTCCTGGGGTTGTTCCTCATCCGCAGGGACTGGGGCACTTGTCAGGATCGAAGGGAAAATGGATGGAGCAAAATACAGAAAAATCCGAGTGGAAAACCTGCTACCCTCTGCAAGAAAGCTGAAATTGGGATGGTAGTTTACCTTTCAGCATGACAATGAACCGAAGCACACAGCCAAAGCTACACTGCAGTGGCTAAGGAACAAAAAGATAAATGTCCTTGAGTGACCCAGTCAGAGCCCCGACCTAAATCCAATTGAAAATCGTTGAATGATTTGAAGATTGCTGTCCATCAACGCTCCCCACAAAACTTGACTGAGCTTGAACAGTTTTTACAGAAGAATGGGGAAATATTTCCCAATCAAGGTGTACACAGTTGGTAGAAACCTATCACAACAGACTCACAGCTGAAATTGCTGTCAAAGGTGCTTCCACCAAGTGTCAACTCAGGGGGGTGGACACTTAGTTTTTTTTAATAGTTCTTTTTATTTTTATAGTTTTATATATTCTAGTTATTATTTTATTATGGTGGACATCAATCAAGATATTCTAGTGTTTGTATTTTTCATTAATTTTCTGAAATTTGTAGAATTTTTTTTTCACTTGGAAGTTGTAGGTTACGATGTTTAAATAAAGGTGAAAAAAGTCTGATTTAATACAATTTATTCTAGACGATAAGGCAACAAAAGGTGACATTTGGAAAAGGGGTTGTAGACTTTCTATAGGCACTGTAAGTTCAGAGTTTGGGTTTTTTTGCATCCTCGGCCGTTCCAAAGCTCTGTACACTGCTTGAGCTGGATGTCTGGGTCACCTCCAAGATCACCTCCAAGTCGCATCTGCATCTCCTTCTCCCGATCGCTCCTCGCCTCACCTTTTTATGGCAAACTCGCAAGGCCAATCTCAAAGCAAGGCGACACTCTGAATCCAAAGATTGACCACAGTTTGACCATTGGATGAGAACGTCGTTTTCCATTACAAAACTTTCACTCAATTCGTTCACACAGTGTATTGCCCCTTTTGACAAAAGGATTCAGCCTCAACACCAGCCATCTTCAAAGTTCTGTTGACAATCCATCTCGATGTCACGAAGCCAATGACACATGCCGATGTCTGTGCCCGAACTCTTTGTACAACATTACATCTCATTTAATTAAAACACTGAAAATCGGGTTGCCTTTGTCTCCGAATTATCAGTCATGTCTTTAACACAAAACTGAACGTTTCCAATCATATAGGATTGATATTAATCTGTAACATTCTTCAAAAGGATTGTTATTCAGAGCTGTTTGTCAGCTCGGCGCTCGATCCACCAACCATCCCACACATCACCTGCACCACACGTACAGTACCGGGTTTCTCCTTACCTTCAACAAGCGATCTTATCATCCATCCCATGATCTTTATCTCTGTTTGTCAAAGTTGGGAATTTAGAATCAGAATAATCATCGACCCCCACCCCACCCCACCCTCAAAGCTTCATGTCCCCCCTTTAATGCTTCTCCCTCACACCACCCCTAAATGCTATCTCCTCACCCCACCCTCTCAAACATTCCCCCACACTCCACAAACACAATTCTTCCCCACACCCTCACACACACACATTCCCCCCCACTCCACACCTCAAACCTCTCCCCGCAAACAAACTTTCCCTGCACCCCACACATTCAAACTCTCACCCCGACACCACACACTCAAGAATGCCCCTGCACTACACACACACACACACACACACACACACACACACACACACACACACACACACACACACACACACACACACCACACACAACACTCAAACCTTCCCCCTAAGCCTGATGTTGGCTTCGTGGTTAGGGTGACTGGCTTGGATTGTAAGGTCCTGAGTTTGAGCCCCATTGGTCACTGAATTAACACCAGGTGGGTTGACTCAGCCTGTCATCCTTCCGAGGTCGGCAAAATGAGTACCAGTTTACTGGTATAGGGGCACAGCATCAACGGCATAGTCGCACCCCACAAAATGATAGCTACCAGGCAGCCAAGCTGCCACACGCAAGAAGAAGAAACCTTCCCCCTCACCCACCCCTCCTCCCCAAAGCCACACCTTGACTCCACAAAGCCCCCCATCCTGCACCCCCTATGGCTCCTCCCCTATCTCTAACTGTGTGGACCTCAAACATCATAGGTCTCTGCCCAAACCTGACATCTCTTAATCCAGGCTGCTGCCGATAAGGCAGACATCATCTGTTTAACAGAATCCTTCCTCCCACAGAACATCCCTGACTCCTTAGTGTCTCTCCCTGGTTTTTGTCTCCTCTGATTTGATCGGTCTGAACCATGCCCCGGTGGTGGGGTTGCACTTTACATCAATAACTCAATTTATCACTGTCCTTGTACTCATCCTACACATCCCAACGACGAGGAGTACTTCTGGCTGCGACTTCCCCTCTGCTCCCTCCTATTGTTCGTGTGTGTGTTATACTCTCCTCCTAACAGTGACATCTCCATCTCTTTCAGACAGCATGGACCAACTTTGAACCACTCATCCCAACTCTCTCCACCTCGTATGTGACGATTTCAATTGTAAACATGCAATTTGGCTGGGTGTTGGTACCTCTCTCACGAGCCATGGCACTTCAGCAAAGGACTTCTGTGATTCCATGGGACTGACTCAATCTGTGAACTTCCCGACCTGGATTTCTCGAAATGACAAATCCTCCCTTTTGGACTTGGTGATTTCTGCTCCAATTGGTTCATCTGAGCATATGTTTGTGAAAATCAACATCTCTCTGGCTCTTCCCAGAGAGCTGCCCCAACGCTGGCGAGTCTGGCAGTTCACTCAGGCGGATTGGCAAAGACTTCAAGCAGCAATCTCTCTTTAGGACTGGTCCCCCATACCTGCTCTCTCTCATGCACAGATTAATCCCATGTCATCTTGAATTATCCTAACTTTCTTCCTGACCATGGTACAATGAATCCTGTGGTGAGGTATTTGCTCTGAAACAACTTGCCTTCTCTTCCTGGATGGCTAATCCGACCAAAGGCAATCTCAGTGCATTCCAAAAACTCGTTTAAAAAGTAAAAAAAAGTTTTTAAAAAAAGAAAAAAAAAGTGTGTGTGTGTGTCCACTTTCAGGAGAGTGAGAAAACATCATCAAACAAACTTTCAAACTTGTCTCCCTCCTCTAAAACCTGGTGTCGCCTTGTTAAGTTGGTCTCAGGTGTATGCTCCCCTTCCATCCCTTCCCTCTATTCAAATGGCGCCTCAGTCGACTCCGCTCGTGAGATGGCTGAATGTCTCAATTATGTGTTCGCTTCCAAATGTTGTCCCCCACAGCCCCTCACTCTTGGTACCCACCCTTCCCTGTCATCCCCAACTGCTCCGGGACTCTGTGTCTTTTCACAGCATCAGATCACGTGTCCTAAAAACCTACTCTGCTGCTCTTGCAATCCTCTCTCTGCCCTTTTCACTCTATCATTTGCCCGAGGTCATCTTCCATCTCCTTGGAAATCCACCAACACTCATCTTCCATCTCCTGGAAAATTCGCCATCACCGCATTACATAAAAATAGGGGCAACACCCTTGGGTGCTCACCTGGTAGAATAATGATACTGAGGAGGAATCATTGTTGGAGGGAATCAGCAACATGTACCAATGAACCAATGTTAAGCAAATACCTATTTGGGGGGGGGGGAACCCCCCCCCCCCCCCCTAGAACTCCCTACATCTAGATTTTTATAAATGGGGTAACAAACTGGTACATCACAGGTGATGGAAGGTTTTGTGCGTCAAGTTTCATCAAAATTGTGTGTAATTTCAGAGAAGAAAGCAATTACATATTTTAGCGGGCAACCGCCCCCGTAGACCTCTTCAGACCCCGATTTTTTTAATGCCATGAAAAGCCTTTGGTACATACACAGTGATGAACATTGTGGTAAAATTTAATCGAAATCGTATGCGGTTTCAGAGAAGAAGGTGAAAGTATTTGTGGACAGACGGACGGACGTACCATGCGATAATCTCCCCGGAACTACGTTCCCGGTGAGCTGAAAAGGAGGTGCGATACGGGATTTGGGGGTGGGGGGGACTAAGGGGGAAAACTAGGCTCAAGGTAGATGACTCATGCATATGGCCACACAGAACAGAACAAAGACAACGGCATTTTGCCTTTATGGGCACTTGTACAAAAAGGGGACTCTGACCTTTCTTACACAGGTAACAAACTAAATGTGAAATTGTTCTACCCACAATAATTAATCCAAAAATGAGATGCAATCAAAGATGCACCGAGAGCAAACCCGAAACTTTGTGACCAGACATATTGCTACACGTACCTTATATCAAACTTCCGGTGACCCGGTTCCAAAAGCATGGGGTTCTCAATGTATTTTTGCACCACATGCACCTGGTTCTGGTTGTCAACATACTCCAGCATTTCAGTGGCGTTGTTAGAGATGAGAATCCCCTCTCCTGATCCACAATGAGGCCCGGGTAAGTTATAAAGCTACGGGCAGAATCAAACCAAACACGAGGATCTGCGGCGCTTTGTAATTACCATCTAGTATGCGGAATAAAACAAATACAAAAATAAAAACCACGATAATGACTCTAGAATGAGAGCTTTGAACCAATAAAAATGGCAATCATCATTGCACACCGGAATAAACAACTTAAATTCATGTAGCTCAAACAGAAATCAAAGCTATTATGCGAAGCAAATTATTTCAATATGCAAAGCATCAGTGTGTTTGCCAATGACAGCATGTTCCATCAGTATATCTACATTTACACTTGCTTTGTTGGTTGTTTTTTTTTTCTCCACATGACTTTGGAGTCCTTTTTGAGTTTCTCTTGAGGGTTTTTGAAAAAGAAAAAGAGCTTTCTTCCCTGTGACGCAGAACCCGTCAACATAGGAAATATGCAAAACGGCTTGAGCCACTCATCCAATACACACCCTAGCTTCCTTCATTTGCACGTCCTTTGCATCCTGGCTCATTTCCTATGACACCTATAATCTCTTCTTATTTCCTTTCTCACAGTAATAAACACTTCCACATTCTCTTCCTTTACTTAATTTATTTCATTCACGTCCTACCAAACTAATACTTACATAAACTAGAGGTGTATGATTGGAGATTGCTGATGGTTCCCAGTAGAGCCAACTTGAAATATTAGCCAATTGGTAGCACTTGCAATTATGCCTCACTAAGAAGAGTACCCATCCCAAGTGATGGGAAAAGTTTCAGTTAATCTTTCAATTTAAATAATATTTCATGGACTTTAAAAAGGTCAATTGTGATGTACTCTTGCTTTCACGCAGAGCCAGAGCTCTGAGCTACTTATACCGCCCACCACAAAATGATGGTGAAACAATAGGCAGCAGAGGTTGGATTTGTCTCAAGAGTGCAAAATATTCTGGTTGCGAAATATAATTTGGCATCAACATTACTCATGCCTGTTCTCCCATCATTTCAAAAGTGAATGTTGAGGTTTTCAATGCAGCGCAAGAAGTGGCCACCGTAAACGGGAGACAGATGAACACACAGACAGACACCACGGTTCACAATACATAATAGATACAGAAAGAGAACATTCAGCCCATGAACCCTGTACTTGTTGTTTTGGTATATTGTGGTATATTGTGCCTGATGAAGCCAGCTGCGAAGCCGGTGAAACGCTGCCTGAGACCGGGTCTGCTCTTGCTTTTTTGCTCAAATTAGAGGAGTCAATATAGTTGTTTTTTTTACTTTTGGTTGGAAGCGCCTCCTTCTTAAGAGTTAAGATACTCAACTAAGTGTGCAGGAATTTGGAATTACCCAGGGTGCCGCTGATACCTTGCTTACTCTTCATGAAGGACACTAAGCAGAGAAAAAAAATTAAAGCGAAAATATATAGGACGCGGACGCGCACAGATACGGGCATTACAATGGTCTTGCAACCCCCTCGGGAGACGAATAATACAAAAATCGTGCCCTGATATTTTTATGGTTCCGATACAAAAATAATTCGATGTGCCTCATTCCCTGATGTTATTGCATGGATGTGCCAAATATGAAAGAAATGTATCCAGTCATTTTTGAGTAGAAGCTCCGGACAGAAGCACAGACGCATGGACGACAGTACCCAAAATACAAGCCCCCAGCTGGGCTAATCATAAAAAAGGGGGAAAAAAACAAAAAACACCTTCTACATATTTAGCAACTTCCATTAAAAATACTCAAATATACTTCCTTCTGTCAGTATTGCTTACTTTGGCTGATTGATTCCAACGTTAGAAATATGCAAAACAAATAAGTAACAAGACACACACCCTTGGCTCCAGTTGAAGATTTAGCAATCCATACATTGCCACTGTCATCATGCTCAAGACGACGGAATGCTGTTAAAAAGGCCTCTCGTTCATCTGGCAACCTCTCAGCCATGGCTCCGTGCAGTTCTGCAGGTAATGAAGGCGGTGGCTGGCGTAGACCCGATGGGTATAAAACATACGATTCAGGCAGCCATGGAGAAGATTTTGATAGTTCTGGGAATGCTTTTGCCAATCTGTGGTTGTGCAGGAGGGATTGACAACACCCAGTTAAGCAAGATGCAGTGTTAACAATTAGATAAACAATATTCGCTGTTCTTCTGAGCAGGACTGCATCTTGATACCATGGAATAATAGACAACTGTCCACAGTATATGTTTCAGGTGTTAGCTATTCAAGTTGTCAATTTCCATCAAACTCCATGTTCTTGTACAGCATTGACACAAAGTCAAAACCCGAAGGTTTCTTATTCAACCGATCTAAAACCGGCAGGTGGGTGAACTCCAAACTTGACTTTATTTCAAAGTAAAAGTAGCAACACAAAACTCCTTTGTGGTGCAGTACACAACAAAGCAACTTTTTACTGCCTGTTCTACTTCTTGGCTCTGCTTCCTGTTTGTATATATATCTCGAAGAAAGAACATTCATGAAAGACCCTCCTTCTAGAAACTGCTTGCACTTACTATATGATTCTATAACTGCAAATCTCTCGCACACTGGTGATCTCTCCACACAAGTTAAAGAACAACTTCACCATGATAACTTATTAGAACCAGAGCTTAGAACGTTTATTTATGTAAAAAGCACCACAACTGTGGACCTCATGCTTTGAAGAGGGCACTCCCACAACATCATAAAAATGAATTACTGGCGGGTCTGGGCCGTGGCTTTGTACCCCAAATCACTGGATTCTTGACGCCATTCCTGAAAATCCTATTTTTGTCAATATCTGCATAACAGTACATGTTATCCTCACAAATAAGGTGTCTATACCCATGTTTTCATGGTCAATGATTCCAATTATAAAAGTTTCATTGCTGAAAAAGTGTGCAGTTAATCATGTAGTAGTATGAAACTACAGTGGGGGACAATATTTGATACACTGCCGATTTGCAGGTTTTCCCACTTACAAAGCACGTAGAGGTCTGTAATTTTATCATAGGTACACTTCAACTGTGAAAGACGGAATCTAAAACAAAAATCCTGAAAATCACATTGTATGATTTTTAAATAATTAATTTGCATTTTATTGCATGAAAATAAGTATTTGATCACCCACCAACCAGTAAGAATTCCGGCTCTCACAGACCTGTTAGTTTTGTCTTTAAGAAGCCCTCCCATTCTCCACTCATTACCTGTATTAACTGCACCTGTTTGAACTCGTTATCTGCATAAAAGACAGCTGTCCACACTCAATCAATCAGACTCCAACCTCTCCACAATGGGCAAGACCAGAGAGCTGTCCAAGGACATCAGGAGCAAAATTGTAGACTTGCACAAGGCTGGGATGGGCTACAGGACAATAGGCAAGCAGCTTGGTGAGAAGGCAACAACTGTTGGCGCAATTATTAGAAAATGGAAGAAGTTCAAGATAACAGTCAATCTCCCTCGGTCTGGGGCTCCATGCAAGATCTCACCTCGTGGAGCCTCAATGATCAAGAGAAAGGTGAGGGATCAGCCAGAACTACACGGCAGGACCTGGTCAATCACCTGAGAGAGCTGGACCACAGTATCAAAGAAAACCATAAGTAACACACTACGCCGTCATGGATTAAAATCCTGCAGCGCACGCAAGGTCCCTCTGCTCAAGCCAGTGCATGTCCAGGCCCGTCTGAAGTTTGCCAATGACCATCTGGATGATCCAGAGGAGGAATGGGAGAAGGTCATGTGGTCTGATGAGACCAAAAGAGCTTTTTGGTTTAAACTCCACTCGCCATGTTTGGAGGAAGAAGAAGGATGAGTACAACCCAAGAACATCCCAACCGTGAAGCATGGAGGTGGAAACAACATTCTTTGGGGATACTTTTCTGCAAAGGGGACAGGACGACTGCACCGTATTGAGGGGAGGATGGATGGGGCCATGTATCGCGAGATCTTGGCCAACAACCTCCTTCCCTCAACAAGAGCATTGAAGATGGGGCGTGGCTGGGTCTTCCAGCATGACAACAACCCGAAACACACAGCCAGGGCAACTAAGGAGTGGCTCCGTAAGAAGCATCTCAAGGTCCTGGAGTGGCCTAGCCAGTCTCCAGACCTGAACCCAATAGAAAATCTTTGGAGGGAGCTGAAAGTCTGTGTTGCCCAGCGACAGCCCCGAAACCTGAAGGATCTGGAGAAGATCTGTATGGAGGAGTGGGCCAAAATCCCTGCTGCAGTCTGTGCAAACCTGGTTAAGAACTACAGGAAACGTCTGATCTCTGTAATTGCAAACAAAGGTTTCTGTACCAAATATTAAGTTCTGTTTTTCTGATGTATCAAATACAGTGGAAAATCGATATAACGCTAAGCGTTATAGCGCTTGTACTGATATAACACTCATAGACCTTGGACCCCAAAAAATACTACTATTTCATGTTTAAAGGCAAAAAAGTGAGAAATAGAGACAAAGTTAGTCCAAAATAGTGCTAAGTGGCGAAAAAAATTCAAGCTGTCATCGCCCTGTGTTGATTGACATGTGGTGTGAAAATACTCACGAGCTGTCATCTTCTCGCACCTTTCCCGTATAAATGGCGAAGCTGAGATGAACAAAATCAATTCAATTCAAATCATCATAGCATCCGTATCTCCTGTAACTCACTTGACCGCTTCGTCATCAACCAAGATGGCGGACGTACATGTCCACGTGTTTTGGCTCTGGTTTGTATGTAATATAAAATATTTTTCACTGCATCAGTATAGCGCTGTATCATTTATAACGCCCGAGTCGCTTTGGACCCACCGGTGAGCGTTATATCGATTTTCCACTGTACTTATTTCATGCAATAAAATGCAAATTAATCATTTAAAAATCATACAATGTGATTTTCAGGATTTTTGTTTTAGATTCCGTCTTTCACAGTTGAAGTGTACCTATGATAAAAATTACAGACCTCTACGTGCTTTGTAAGTGGGAAAACCTGCAAAATCGGCAGTGTATCGAATACTTGTTCTCCCCATTGTATGAGGCCCCGTGAGGAGGAGTGATGTAAGCGACATTTTTTAATGATATGATGATGATCGCTCGGATGATATGGTAAGGGTTAAATAGTGCTATATGGCATTAACTCCAAAATGGCGATGTGTCCCTTACATCACTCCTCCTCGTCGCACCTCATATGCAGAAGAATACTGAATGAAAAAAGCAAATGACGCATGTTTATCTGATATTAAACAGACATTTTAATAATACCAAGTCAATGAACAATGGGTTTGAGAATCCCCCAACCAACACTACCATACCACACTATAGAGGCATTTATACAGTCACTTTCTTTCCTCAGAAGAAAATGCCACTATTCTAACAATATTGTTCTGCTGTGTTTTACATACCTTCATCACTCTCATCACTGTCATCACTCCATACATTTTCCGACGACTCATCATCTGCGGACGTAGCTCCCATATTGTCTCCATCAGCTGTTGATGCGCATGTGAGGGACTCTGAGAGTGAACTTCCTGGGTCCCAATCTGGTTGCAAGCAGTTTCGAGTCAACTTCCATCCATAGTCTGTGGGACTCGCCTCACCAGTGGGATCAGTCTGATCGGCCCTCTTCCACATTCTTGCCACATACTGCGCTCATTTGATTTGATTGTCAAGTGTCTTGGTGCATGGTGGAAGAGAAGCACAGTTTATCTGCTTTATTCTGGCCAGGGATTCCTTCTGAGTACCACAACTCATGCACACAAAAGCTTTGCATCTTGCTTCACTGATGTTGGATGTTTGAAATCCGTACAGCAAGCAGACAAAGGAGGTGACACCTGGAATGTCCACTTCCTCTGTAGTGAGAGATTGCAGTGCCATGACATGATCTGGTTCTGCCTGCAGCAGCTGGAAGGGCCTCACATTTCCATTTCTGAAGAAGCATGATGTGAAGTCACATTCACAACCCATCAGGGCATGAAAGCATATTAGTGCTTCAGTGATTCCCGGTTGTTTCTCCTCAAGAATGGCAGCTAGTTTTAAGACATCAATGTACCTCCGGTGGTTGCCAGATCCATAGTCTCGGATGATGCTAATCCCATCCGACCTTCCAGTTCCTAAGTCACTATGCTATGTCTTACCTGCTCCAAAGTCACCGCACAGATTAAGGCCAGCAGGGGTTTCGCGTTCACCATCAGAACATGCGTAGGCGATCTCAGTCTCAAGCCGCTTCACTTCATGATAGCTGATACAATGGCCAAGGCATTTCAGGATGATCAGCAATGAATTCGATCCGGTCAATGTTCCCAGCCCGAGCCCAAGTGATTGATGCTTCCAAGGACGAACTGCTCCTCTGGAACAGTTGAACACAGCATCCGATGCACTGGCCACTGCTTTTCTCTGAATTGCATCCCTGGTGTGTGCCAATCGTGGTTGCATGCCACTGATGAGGGTACGGAAAACAGGAGCGTCAGATTGGGGATGTTGGGGGCGTTCTCCTTCAAAGTGTGAACCGAAGTGGGTAACGGGATATTTGAGGAGGACATTGCAAGAATTTCTGCGCGCAATGCCATGCATGGCAGCATATCTGATTTCTTCAGCCTTTGTCATTGGACTCGTTCAGCAAAGCAAATGCTTCTGCAGATGTCATTAAGGAGGGTGAAGACACATTTCCAGATTTATTTGCTTGTTTGTCTATGAAGATATCTTTAAATTGACCCTTCACCTTAGACATGAGACTTTGTACAGAGTACTTGTTAATGGCATCCTGGGTTCCTCCAAGAGCAAGAAACTCTTCTTTGTACAAATTTAAAAGAACAGTCGCCAACATGGGTTTCTACTTCTTGATGAGTTCATTGTCAAGAGTGACAATGTTTGGAAGGCTTCACCATGCTTCTTCCAATTGGATGTTTGCTCTTCCTCATCCTCATCCTGCCTTCCATAATCTCACCGACAAGTGTCGTGGTACTTTGCCTCCTTCGCAATCAGATCTTCTCCAAGTCCAAGGATCCTGGAATCACACTTTTTCTTTGCAGCATGGACAATTGAGTGGCACCCATCTGTTGTCAGACAATGTCTCAGGGCTTCATTTTTCTGTGACTTCCTCTTCCTCTTCATTCCACGACATTCCTGTCCAAGAACACCTCTCTTGTTGGTAGAAGGATGATCACTACTTGAACGAGTCGCCTTACAGGGTGGTTCAGACAGCTCTTTGTAAGCTGATGATCATCTTTTAACAGCACAGAAACGACTGAGACATTTTTAGTGATAACATTTGTTTTCTGGTTGCTCAGTCTTCCTGATCTCTTCTGACGTGCTGAAGAACTGATCATTTTGAAGTGTCATTCGGCGTCGAGCAGCATTCTTTGCTGTTTCCCATATCTCTGAAATGAAAGACTTCAAGCCAGGTTCCTCCTCTTCTGTATCCTTACACATGATGCAAATGTAGTTGTCATTTGCCATGATCGCCAATAAAGAAAAGGAGGAAATAGTTAAAGAGAATGCATTATTCATAGAAAAGTCAACACCAATATGTACATTTCAGGGTGAACTATACATTTTCTAGCAGTAAATATGGTTTTTTTCATAATCATTGACCATGAAAACATTGGAGTAGACACCTTATTTGTGAGGATACCATGTACTGTTATGCAGATATTGACGAAGATAGGATTTTCAGTAATGGCGTCAATAATCAGTTTTCAGACATCAATGTACCTCCGATGGTTGCCAGGTCCATAGTCTCGGATGATGCTAATCCCTTAAGAGTTAAGATACTCAACTAAGTGTGTAGGAATTTGGAATTACCCAGGGTGCTGGGTTCTTTCAAAGAAACTTGCTCTCCCTCATGCACAGATTTATCCCCTCTCGTCTTCAGTTGATTCCTACCCCCCTTTTTTTCCCTTTCCCGCCCTTGGTTTACTGAAGCTTGTGGTGAGGCAGTTGTCCTGAAACAACTTGCCTTTGCCTCATGGAAAGCAAACCCAACTGAGGGCAATCTCAGTTCCTTCCATAAAGCTCGGAACAAGTGTGTATCTACCCTCAGGAGAGCCAGAAAACAACATCTTTCTCATCTCAAGTCTGAACTCTCAAACCTCCGTCCCTCCTCAAAATCCTGGTGGCGTCTAATCAAATCTGTTTCTGGTGTATGTTCCCCCTCCATCCCCTCCCTTACCTCAAATGGCCGCACTGCTGATACCGCACGTGAAAAAGCTGAATGCCTAAACTCGGTGTTTGCAGCTAAATCTTGTGTCCAAAACCCATCACTTTCTCTTACCCACCTTACCCAGTCGCAACCAACTGTCCCTGGACTCTGTGTCCTTTTCTCCTGACAAGGTGGAGAGCTTGCTGTCAAACCTCGACTCAGATTCTGCAACCGGTCCAGACGGCATCAGCCCACGTGTCCTCAAAGCCTGCTCTTCTGCTCTTGCTCACCCTCTCTCTGTTCTATTCACCTCTCATTTGCTCAAGGTCATATTCATCTGCTTGGAAATCTGCAAACATCACTGCCCTGCATAAAAAGGTGCAAAAACAGATCCCTGCAACTACAGACCAATCAGCCTCTCCCAATCATCAGCAAGGTTATGGAATCCATCATCGCTTCAGACATGAAATCCTTCCTCTTCTCCAATGGTTGATTTCCGATCATCAAATTGGTGTCAGACCAGGTCACTCTACCCTGGATATGCTGCTTCTGCTCTCCCAACAATGGATGGAGGTCCTCAATGCCAGACAGGAAATCCGAGCCGTATCCCTGGACATATACATGCTTTGAACCGGTCTGGCACCCTGTCCTGCTCACCAAACTCTCTTCCATGTTATCAAGGCCATCTCCACTCATGGCTCGCAGACTTCCTCTCCTGTCGCAGTCAACGTGTGGCCCTAAATGGAGTTCTTTCATCCCCTCTCCTGTCCAGGCTGGAGTTCCTCAAGGTAGCGTTCTGGGCCCTGTTCTTTTTCTGGTTTTCATCAATGATCTCTCCGACTCTCTGGAAAATCCTCTTTATCTCTTTGCTGATGACTCCACCCTCTGCCGTACCATCGGTCATCCCTCAGACCGGCAAGCGCAGCTTCTTCGCTCACTGCAGATCTGGATAAAATCACAAACTGGCCCAACACGTGGAACATGTCTTTCAATCCAGACAAATCTCACACTCCCACTATGTCTTTTCGAAAGGACCGTTTAGAAAAACCCCCATGCACTTTCTCAACAATCCTCTGGAAGAAGTCCTTTCTTTCAAGCTTCTGGGTCTCACTATCTGCCATGACCTTTCCTGGGAAAGCCACATTTCAAACCTCGCCTCCAAAGCCAGTCGCTAACTGGGAATCCTCCGTCATGCAAAGTCCTTCCTCGGCCTCCTGAGCTCCTGACCACTTACAAAGCTTTTGTCCGTAGCCTGATGGAGTACTGCTCTCCCTCTGGGCTGGTGCTCCTGCCTCCCACCTTTCTCGGCTTCACGCTGTAGAAACCAGGACATTTCGGATCATCGGCATCTCCCGCAATGAGGCTGAGTCTTTGGGCCTCTCACTCAATCACCGCAGGTTGGTCGGTGGTCTTTCTGTCTTTTACCGTCTCCTCTCCAGCCTTGCCCCCTGTTCTCTCTGCGATTTGTCCCCACCATATTTCCACAGGGCGCTCAAGGTCCGCCAACAACCCCCTTCTGGTAAACTACCAAAATCATGAATCACTGCTCACCTTCACTCTTTCATTCCTCTTTTTTCCCGCCTTTGGAATAAATTCCCTCACTCTATTCTTTCCCATTCTTCCCTCCAGGCTTTCAAAACAGCTGTTCACCACCACCTCTTATCATCCCCATCCAAATCCTCGATCTTTTCTACCCCGATAATCCACCCAAGCCCACCTCCTTCAAATTCCCTGCTTTCCTTCCTGAAAATCCCTGTAACTGTCCATCTTCTATTCCCCATGTTCCCCATCCCATCCCTCTCCCTTCCACAGATCTCCTAATGTGTCTGTTCTCCACTGTTTTGTCCCTCCCTCTTCCGCCCGTCTTGTCTCATGCCCCCTTGCTGTGCGTTGTGTGTTAGCTCTCACACGAGCTTCGACAAGGTATACAAAAAATAAAAAAACAAGTGATTTGGGGTACAAAGCCATGGCCCAGACCCGCCAGCAATTCATTTCTATGATGTTGAGGGAGTGCCCCATCAAAGCATGAGGTCCACAGTTGTGGCACTTTTTACATGAATAAACCTTCTGGGCTCCCACTCTATATAACCCTTTTACACAAATCAACCTTTAGAATAAACATCTCACCTCAACAAACAATACACAGTAAAATATAACACACAATTATTTTTCAATCAAACCTCAGGTGTGCGTGTGTCAATGTCATACTGCACCAATACATTGTCTAATATACATTAGTAAAAACAAAAATTGTGACAAGCATAATATCAGGCTGCAGAAAACCGTTTTGCGGTTGCCCAGATCAAGATCAATACAAATCAAATGACGTGTTACTGCCTGCGCTAACAGCATGCAGAAAGCCATCAACAACAGAGGAAACCATTTCATCCTATTACCACAATAATTAATACAGAAAAACAAGCACACAAACTTGATATTGCACTTTGAAGTTTTTTGCACGCTGTATGCAACTTACTTTACAAGTGATGCTTTGCGGCAAAGTTTATCCGATCCCCTGAAGTAGTTCACCAGCTGCAAAAAACCTGGCTCATGGCCTGGAAGGAAAGCAAATAGTGAAGGTAAACTTTCACGAAAATCATATAATAACAACCAACTCTCAGGGATCAAGTACACATTACAATAATACTGCAATATTTTCTACTAGCAGGGTTACCTGGCGTTGCCCCTGGGTGTCGCCCACTTGCAAATGAAAACCCCCTTGAGGGTATTTAGGGTCTTAAGGGTCTTCGAGGTCTTCCAGCTCTAAGTGGTCTTCAAAACACTTAAGGGTCTTAGAGGGTATTCGGGGTCTTCAAGGTTCTTAGGGATCTTAACCGTCTTTGGGGTCCAAAAGGTCTTTTGGGTTTTGGGGGTTTTAAAGCGTCTTAAATTGTGTTCGGGGAATTCAATGATCTTAAGGGTCTTATGGATCTTAAGGGGTCTTATCTCCCAAGCATGGAGAAAGTCTTCTCTCAAGCACGTATTCTAATCTCTCAAGCATGTAAAAAAAAAAGGTCTTATAGTTGTTCAGTCTTTAAAGGCTGAGGTTGTAGATAAATATAAACTTAGGACAACCCCCAGGTCAGACTTGGCTGTGTGCCAAATTTGGTGGTTGTCGGTCCAGCGGTCCTTGCAAAAATCGCGAAAAAACAGACAGACAGACATCCGATGAATCTTACTTATTCAATGAGGGATGGTTTTGTTACCTCCACCACCGAAGGTGGATGGCAGTTGTTTTCACCCCTGTCTGGCTGGCTGTCTGTGAACAAGATATCTCAAAAAGTTGTGGATGGATTCAGATGGAATTTGGTGGAGAGGTTGGATATGTGACAAGGACTAAAAAATTAGATTTTCGTGAAAATCTGGATCCAGATACTAGAATTTTTAAATGATTCTGCACCATCGAGAGATAGAGCCAAAAACGATATGTGGCACGATATCTCAAGAGGTTAAGGATGGATTCGGACGAAACTTGGTGAAGAGACTTGGCATGTGCCAAAGACTAATCGATTCAATATTGTTGAAGATCCAAATCCAGATTCGGATATGAGAATTTTTTTCATTTTCAAGTGATTCTTCACCATTGAAAGAGGGGCCCAAAAACAATATACAGTATAGCCTGATATTTCAAAAAAGTTGTGGATGAGTTATGACAAAACTAGTTAGATGACTTAGCTCGGTGACAAGAACAAGGTGATTCGATTTTGGTTCAGGTCTGGATCCAGATCCGGCTTATCAAGGAGATACACACGTAAACTGTTCAGCCTGGCGGAGGTATGCTCTCTACCGAGTGCCGTTCTAGATTAAAATACGACAAGATGCTCGACGTTAATGTTTCCCAACACATGGAAAACCACCATTCTTTCTATAGAATAAAATAAAACCTCCCCAAAATAAATTGCTTTCTAAGAATCAAAAATATCTGCTCACATTTCACAGCTCAATATAAATAAATAAAGAAAATAAATAAACTAGAGAGTTCAAAGAACACCTTACCCCATGCAGTATTAAGAAAAAAGACAAAGGAAGGGTTTTTTCAACTCTTGCTTTACGTTTATGAGCATGATTTATATTAACTTTGTTCATGAATTTTGAAAAACAGGTGCGATGGTAACCATATGAAGATAATAGGTCAAACAGAACAGTCCAGAGCTGAACCTTCTGCCAACTTTTCTCGGAAAAACTGATTAATTGAGAACGATATTTGAGAAAAAGATGCACGAAACAAAGATATTTTGGACGAAGTTAGCTCCGTGAATGCATCACAAGGCGCCGCCATTTTTGTCTGAATCTCGCTGTTCTGTCTCGCTGAATCACTGTCAAAGGTCAAGGTCAGGTCACTAAAAGGTCAAAATCGTTTTTCGCTCATAACTTCGTCAAAAATGGTTTAATTGACTTCAAACTAAGACTAAAATATTCCTTATTCTATTCCTTATAATCAACATTCAGGTTAAGGATGTATCAAATTTAAATTTGATCCCCAAAATAACTTTATGCCTTAAATGGGTGGGATTTGTTGTGCCTGGCACCACTTGTTCTACCTTTATTTACACATTGTAACCCACAACTTCCAAGTGAAAAACAAATTCCATAAATTTCAGAAAATTCATTAAATATACAAAAGTAGAATATCTTGGTTGGATTAGTGTCCACCCCCCCCCCCCCCACCCCCGAGTTAATACTTGGTCGAAGCACCTTTGATGGTAATTACAGCAGTGAGTCTGTTGAGATATTGTCGTGGCCAAACACATTGGCACCCTTGCACTTTTTTCATAAAACTCGCAATTTTCTCCAAAAATAAGTTGAAATTGATAAAAGTACTTGGTCTGCACAATTGTTTATTTTGCTGTTAATACTACAGAACCTTTGTTTTTGATTCAGAACTTAATATTGTTGCGGGGCCGGGTATCGGCCGCGAGCACGACGGCTAGATGGAGCTGCGGAGTCGGCTCCACCGAACACCCGGAATGTATAGGTTGTCACCCCGGATAACTCCGGAGCCGACGGGTCCTCTATCGGACCGAAGTTCGCCAATGAGGTCGACCACGTGGGGTAGGGTCGATTGCCAATTTCAATTTACCTAAATACCCACGTGGTCCAACTACCAGGGAAATTCACCCTCGGCTGACTTTGTCCGAATCGAGTCGCGATCGCCGACTCGGATCCAGCGTAACCGAGCGGAATTACCAAAGTCGAGCCGGACCAAATGACAATTTACCAGCCCGAACGGCCGTACTAATTCTCAAACACGTGTCCTGTCGAACCAATGGAGGAAAGGACACGAACGAGCTGAAACATTGAACAAATGGGGTTTATTTATACAACAATAATTTGGGAACGAGGGAAGCACGGAAGAAGCAGAGTTAAACCGAATATTAATAAGCACGTATGCAAGGTGTGTACAACACAAGCACTTATACAATTTACTACTTGGCAGACGGGCCCACAGACACATACACGCACACACACCCAAAGAATCGGACCAAATGGTCTTTATTTGGACCTCCAGCCAGGAGGACAGTCGGGCTGAAGACCAGGGTAGCTGGCTACTTGGCCGCGAGCACGCGGCTGGGCGTCCACTCATTCCCGGAGCTCCGGTCACCGAAGGACGGACCAGCGCAGCCGAGCCCAGCTGAGGTGAGACGAGGTGCTCGCCCAAGCTCGCGATCATGCGGAGGAGGAGGCGGAGGAGGAGGACGACGACCAGGGCGGTGACCACTCACGACGACTGATCAACGACTACTGACCACCACTGACCAACGACCACTGACGACGGGGACTACTGACGACCAGGACTGACGACGACGAGGACTGTGGAAAATCTCCTCTCAGACCAGCCGTATGCGCTCTTATTCCCTCGTCCCCCGCGGAGGGGGGGGGGTGTCTCCGCCCTCCCCACTTCTCCACACCGGACAGCCTTGTGTGCAGAATCCCTCGTCGCCCTGTCACTGGCCAGTTTTGGCGCGCATATCACTCACCGTCGCTCTCACTGGCCAAAATTTGCGGCAAGCCCTTCGATTGGCCAGGTGGCGTGGTGACATCACATGGACCTCCCCTCACACAGTCGGGGAAGTCCGATTGGCCGAGCGACGGTCACGTCACTCGATGCATCCCGATCTGGTCGAGAGCCACCGCGATGCTCCTCCTTGAACTCCGCCCACGTACGTGGTCTAACGCATGGGGATAATGGCGTCGGGCAGAGCGAGGTGAAGGTGTTGCTGGTGTTGATGGGGGTGTAGAAATAAACGAAAAGAAAACTGACTATTAAAACTTCACAGCGCATGAACATTTATTTACCCATTAGACAAGGGAAGGGAGCTATCTAAAATCACATACTTACCAATATAACTGATCTATAGGAACTGGATGTCTGTGTGCACATGGTTTCCAGATTCCAACATATATCCTTTTAAACCTGAAAAAAAAAATGGCATTGACGATGGTGGCTAGCCTGGATTTGAATTCCAACCAGCTATAAACTATCATCCTGGTGTTTCACAGGCAGGGTGATGCATCAATGTGTGCCGTCTCTCGGTGGACTTTAAACTAGGCGTCACATCTGCCGGAATCCCCCTCTCCTTTCCCCCCTTCACTCTCCCTCCTTCTCCCTCTCCCTCTCCCTCACTCTCCCTGTCTTCTCTCCTCTCTCCCTCTCCTCTCTCTCTCTCTCTCTCTCTCTTCTCTCTCTCCCACACCTCTCCCTCTCTCTGGCCCACCCTCTCTCTCCTCCCTCTCTCTCTCTTCTCTCTCTCTCCTCCCTCTCTCTCTCCCTCTCCCTCTCTCTCTCCACACTCTCCTCTCTCTGGCCCACCTCTCTCTCTCCCTCTCTCTCTATCTCTCTCTCCCTCCTCTCTCTCTCCCTCACCTCTCCTCTCTCTCCCACCTCTCCCTCTCTCTCCTCTCTCTCTTCACCCCTCTCCCTCTCTCCATCCCTCTCTCTCTCCCACCCTCCCCTCCTTCTCTCCACCCCTCTCTCTCTTCTCTCTCCCACCCCTCTCTCTCTCCCCCCTCTCCTCTCTGCCACCTCGCCTCCTCTCTCTCTCTCCACCCTCTCTCTCTCTCTCTCCACCCCTCTCCCTCTCTCTCTCCCACCCTCTCCCTCTCCTCTCACCCTCTCCCTCTCTCTCTCCCACCCTCTCCTCTCCTCTCTCCCACCCCTCTCCCTCTTCTTCCACCCCTCTCCTCTCTCCCACAGCTCTCTCCCCACCCTCTCTTTCTCCACCCTCTCCTCTCTTTATCCCATCCTCTCCCTCTCTTTCTCCACAACTCCTCTCTCCCCCATCCTCTTCCTCTCTCCACCCTCTTCCTCTCTCCCACCCTCTTCTCTCCCCCATCCTCTTCCTCTCTCCACCTCTTCCTCTCTCCATCTCTCCCTCTCCACCCTCTTTCTTCTCTCCCACCCTCTCCCTCTCTCCACCCCTCTCTCCCCTCTCTCTCCACACCTCTCCCTCTCTCTCTCTCCCACCCTATCCCTCTCTCTCTCCCACCCCCCTCTCTCCTTCCACCCCTCTCCCCTCTTCTTCATCCCTCTCCCTCTCTCTCTTCCACTCCCTCTCCCTCCTCTCTTTCACCTCTCCCTCTCTCCCAGCTCTCTCTCCGCCACCCCTTCTCTCTTCTTCTCCACCCTCTCCCGCTCTTTCTCCCATCCTCTACCGCTCTTTCTCCCCCTCAACCGCTCTTTCTCCCACCCCACCTCCTCACCGCTCTTTCTCCCACCTCTACCGCTCTTTCTCCACCTCTAACCGCTCTTTCTCCCACCCTCTACCGCTCTTTCTCCCACCCTCTACCGCTCTTTCTCCCACCCTCTACCGCTCTTCTCCCCCTCTACGCTCTTTCTCCCCTCTACCGCTCTTTCTCCCACCCTCTACCGCTCTTTTCTCCCACCCTCTACCGCTCTTTCTCCACCTACCGCCTTTATCCCATCCTCTCCTCTCTTTCTCCCACCAACTTCCTCTCTCCCCCATCCTCTTCTCTCTCCCACCCTCTTTCTCTCTCTCTCTCCCACCCTCTCCCTCTCTTCCTCCCCCCCTCTCTTCCTCTCCCTCTTTCTCTCCTCCCTTTTCTCTCCCCTCTCCTCCTTCTCCCACCTCCTCTCCTCCACCCTCTCCCCCTCTCTCTCTCACCCTCTCCTCTCTTTCCTCCCACCCTCTCCTCTCTTTCTCCCCACCCTCTCCCTCTCTTTTCTCCCACCCTCTCCCTCCTTCTCCCACCTCTTCTCTTCTCCACCCTCCTTCCCTCTCTCCACATCTTCCCTCTCTCCACCCTCTTCCCCTCTATCCACCCTCTTCCCTCTCTCCCACCCTCTTCCCCTCTTTCCCGCACCCTCTTTCCCTCTTTCCCGCACCCTCTCCCGCTCTTTCCCGCACCCTCTCCCGCTTTTCCCGCACCCTCTCCCGCTCTTTCTCCACCCTCTCCCGCTCTTTCTCCCACTCCCCGCCTTTCTCCCACCCTTTCTCCCACCCTCTCCCCCTCTTTCTCCCACCCTCTCACGCTCTTTCTCCCACCCTCTCCGCTCTTTCTCCCCCTCTCCCGCTCTTTCTCCCACCCTCTCCCGCTCTTTCTCCCACCCTCTCCCCTCTTTCTCCACCCCTCTCCCGCTCTTTCTCCCCCCTCTCCCGCTCTTTCTCCCACCTCTCCCTCTTTCTCCACCTCTTCCGCTCTTTCCTCCCACCCTCTCCCTCTTTCTCCCACCCTCTCCCGCTCTTTCTCCCACTCTCCTGCCTTCTCCCTCTCCCGCTCTTTCCTCCATCTCCCCGTCTTTCTCCACCCTCGCCGCTTCTCCACTCGCCCGCTCTTTCTCCACCCTCGCCCGCTCTTTCTCCACCCCTGCCGCTCTTTCTCCCACCTCGCCCGCTCTTTCTCACTCCCACCCTCTGCTCTTTCTCCCACCCTCCCGCTCTTTCTCCCACCCCTCTCCCAACTCTTCTCCACCCTCTCCCGCTCTTTTCCCACCCCGTCTTTCTCCCCTCTCTTCTCCCACCCTCTCCCTCTCCTTCTCCTTTCTCCACTCTCCCTCTCCTTCCCACCCTCTCCTCTCCTTCTCCCCCCCCCCCTCTCCCCGTCTTTCTCCCACCCTCTCCGCTCTTCTCTCCCACCCTCTCCTCTCCTTCTCCCACCCTCCTCTCTCCCACCCTCCTCCTCTCTCCCACCTATTTCTCTCTCTCTCTTCTCTCTCTCTCTCTCTCTCTCTCTTCTCTCTCTCTCTCTCTCCCACCATCTCCTCTCTCTCCCACCATCTTCCTCTCTCCCACCCTATTTCTCTCTCTCTCTCGTGCTTGCATCGAGGATAAATCCATAATCAGGTGACTCTCACTCTGATGAGTCTGTTCATCTGCTCTCTCTCTCTCTCTCTCTCCCACCATCTTCCTCTCTCTTCCACCCTCTTCCCCTCTGTCCCACCCTCTCCCTCTCTCGACTACCCCTCCCCCTCTGTTAAGGGGACTGTTAAGGACTGACAGTACAGTTTTGAATTTAAAATGGCTTCCTAAGAGTGTAGCATGTACGACTCCGATTTAGAGCGAGCCGACCAGAGGGGTGCAATGGTCGCTGCATGTTTGAGCATGCGAGCATGCAGGCAGGCCTTTGCCAGATAAAAAGCTTGGGTTTTAAATACTCCTGCTTAGTTTTATGTCAAACCTGGTGGTTAAAAAGAAAATGTTGCTGTTTGAGCACGTTTTATCTTCCTTTACCTCGACGTGTTTCGACTTATGAGTAACTTACAAGTAACGTGTGTCGACGTGTGTCAATGATCGCGTAACGTGCCTCCAACTTATGGCCACATTATGCGGAACGTGTGAGTCATACGCTGGCATACGTCGAAAAATTTGAAGCATGGAAAATTTGTCTAACACCTCGGCGTACTACGACGTATGCCAGCGTACAATACCAGCGTATACAAAAAGCAGCGTACTACGACGTAGCCAAGTGCTCTTAACGTATACAAACTTACCCATAACGTATTCGACGTGTGCCAGCGTTTTAGCCAAATTTTGCATATGTCAGGCATACACTGGCTAAATCGTCAAGGTGTGACAGGGCCTTAAGCTTTGCAGGGGAGAGAGGCGTACCATTCCACATTCTATAAATGAATAAATAGTTGTTAATATTGTTGCGGTTCTGGAAACTGCATGCCTCTGAGGAAATGGCATCCAACATACAGTAGTCCCCAGACAGTTATTTCATTAACATACGTGCAGTTAGACCTTTCCCTCGTGTCTCATGGGTCAAACAGGATGAAGTGCGTTGTGTGGATCTCATAGTTAGGTCTGATTATATCTCCATCTTCATTCCAACTCTTTTCCTCTTATTCCTGAAATAAATCCAAGCAGGCGCAGCACCCAGACGGCCGCCTGTGAAAACCGCAGCAACACCCTACCCCCCCCCCCCAACTATAAGAATGCATCCTCACGGAGGTCAAAAGAAGCCTCAACCACATGACGGATGATGGAAAAATCCTCCGCTGCAAGAATATGGCGTCGAAGGGAATAGTAGAACCAAACAATAAACGCCAACGCTGTACAGCACGCACGCGGCATGTTCTTTTCAACCCATTTCTGCACCTAATAATTATATCCAATCCTTTCCTTCAATCCATGGCACAGAACGGGGCACGAGTAGCACACATCTTCATTCGGATCGGTGCGCTGATTACAATGGCATCTTACCATCGCATTGTACGGGACGCGCATAGCGCACATCTTTATTTGGGTCTGCACACCGGTTCACAACGGTGTCATACCGTCGGTCTTTGCTCATCACCACGGCCACCAATATCTCCCATGGATGGCAGGGATCTTCTTGCACCTCCGCCTCGATGCAGCTGCCACCAAGAAGAGGCATGCTGTACGGCCGGGATCGTTCGAGCTGCATGACGTACGGACGAAGCAAACGCATTGATTGGCGCCAACCACAGCACGCTGAGGGTGCCCAAGCTGGCATGCGGGACCCGTGCGGCCCTCGGCCAGTCACCGGAGCACGGCCCGTGAGTTCAGTGCAAGGCGATTCATATCGCGGTGTTCGGAGCGAGACGATTCCACAGCTCCGCTATGTCTCACTGGATGTATAATAAGGCCACTTCCGGCCATGGCGGCCAGGCCGTGCAGTGGCCGGGGCCCAATGGGAGCGCCCGATTCGGATGACGACGCATCACTTTGGGGTGGCGCCAACCCTGCACCGCAGGGGCCTATAAAGGACGGATCGCGAAGCCGTCCAAGGAGAGTAGTCGTCGTGGTCGCCCTCATCGTTTTTGTGTGGTCTTGGATCGATCTCTACATATGCCTGCTGCTGCCACTCCGCCCACTCGCTCTCGACTCCACCTCCTTCACCCACTCGCCGCTGGCTCCACCCACCTGATCCCGTCTGACATTCCGCCCACTCACTCTTGACTCCATCTCCTCCACCCATTCGCCGCTGACTCCACCTAGAGCCCTCCCTCACACCGGACGGTCTTGCCCATTCTCTGGATCAGCGAAGACGCTGCGCAGGCACCGCAGCCAAGCAGGAGACGACGCGCCAACTCTCAAGGAGGGATCGTTCAGCGGAGCATCCCACCAAAACGTACTGGGTGGCGCGGTCAGTCAACTGTGCAAGATATTACGAGATCGTTAGCCTCATCTCCTCTCCTTTCTTCTCATTATCTCCTCTTCATCGGTGTGTGTGTGTGTGTGTGTGTGTGTGTGTGTGTTTATGTATGTGTGTGTGTCATGGCACCTGTCCTCGCTTAAGTTAAGAGTGTAGAATAATTATATCAGGACAGGTCTGCTCTGTGTCTGCTTTCGTAAGTTGCTTGTTTTGTTGACGCACCTCAGATTTCTTTCTATCTCTGCTTACACACAACAATAAACTACATTCACTGTGCCACATATTTTTCCTCGTCTGCCTGTTAATAAATGATTGTGTAGAAATGTTCCCATACCAGCTCGTTTTTGTCTTTTCTTTCATTGATTCAGCAGGGTCCGTATCCTAGCCTATCCGGGGCTTTATTCCCAACGATCCGTTCTTTTAGCCGGTACGTCCTTGGCAGTGTCGCTCGGCTGCATATGACCCAGTAAGCTGACCCGGTTCGGACAAGGCGTACCGAGGGCGTCCCCCGGTAATTAGGTCATGTGATTAATTTTATGTAACCAGATAAAACTCAGACGGAGAACCCTAAGATACGTGGTTGAGTTATTGGCGTTCATGGTCGGTTCGCGACCCGCCACGTCATGGAGTTATCCGTGTGCGACGGCCTGCGATTCTGGGGAGTCTGGTGGAAACCCGAGATAGCTTCCGCCCCCCCCCTCCCCCCCCCCCCCCCCAGTGCTTCTCACCCAGACCCCAGCCTGCAACAATATTACTACCAATTTGCCCCATGACCTCATATTGTCCTGATACCTGGGAAAGGGAGAGTGTTACTGCCAACGGATCAAGTGGCCGATTTTGGCCCGAACCTAACCATCCCACTAATTCCTCTAACTATTCTACCCTTGCCCCCCTGTCTACCACCTAACACTCTCCTGTCCTTGTTACTCTAGTCCCTTCGAACTAATCTATCCTTGCCCCTTTGTCCCGAACCCTATCTTGCTAATCTATCTTTGCCACTTTGTTCCAAACCCTTTCTTGCTAGTCCCTCGAACTAAACTATCTCCCAATGGTCCCTCTAGTCTCCAGCTCTCAGGACCTGCACCGAATGTTAGCCAAACATCATTATCCGTTTGCAGGTGCCCGGCATCCTCGTACAGGGTGACTCCAGAATGGGGCGAAACTTCAAAGATGCATGGCGAAACTCTTTAAAAATTCAAACTCTTATTAAAGTGATTCTAAGTGACCATTTTTATGCACCGTTTGACGTATTGGTGTCTATCCATGATGTATTCAGTGAGAAATCATTTATTAGTGGACGTAGAGAGGATGTGGACGAAGAGAGGACGTAGAGAGGTGCGAGCAAGTCGGAGCCAAATTATATAAAATTGGATAATATGTATTTTACAATTGTACCCTTTAGAGTCATTTAAACAACTGTACCCTCTCTAGATATTTACACGATGATTATACCCTCTCTCATGATTTATACGATGATTATACCCTCTCTCATGATTTATACGATGATTGTACCCTCTCTCATCATTTTTACGATGATTATACCCTCTCTCATGATTTATACGATGATTGTACCCTCTCTCATCATTTTTACGATTGTACCCTCTCTCATCATTTATACGATGATTGTACCCTCTCTCATCATTTATACGATGATTGTACCCCCGAGAAGATTCATGATTTAATATGATGATTATACCCTCCTCATGATTTATACGATGATTATACCCTCTCTCATCATTTATATGATGATTATACCCTCTGTCATGATTTATTGATGATTATACCCTCTCTCATGATTTATATGATGATTATACCCTCTCTCATGATTTATATGATGATTATACCCTCTCTCATGATTTATATGATGATTATACCCTCTCTCATGATTTATACGATGATTATACCCTCTCATGATTTATACGATGATTATACCCTCTCATGATTTATACGATGATTATACCCTCTCTCATGATTTATATGATGATTATCCCCTCTCATTATTTATATGATTATACCCTCTCTCACGATTTATATGATGATTAACCCTCTCTCACGATTTCTATGATGATTATACCCTCCTCATTATTTATACGATGATTATACCCTCTCTCACGATTTATACGATGATTATACCCTCATGATTTATACGATGATTATACCCTCTCTCATGATTTATACGATGATTATACCCTTCTCCTGATTATACGATGATTATACCCTTTCTCCTGATTTATACGATGATTATACCCTTTCTCCTGATTTATACGATGATTATACCCTCTCTCACGATTTATACGTGATTATACCCTCTCTCACGATTTATCGATGATTATACCCTTCTTCTTTGATTTATACGATGATTATACCCTCTCTCATGATTTACTGTATATGGAGTAAGTATACTTTCTGAATACA
>CM068965.1:51324151-51334342 GCA_035128595.1 Eptatretus atami | reverse complement strand
GATTAAAAAAAAAAATGCTGTTAATCAAAGCCATACTGACGATTCAATAATATAATGCAAACAACCATTTTGTTTATACACTTTCCAAAAAGTTTATCGCTAAATCTGCGAGCTCCGCATTCCGAGCTTTAGTATTTTTGGTCACGAAGATTCCGAAAACAAATTCCGCATGAACGATGTTATGAAGTGTGAATACACACACCCCCCCCGCCATCGTTTCTTTTCCTCATAAGAAAGAAACACCACCGGACGTTATTGAGTTTAACTAAATAGCCGTGAAAAAATTATATAAAAACAGAGTAACCCATTAAATTGTCTTTTTTCCCCCCCTTATTCGAAAAAGTAAATAATAGTTTCATAACAAGCAAATTAACGGGACGTTATTGGGCGGTGTATAGGCTTTAGTCATTCATCGGAAGAGAAATATTGATTAATTACTGCAGAGATATCTACTACCGCGATTTGCTCAAAACGACAAGGTAAGAACAAGATTCCAATGTTTACAGCTCACGGTGAACATGTAAAGGAACAAATTTTTTTTTAGCGAAACTCGTGAACCTGTGGTTTAAGGTGAACTGAGAACGAATGGGTGAATGCCGCAACTTTGGGTTACTTCCGGTTAGCAACGACCGGCGCCATTGTAGCGCGGTGAAAACAACTCCTTAGCAACTATTTCAACGTCGTCGTTGCTGAGGAGTTGTTTTCACCGCGCTAAAAAAAATGGCGGCGGCCGTTGCTAGCCGGAAGTAACCTAAAGTTGCGTCACGCGCAGCGCGATGACGTCGATCGTCTTACCCTCTCTGTATTCGTGAATTCATTTTTGCTTGATTTATGCAATTAAACCCAATAATTAATTTTCTAATTTTTATATTATAACATGGTCCATATTCTCTCCTGATAAAGGCATTTCATGTGATTATTTAATTTATTTCGTGGTGTACATCAACATAATGTTGAAAGCGGTGTCGGTGTTTTCTTTTTAACGCGTGGTGTTTCAAATAAAGTAAAATCTAAACGCAGTTATAAGTTATTATATCACACGTTATTTAGATAAATGACGATGTATATAGTAATTTTTTTAAAAATCAAACGATGGTGTTTTGGGATTTTTTTTATTTATTTATTTATAATAACGAGCTTTGAAAAGGAACAGGTCACAACTGAAGCGTAAATATGGTGAATGTAATGAAAGGCACGATGGTGGAGTGGTAAGTTGTTACATTTGTTCGTATTTTAAAAAAATCATGATCATTTAACGCTTTTGTGTGTTGATCGTCCACAAAACCAATAATTGGGGAGATCAGGGTGAGAGGATGTGACGGGTATTGTTATGGAGTTCTCTCTCTCACGGTGTTCAGTTTTATGTTGCCAAATCTGAGGAGAGACGTAGAGACGGGGTCCAGCGTCGAGCTGGACAGGTATGAGGAGCGGCTGAGGGAGACACGAGTTGTTGTTTTTTTGTAGACGAGGTCGAGGCTCGTGGAAGAGCAAGAACAAAAGAAACAGCAGAGGGAGGAGAAACACCAACACCTGGGTTGAGGGACTAAATATTGGGGGACGAACGAATAAGGAATGACGGGGTGGGGAAGGATGCAGAAGGTGGACAAGGTGGATACAGAAGCAAACTTTCAGGAGCTGAGTAAACCTGAGTCTTTGGGTCTCTGTCTCTGTCTCTGTCTCTCTCTCACCGCAGCAGGTCGGTGGTCTTTCTGTCTTCTACCATCTCCTCTCCGGCCTCGCCCCCCCTGCTTTGTCTGCGATTTGTCCCCCACCCCCATATTCCACAGGGTGCTCAAGGTCGGCCAGCAACCTCCTTCTGGTGAAACTGCCAAAATCACGAATCACTGCTCAACTTCACTCTTTCATTCCTCTTTTTCCCACCTTTGGAATAAACTCCTTCAGTCTGTTCAATCCCATTCTCCCTCCAGGTCTTCCAAAATAGCTGTTCACCACCATCTCATATCTTCCCGCCCCCCCCATCCAAAATCTTGATCTTTTCTACCCCACTAATCACCCCAAACCCACCTCCTTCAAATTCCTGCTTTTCTTCCTGAAAGTCCCTGTAATGTCCATCTTGTATTCCCCATGTTCCCCGCCCCTCCCTCTCCTTCCATAGATCTCCTAATGTCTCTGTCCCCACTGTTTCGTGCTTTCTTCTCCACCCTCTTGTCTCATGCTCCCCTTGTTATATATTCTGTGTGTTCGCTCTATACGAGCCTCGACAATGTATACAAAACAAACCAAACAATATTCATCAATGATTTCGGTCCCTGCACTGATTTGCGATCAGTTCTTTATTTGAATACTCAATTCTTCAGATCGAGATTAGTTACTTCTGAACATCAACCTTGCTCATAACTAGAACGGGCACTCAGTAGAGCGCATACCTTCGCCAACGCTACATTTGCCCCCCCCCCAGAAACCGTTGATTGTGAGGGTATTTAATCCCATACCACATCTGCCATCTCATATGTGTTATGATGGCTTAAAAACATTAAATTTCCTGCTGTTTGACACTGATTCACGTACATTGTACAATTTCTGTATGAACTCCCTGACCTTTTTGGTGTCGGTGTCAAGTCAATCTGATGACAACTGGTCACATTATAAAAATCAAATATTACACATCACAGGATAGGGAATTGAATTCTAAACATTTTGAATCTACTTACATGCAAATTGTATAAGAATTGACCGCGTTATGATAATAAAGGTCGTTGACCCCCCTGACCTTTGACCCAAACCGCTAACAAAGGTAATGACGTCATTGTGTCATATCGTATATCACAAGATTGGGCATTGAATTCACAACATTTTGGCATTGGTTGCATGCAAATTGGATAAAAATCGACCGCACTATGGCAAAATGACGATTTTGACCTTTTCATGACCTCGACCTTGACCTTTGTACTCTTAATTTTGTAATTGGTATTAGAGTGTGGGACAGAACAGTCAACATTTTGTGTTGGTTTCATGCAAATCGGATAAGAATTGACCGTGTATGACTAAAACCGCACATTTTGCAATGTCGTGACCCCCCTGACCTTTGACTCCCAACCGCTAATAAGGGTTATTACGTCATTGTGTCATGTACATATCACAAGATGGGGCATTGAATTCTGAACATTTTGGCATTAGTTGCATGCAAATTGGATATAAATTGACCGCGCTATGGTAAAAAGACGATTTTGACCTTTTCATGACCTTGACCTTGACCTTTGACCCGATCGCTCCCAAAATCTAATCAAATGGTCCTCGGATAATAACCAATCATCCACCAATTTGCTGATTCAGTTCAATACTTTTGGAGTTATGCGAATAACAACCAAACAACAAACACCATATTCAAATAAATAAATAAATACACAGCGATCAAAACATAACCTTCGCAACAAAGTTTGCGAAGGTAATTATAGATGAGCACACGTGAAATTAAAAAACATTCCATGTGAACATATCAAATGATTTCCTCCCCACCCCAAAATAAACCGTAAAGGTCACCTGAGACGTTTCACCCAATGAAAGGTGCTACTGCTTGATGTTGCCTCACATTATAATCACTGTATTTTCCTTTTATTTGCAGTGATCCAGCAATGAAGCAATTCCTGCTTTTTCTGGATGAGACAAATGCTTTGGGAAGGAAGTTCGTAATTCAAGATTTGGACGATACCCACCTGTTTGTCGCTGCTGATGTTGTGCAAATTTTGCATGACAAAGTTGGAGAGCTCATGGAACTCAACTCGTTTCCCATCACACACAAATGAGTTGATGCTGAAGCACCTGCTGAACCACCCATTTGTGCTGTTCAAGCTGGGAGGGATGAGGTTAAAAGTTTCTGATGAACGCTGGACCAGGATCTGAGTTTTGTACATTGACATTCGTGTATTTGTTTTCACTTGGAATAACACAGCACAGCAACAATGTAAATGGTTTGTGCACTCTTTTTAAGCTGATAGTCTGTAGGAGCAAGGGGGCTGGCAGAATGGCCTCAAGGTACGCACACTTGCCTGTAAGCTGTCTTGCCTGGATTTTCACAGGCAGGGTACTTCATTAATGTGTGTGCCGTCCCTCAGATGGACGTCAAACCTGTGTCCCGTCTGCCGCCATTAGTTGGTGGACGTTAAAGATCTCACGGTGACTTTTGCAAAGAGTCGGTGAGCTATCGCTGGTACAATGGCCAAATTCCAAATTCCTGCCTGAACCTTAGTCAAACGTCAGGCCTGGCCAGCCAGTTTGTGAAAGACTTGGGAACATGGGAATAATTGTGGCCGTTACAGAAGATGTCTGGAGGGGCAAAGAAAAAATGCAAGATGATCACAAGGTTTCCTATACCTCCTCCTCCCAAAAATCAGTAGGAGATGGTCATTATAACATTCTGACCTTACTCGACATAGTTATTAAAGGTAATATCTGTGCAAGGCTCTATCTGTTGTAGGATGAGCAGCAACTTTGTTGTAGAAAGTTCTCCTTGAAGCTACTTTCCAAATGAATATGCTTCCCTCTTTAGACCTCTAGATTATATTGCAAATCAACCTCTAATGGAGATCCCATCGTGTGCTGCCTTTTTGGCTGCTGGTTGCATCATTGGTTCGGGGCGCAGCTATGCCACTGATGCAGTGCCCCTTTTACCAGTATGCTGGTGCTCATTTCGCCGACCTTGAAAGGATGACAGGCTGAGGCAACCCCCTGGGGTTAATTCAGTGGCCAACAGGGCTCAAACTCAGGACCCAAGGATCCCAAGCTACCACCCTAACGGCAAAGCCAACATGAGGCTTCCAATAGAGATGAGTTGTACTAACGTTTCATAGGCTCTCAGCTGACATTGATGTTATGATGGGAATGGAGGTGGGGTTACCTGGACGTAACCTCTTGCATAGCCAACTTCGTCACCGGAGGCATTATGTGTTTGGGCTGTCCGTTCGTGATAGGTTTCGTTCCCGCGATAACTTAAGAACAGCAGAAGGGATCCAATTCAAACTTGGTACAAGTATGTATAATGATGAAAAGATGAACTGATTAGATTTTGGGGTCAAGAGGTAAAAGATCAGAGGTCCCGTTCGGTAAAAAAAAAATTTGTTACTGCGCTAACTTGTGAACTATTGATGGGATTTTGACTAATCTTGGTATAAATATACTGTCAGACCCTGCTATTTGCAGGGGATACACGTTCCTGAAAAATTCCACAAATGTCAGGGTCCACAAATGTGTGGGCATCATTATTATTATTATTAGTTACATGGTCTCGGCTCGTGGAATAGTGATTATATAGAACAAATCAGGACACAACATATAAACAAACGGAACAGCCTGAGAAAGGGGAAACAACAGCAGCAGGGCAGAGGGAGAAAGTAGATGGAGACGGACAAACAAGGGATGCAGGTAACGAGGGGTAAGGGAAAATGCAAAGGGTGGACAATATGGATACATAAGCAAAATTGTGTTTGACCAATTTGTAATTTTGTCAAGGTCTGAGGAGAATGAAGAGGCTGTTACCTGTCTGTCAGAAGGATGAGAGATATCATGGCAGAGAGTAGAGTCATCAGCTTGGTATTGCGAGCATTATTGGCATCTTCCTTGGAGGCCAAAGAAACATGGTTTGTTGCTCCCAGTTTGCAGATAGGTTGGTGACCTCTCGTTTACGGCATCTAGCTCCCTTTGCTCTGTCCTCCAGCCCTTCCCAGCTCCTCCAGGATGCACACATTCTTCCAGCAACCACCTCCAGATGAAACACCTCAAATCCAGGCTGATTACACACTGACATTTATGTTCCTTCTTGCGGCTGTTCCATCCACCCTTCCTTTCAGAATTTCAGATAGGTGGTCCACCATCATCTCGTCACTCACCATCCTTACCCAATTTTTTTTTTAACCTTCCCCTATTATTCACATTACTGTTTCCTCCCATCACCTCTCTTTTACTATTCATTCATTCCCTTGCTTGTGTCCAACTGTTGCCCCATGGTCAGTTACTTGCCACTTTACCATCAGTTCACTCTTCCATGAGCCTCGGTCCAAAAAAATGTATGTACAATTAGGTTGATGGCTAATCGTCACTGCGTTGCTCAAGTGTTTGACAAGGCAACACAACTCCTTGCATCTGATATAGCACATGTGTAAACTTTGCTGAAAACATTTACTCCCATTCCAAAACACACACGGCCATATTTAATTGGCCGTCACGTTTTCCACTTGCTTCCTTTTTGCCCCGATGTTGAGTAACCATCTCGATCTAGATGGTTATACACAATAGGTTATGATGGAAGTTAATTTTCCACATGGATGGTAGTAGTTGTAAAAGATCAGTGGATCCAGTTTATTATTACTATTACTGTGCTGTTACATTTTGGGGGGAGTAGTAGAAGTGAGCTTAAGGCCTTAACCACAGTTTGCGTTTGCCTAGATTCTTAGAACTTTTTGAACCCTGGAATATGTACATGTAGTTCTGACAATGTGTCAACTGCTGTGAGAGAATTGTGTTATCCAATTTAGACAATAGCTAGTTGTAAGGTATCTCTTCCCTTTTGTGAACTGGGCAAGACCTGACAAGTATAGAGGCTGATATGTATGTCTCCCTCCCATTAGAGGGTGTGGCATTGGGAGAGATGGCTCCACACAGCAGCTCGCCATCAGCATGTGAGAGGTAGGCCTTGGACACCATTCCTGGTTTGAGATTGGTTGAGCTGCTTGTCCAGTGATTGGCCTGCTTTACAGGAGACACAATATATATATATATTATATATATAATATATTATATGTGACGGCCACGGGTACCTAGTGTATTATGAGGGGTTTAAATCCCCGTTTATCATCGGAAGAGCCGGACCTGGGGCCGATTAACTTCGTGATATGGTGGGTTGCTTTAGAACCACAAACGCCAATCAGGTAACCACGAGCTCCAGTGTCCACCTTCTAATTTTGCCATTTAACTGGAGGTCACGTGGTTTCCTGAATGGGGAGTGCGCCCTCGGTAAAGCACCAATCTTATCTTGATTAGATCTTAATTAGGGCGGCCGAGCATTTAACCGCTGGTGCGTGCCGACTATTACACGTCAATTCGTGTGGTAATTACCTCCCAGTCTATCTAGGTTCGGACAATGCTAGATCAATGAAAGGAAAGGACAAGCACGGACAGGTTGAAACGTCAACAAAGCAATTTAGTAATAAGGAAATAAAAATCAATCAAAATAATTGTAAGCAAATAAATAATCAATCAAGCACTGAGAGAAGAAAGGACAAAGAGCAGAGGCTTATTTCTGTCTTAGTTAACAATTAAACACGAGACAAGGGTACCCAGCAAATCATTCAGGGGGGAAGAGAAATTCAGTCTCGCTCACCAAATGGAAGTCATCTTACGTCAAATAAAAACGTTCTGAAATGTGTGAGCATGCCTTGTCCGTTGCCAACGCCGAGCCTTGCCGTGCACCCACTCACGAACAGGTTTGAACGCCAATCAACGTCACGTCGTCACCCCCAGGAACCAGGTACGCCAAGAGCAGGTCTCGAGCAGAACCAGCATAAACGGTCTGAGCATCACCCACCGTCAGGAGCCACCAGGAGCCACAACCGACAGACAGCTGTTAGGAGCTGTGAGAAGCTGAAGCGCTGTGAGAAACTGGAAGGCTGCAAGGCCATCACCAACTGTCGCCAGCTCAGCAACCGTCTGACTAGAAATTGACAGGAAATCGACGAAGCAACCTTCTGACTGGAAATCAACAAAAATAGCCGTTGCACAGCTGACTGTCGCAAAACTGACTGGTCCGACTGAATCCTAAAACCGTCTGACGCCGACTCACTGACGCCAACTGACTCTCAAAGCCGTCGCCACCTGATTGGTCGTCGACTGACCGGTCCAGAACGGACCTCTCGTCCTCTTTTTATGGGCGGCCCATCTGGGTGGGCACAGACTCCAGCCAAATCCACCCTGCCCCATTTGCGAATCGTTGCCCGTGACAACCCACCCGTCCCACGACCATTCCTGGCCTACAACACCATGCCTGTGGTGCTGGACGAACGACAGAAAGCAGTCATTTGTCAGAATTACCGAGCGAAAACGTGAAGCGCTCATAAAACGTCAACAACAATTATCACCTCAATGTTCAGCCCGATATGAAAAAGACACAGTTAGCGTCCATAGAGCTGCTGAACGGGGTGTCAAACGTCGATGGAAAAAGGCGGGTGTCGGTGTCGGTGAAAGAATTGGGTGTCAATGTCGATGGAAAAAAGCTGGTGTCAGCATCGGTGAAAGAAGCGGGTGTCAACGTCGATGGAAAAAGGTGGGTGTCAAGCCTCCGTTGGGCTAACGCCATCTCACGTGCATGAATGTGTCTGTCGTAAAGAGAAAAAAGAGCTTTCCATTGGAGAGGGAATCTATTCTTTACCCTTCTCAACACATCACATTTAGAATGCCACCAGACATGGGGATAAGTCTATCCTGGACATGCATTTACAGTAGGGAAATAACTGTCTGATGACCTGGATGTTCCGAGAGAGATGAACTACACATGATGGCACACGAAATTGACGACTCGGGAGAGTCTGTAAAAAGGGGAGGGGGTAGTGTTTACGGCTGTGAAATTCGCAACCACCATTCAGGTCGGTAGGTGAGGTATTTCTGAAGTACGTGTATAGTTAGCCCCAAACCCGTTGTTTAGAGGGAATTAATGTGATTCATTCGGGCTGCGACACTTTGAGTCAGTCGTTTTTCTGTCCTATCTTTATTTTGAATCAACCGCCATAACCATCAAACCACCACCAAAAACCCTCCACCACCCTCACCTCTCTCCTGCTACGGCCATTCCCGCACCACCTGTGAACACTGAGCGTCGGGCTGTCTTGGGTCGTTCCGCGATACGCACCGCAGCCGCGAGTGCAAATAGCGTTTTCCGAGAGAGAATTCGGATCAGGAATGCTACACGCACTTAACATCCGGCCAATGGGCGAGCGTGGTTCCGCCCCTGAGCTCTCCTGATCCGGAAATCTGCATATTGGTTCTCCTGCCGGCCGATAAAACGCCGAGCGCACGGCAGTGAATGGCAGTCGAGTCGGGTGCAGAGAAGAGAGGAGAGGCAGAAGCAGAGAGTCTTGGCAGTCGAGTCGGGTGCAGAGAAGAGAGGAGAGGCAGAAGCAGAGAGTCTTGGCAGTCGAGTCGGGTGCAGAGAAGAGGAGAGGCAGAAGCAGAGAGTTTTGAAGAGTCATCGGGGGAGTGTGGCAGCGGCGGCGTGTGTGAGGAGAATTGTGGGAGGAGGCCAAGGAGCTCGGGTCCGAGGCAGGGAAGTCGGCGACGAGGTCGCGGCGGGATCGCTCGTGCGGGACCCAAGCAGCAAGCCATTCTCCTCCCAGGGATCATCACCCCCCCTCTTTCCCCCGCTGAGAGAGTGCACAAAGGGGGCCTCGTTCCACCCACTCCAAGCGTGCCCCGACCACGAACGACCAGCGACACGGCGAAGGGCACGAAGTTGGGGCACCGCCGCGCAGCGACATTTGCGGCTCTCAAAAGGACGGGGTAGGACCCCCCCGGTCTCGCGGACCTGGCCGCTCCTGCAGGTCCCCGCAAATATTGGCCTACAGGCCCGTCTGCCCCCTTGCCTATGAGAGGTGGCTGCTTTGAAAGCGTCCTAAGTAGAACTGTATAAGTGTTGCCGTGTGTCGCGTATTCGGTTTTAACTCTGCATTTGATATATGTGCATTTGTGATTACTGTATGGCTGTATATGTGGCTATCCGTGTGTGTGAAATAAATGTGCTTTGTGTTCATTGTTCCCGTTTCGCTGCGTTCTTTCCTTCGTTGAAACTCCATCTTGCTTCACGTAAAAGGGTTCGTAGTGGGCGTGATACGCCCGATAATTAATTGGAACCGTCGAGGCCGACGATAACACCGCTCGGTGTCTGTCCCGATAGCACGGAACGGACCGCTTAAGCGGTTCGTGTCCGAAGTCGACCTGCGGCGAGGTGCAATCGCCCGTTTACCATCCGCGTGGGTACTTAGGTAGGTCGAGTTTGGCGAACAACCCTATCCCACGCGGGTGGCCGATTGGCACGATCGTGGTGAGGCCGAAAGGCCCACCCGTGACTGGCTCCCGGCGTTAGTCCGAGAGGGTCACGACTGAATTGCCGTCCGGTGGGCGCGACGTGCCGCGATTCGAGTCACGTGGCCGTTCGCACGCGGCGGGCGCGAATTCGCAACCCATATATAG
>CM068965.1:51303189-51324126 GCA_035128595.1 Eptatretus atami | reverse complement strand
TGTATGCATTCGTCGGATTGGATTCTGAAATCGGTAACAATATATATATATGTATATATATATATATATATATATATATATATATATATATATATATATATTGTTACGGCTGTGGAAATTCGCAACCACCATTCAGGTCCCGTAGGTGAGGTATTTCTGAAGTACGTGTATAGTTAGCCCCAAACCCGTTGTTTAGAGGGAATTAATGTGATTCATTCGGGCTGCGACACTTTGAGTCAGTCGTTTTTCTGTCCTATCTTTATTTTGAATCAACCGCCATAACCATCAAACCACCACCAAAAACCCTCCACCACCCTCACCTCTCTCCTGCTACGGCCATCCCGCACCACCTGTGAACACTGAGCGTCGGGCTGTCTTGGGCTCGTTCCGCGATAGCACCGAGCGCGAGTGCAAATAGCGGCTTTCCGAGAGAGAATTCGGATCAGGAATGCTACACGCCCACTTTACATCCGGCAATGGGCGAGCGTGGCTCCGCCCCTGAGCTCGTCCTGATCCGGAAATCTGCATATTGGTTCTCCTGCCGGCCGATAAAACGCCGAGCGCACGGCAGTGAATGGCAGTCGAGTCGGGTGCAGAGAAGAGAGGAGAGGCAGAAGCAGAGAGTCTTGGCAGTCGAGTCGGGTGCAGAGAAGAGAGGAGAGGCAAAGCAGAGAGTTTTGGCAGAGTCATCGGGCGGAGTGTGGCAGCGGCGGCGTGTGTGAGGAGAATTGTGGGAGGAGGCCAAGGAGCTCGGGTCCGAGGCAGGGAAGTCGGCGACGAGGTCGCGGCGGGATCGCTCGTCGCGGGACCCAAGCAGCAAGCCATTCTCCTCCCCAGGGCATCAACAATCCCCCCCTCTTTCCCCCGCGCTGAGAGTGCACAAAGGGGGCCTCGTTCCCACCCACTCCAAGCGGTGCCAACAACCCGCGAAGGAGCACGAAGTTGGGGCACCGCCGCGCAGCGACATTTGCGGCTCGTCAAAAGGACGCGGGTAGGACCCCCCGGTCTCGGGACCTGGCCGCTCCTGCAGGTCCCGCGCAAATATTGGCCTACAGGCCCGTCTGCCCCCTTGCCTATGAGGTGGCTTCTTGTTTTGAGTAACTGTGTGTTGGCGCCGTCCCTAAAGTAGAACTGTATAAGTGTTGCCGTGTGTCCGCGTATTCGGTTTTAACTCTGCATTTGATATATGTGCATTTGTGATTACTGTATGGCTGTATATGTGTGCTATCCGTGTGTGTGAAATAAATGTGCTTTGTGTTGAATTGTTCCCGTTTCGCTGCATCCTTTCCTTCGTTGAAACTCCATCTTGCTTCACGTAAAAGGGTTCGTAGTGGGCGTGATACGCCCGATAATTAATTGGAACCGTCGAGCCGACGATAACACCGCTCGGTTATCCGATAGCACGGAACGGACCGCTTAAGCGGTTCGTGTCCGAAGTCGACCTGCGGCGAGGTGCGATCGCCCGGTTTACCATCCGCGTGGGTACTTAGGTAGGTCGAGTTTGGCGAACAACCCTATCCCACGCGGGTGGCCGATTGGCACATCGTGGTGAGGCCGAAAGGCCCACCGTGCTGGCTCCGGCGTTAGTCCGAGAGAGTCACGACTGAATTGTCCTCCGGTGGCGCGACGTGCCGCGATTCGAGTCACGTGGCCGTTCGCACGCCGGCGGCGCGAATTCGCAACACTGGTGTCAGAAGTGGGATAACGAACTCTCGGTCTCCAAGCTAAATTCACGGGAATCGGTCCAGGGGTGAGAGGACGACCCCGATTCCCTCCAAATTACGAGCAGGCTAAATTAACCCCTTACGAGAAATAAGATGGAGTCTCAAGGCGAGCGGGTGCCGGGGTAGATATGGATGTAGAATGTGTAGAATCCATGGTCCAGGATGAGATCCCCAGGCAGGACATTGGTGTACAGGACGAACTCCCCCAATCAAACCCAGAGCCCGAAATGGGCGCGGCAGCGGCAGAGGCGCCGTGTATGACACCTCCCCTCCCCCCTCCGCCAAAACCCCCGATCCTGGCCGAATCGGCTCAGCCGAGTGTACCCGACATGGCCCAGCTATTCGCCATGCTGGCAAAAATGAATGCGGATATAAACAACAAAATGGATGGAAACGCACTCGAATGAAAACGAAATAAAAGGGATGAACGGGAAAATGGATGGAAATATGCAACAAATGAACAAACAAATGGATACAAACAAAACGAAATGAAAGCGAAAATGGATACAAACACAAACAAAATGAAAGAAATGCGGGGTGAGATGCAGCAAATGGGCCGAAGCCTGCAGGCGGCATGAAGGCAATAACAGGGGAGTGCGTAATGGCGATGCCACGTGTGGGAGCGAACGAGCTGGGAGGGGTGCAACGGTTGTCAGGCCCGCAGTGGAGGCGGGTGAGGACAAAGTAATTCGGGGGACGTGTTGGGCGAGGGTAGTGATGGAAAAAGTGACGGTGACCGAGAGGGAAAAACTAATTGGGGTGACGGAGACGTGCACGAGGGAGATAACAAGGGAAGAGACGGAAATAAAAATAGTGGAGACACGGAGATAGAGGGTGAATTGGACGGGGGTGAAGACGAACACACACACACAGAGTTAGCGAGGCTTAATGGGGGTGAGCTGGCGGACTGGTTAAAGACCCGGTGTGAGCAGCTGGATGGCCTCCTCCAGGAACGAGGGGAGGGAGTATGCCCCTTGAGGACTCACGACCAGGTGGGTTCGGTCGTGCTTAGCGAGTTCGGGGGATGAGTGAGGCGAAAGGGTGCACACGAAGCTTGGGGGTATAGAGGCCCCGGAACCCTTGTGGTGGCACGAATCCCAGCGTGTTGGTCCCGGCTGTGTGTGTGTCGAGGTGTGTGTACACGAGCGTGGCGAAATGTGTGCTGCAACGTGCGCAAAGCGTGGGTGAAAGGCGTTGTGTGAAAGGGACGCGTGTGTGAGTAAAATGGTGTGCGAGGCTGCGAGTGGGCCGAAGTGCGTGCTTCCAGCACGCCGTGTGTGGATGAGGCACCGGAGGAGTGAACCATTTGTTGGAGGGAAATGGCACGAGTGAGTGAGCGGCCGAGTGTGAGGGAGACAGTGTGTGTAAGGTCACTGTGTGTAAGGAGATGTCGGTCGGCATCGTGAGCATGCAGCCGCGTCTCCCGGTGTGAATGTGAATGTGATGGAGTGGAGAGTGAGCGTCGTAACACGCAGGTGTGCGTGGGTTGAATGCGACGACGACAGCGACAGAGGGACAAGGGCCGGGTAGCGGCCGTAGCTGGAATGGGGACCACGCCGGGTTCACCCAGCGGCGAGCGTGAGGTCCGTGCTGTGCAACGCACGAGGCCGCCACGTGCTCGCTTGCGGGAGTGAAGCCGGTCCGGAAACGCCAGCGGTGGATTTACCGATCCGCGGACGGACAAAGTGTAGGCAGGATAACGGATTTGGACCGGATGGGTTCTCCACGCGAGCTTGTGTTAAGCTCCAACGGGCAGAGCATGTTTTCGCGTGGGAGCCCTCGGAGTGCGAGTTTGCTTTTGGGGTGCGCAGGGTGACGTCATGGCTGCACGTGTGGTTGGAATCCGGCAGGAGGGTGAATCCCTGCCGGATGGTACCTCCAAGAGGGACGAGGTACACTTGCAGCTGCATGACGTCACGGGCAAGGTGCAAAGTGCGGAGCTGCGAGTTGCCGCGCTGGTGTTGCGCAAAATTTGGAAAAAAAAACAAAACAAAGCAAGCCTCGCTTTCGGGTGAACAGGATTCCCAGGCAAAGGGTGGAAGACCCCTGCCTGGGCACAGGATGACAGTCAGGGGGAAGGGTTAGTGATAGCTAGACCGGCTTCATGGGGCAGGGGTAAGTCCTCATGGGGCCCGTGGAATGGATTAGGTAGAGGGATTTAGGTGAGATTTAGGAAGGGAGATGGGAAATAACATTTGAGGACAGTGACAGACTGTGGATGTGTAGTGGGGACGCAGCTTAGCTACGTAGTGTTAAAAGGAACGTGCTATAGTGTAAGGGACGACGTGGGAGCACGAGTTAGTTAGGGGATGTAGTGAGCAGGATGGCAGGATTCGGCGATGTGTGAGTTGGAGAGTGTGGAGAGTGTAATGTGTACATGATGAGTGAGTGAGGCCAGCGGGTCTGTGTGAATGGAGTGATTGTGGAATGTATGGTGCGATGAGTGATTGGGGGGAGGAGTGACTCCGCCCAAGGGACCCGGGGTCAGTGTAGAGTGAGTTAGTGGGTTAGTTAAATTAACAAAAATGGAGGTCGTTTTGCTGTTGGTGGAATGTAGGCTCGAAACCCATTTGGAGGGGTGCAGGAGCCCTGTTGACGGGCTGGGAGCGTGGCTGCGAAAGGTGAGTATCGCTGAGTGGGTACCCCGGGCACCGGCTAGTCGGCCGTGGTAGGCCAAGGGCCATGGGGGGCCGGGTTAGCGTAGGGGACGGGTGCGCCCGCATGATGCGGGGGCCGGAGCGCCGTTAGCCGCGTGGGCAGTGTTGTGGGCACGGGTGCCCCTCGGAAAGAGGCCCGGAAGCCAGCCTCATGTGAGCGTTTCAGGGAGTTGCCATGGAGGGCACTCCCGGTGTTTAGGGAGCTGGTAGGCTCGGAGGCAGTGTAGTGCCCGGGGTGCCATCGTCGGAGGATCGGCAGAGGGTCGTGCCTGCCAAGGGGAGCCACGCGTCCAGCCACGAGACCGTGTGAGGGCACGGGAAGAAAATTGGGGGCGAGGCCCGAAATGTGAGGACACCAACACAGGCGACGGGAATCTGGGTTGTAAGAACCAATAGTTTAAGCAGAGGCGCTTTTTTGAAAGCCCGGGGTAGTTTAAAGGTTAATGGATAGGGTAGATTAGGAAGTGTACCCCTCCGCACCATCCATCCCTTCGCTCTCGTTGTGGGCCGCTGGACCCACTTTGTGTTAAAGATCGCTGAAGTCTGGGGAGGCCATTCTGAGGCTTCGTGGGCCTCAACACAGGACGCTAGCTTCCCTTATTCCCTCCGGGAAGGGAACGTAGGGGTTGGGAGTAGGCTAGGGGAGATAGGTTAGCCGAACAGAGACAGTAAAGGGGTTAGGGGACGATTATAGTGGAAGTAAGGATAAACATAAAAACAACAAAAAATTAGTTGGGGCTAAATTGGGTTTTTACAAATAAGGGAGTGGGTATAGACAGTGACAGGCAAAGGCGATAGGTTGGGAGGAGACCGTAGGGTAGTCGAGCCCGCCTTCCGAGTGGCCAGCACCACCGCACTCCCTCCACCAACCTCCCCTGCAAGGCAAAGGCCGGCCAACTTCATCAGCAGCTGTTGTTTTGCTGCAAGGCCTGTGCCGGCCGCGATCGTCTGCAGCTGTGCTTCAAGGCCTGTGCGGCCAGTTCGTCTGCCGGCTGTGTTTGCTGCAACGGCCTTGTTCTGCAGGCTGTGTTTGCCTGCTGCCTTTGCCATGCCATGCCACTGCCCCTGTTCACCAGCCCGTTCAATTTTGCTTTGCCACCCCCCCTTGTTCATTGCCATGTGCGCCAGGATCAAGGCAACAGTTTGCAAGCTGCAAGAACTGTCCTGTTGGCAGCTACAACACGGGCCTGCAGTGGCGGCCCGTGCGCCGGTTTCTTTTTTTTTTTTTTTTTTTTTTGTATACCATGTCGAGGCTCGTATGAGAGCTAACACACAACGCACAGCAAGGGGGCATGAACAAGAGGGGCGGGAGTGGAAGGGACAAAACAGTGGGGAACAGACACATTAGGTTATCCGTGGAAGGGAGAGGGATGGGGATGGGACGGGGAACATGGGGAAGAGAAGATGGACATTACAGGGACTTTCAGGAAGAAAGCAGGGGAATTGAAGGAAGTGGGCTTGGGTGGATTATCGGGGTAGAAAAGATCGAGGATTTGGATGGGGATGATAAGAGGTGGTGGTGAACAGCTGTTTTGAAAGCCTGGAGGGAAGAATGGGAAAGAATAGAGTGAGGGAGTTTATTCCAAAGGCGGGAAAAAAGAGGAATGAAGGAGTGAAGGTGAGCAGTGGTTCGTGATTTTGGTAGTTTTACCAGAAGGGGGTTGTTGGCGGACCTTGAGCCCCTGTGAAATGTGGTGGGGACAAATGGCAGAGAGAGCAGGGGGCAAGGCTGGAGAGGAGTCGGTAGAAGACAGAAAGACCACCGACCAACTGCGGTGATTGAGTGAGAGGCCAAAGACTCAGCTTCATTGCGGGAGATGCCGATGATCCTAAATGCCCTGGTTTCGACAGCGTGAACCGAGAAAGGTGGGAGGCAGGAGCACCAGCCCAGAGGGGAGAGCAGTACTCCATCAGGCTACGGACAAAAGCTTTGTAGTGGTCAGGAGCTCAAGAGGGCCGAGGAAGGACTTTGCACGACGAGGATCCCAGTCGGCGACTGGCTTTTGAGGCGAGGTTGGAAATGTGACTTTCCAGGAAAGGTCATGGCAGATAGTGAGACCAGAAGCTTGAAAGAAAAGACTTCTTCCAGAGGATTGTTGAGAAGTGGATGGGGGGCGTTTTCTAAACGGTCCTTTCGAAGAGACATAGTGAGAGTGTGAGATTTGTCTGGATTGAAAGACAAATTTTTTGACTCTTTGCCTTTTTCCTGCAGAGTCCATTGATCCTGGGCCATGGTTAATGTAAAATTTATAAGGTTAAGTTGATAAGTATTGTATTGTAAATATGAGTGCGCCCCGGCATGTCTGTCTAGCGCCGGCAATTTTATTAAGTCGTCCGTATGAGTGGGTTTGTTTAGTTAGTTACTCAGCCCTCAGGTTATTTATTTTGGGGACACGAATACCATGAATGTCGCACTCAGGGATCCGTAGGTAAAACGTACTAGGAGAACTACACATGATGGCACACGAGAATTTGACGACTCGGGACGAGTCTGTAAAAAGGGAGGGGGTAGTGTTACGGCTGTGGAAATTCGCAACCACCATTCAGGTCCCGTAGGTGAGGTATTTCTTGAAGTACGTGTATAGTTAGCCCAAACCGTTGTTTAGAGGGAATTAATGTGATTCATTCGGGCTCGACACTATTGAGTCAGTCGTTTTCTGTCCTATCTTTATTTTGAATCAACCGCCATAACATCAAACCACCACCAAAAACCCTCCACCACCTCACCTCTCTCCTGCTACGGCCATTCCCGCACCACCGTGAACACTGAGCGTCGGCTGTCTTGGCTCGTTCCGCGATACGCACCGAGCCGCGAGTGCAAATAGCCGGCCTTTCCGAGAGAGAATTCGGATCAGGAATGCTACACGCCCACTTTACATCCGGCCAATGGGGCAGCGTGGCTCCGCCCTGAGCTCATCTGATCCGGAAATCTGCATATTGGTTCTCCTGCCGGCCGATAAAACGCCGAGCGCACGGCAGTGAATGGCAGTCGAGTCGGGTGCAGAGAAGAGAGAGAGGGCAGAAGCAGAGAGTCTTGGCAGTCGAGTCGGGTGCAGAGAAGAAGGAGAGGCAGAAGCAGAGAGTCTTGGCAGTCGAGTCGGGTGCAGAGAAGAGAGGAGAGGCAGAAGCAGAGAGTTTTGGCAGAGTCATCGGGCGGAGGTGTGGCAGCGCGGCGTGTGTGAGGAGAATTGTGGGAGGGGCCAAGGAGCTCGGGTCCGAGCAGGAAGTCGGCGACGAGGTTGCGGCGGATCGCTCGTGCGGGACCAAGCAGCAAGCCATTCTCCTCCCCAGGGCATCAACAATCCCCCCCTCTTTCCCCCGCTGAGAGATGCACAAAGGGGCCTCGTTCCCACCCCACTCCAAGCGGTGCCAACGAAACCGCGAAGGAGCACGAAGTTGGGGCACCGCCGCGCAGCGACATTTGCGGCTCTCAAAAGGACGGGGTAGGACCCCCCCGTCTCCGGACCTGGCCGCTCCTGCAGGTCCCGCCAATATTGGCCTACAGGCCCGTCTGCCCCCTTGCCTATGAGGGTGGGCTGGACGTGGTGCACCGTCCTAAAGTAGAACTGTATAAGTGTTGCCGTGGTACGCGTATTCGTTTAACTCTGCATTTGATATATGTGCATTTGTGATTACTGTATGGCTGTATATGTGTGCTATCCGTGTGTGTGAAATAAAGTGCTTTGTGTTCAATTGTTCCCGTTTCGCTGCGTCTTTCCTTCGTTGAAACTCCATCTTGCTTCACGTAAAAGGGTTCTAGTGGCGTGATACGCCCGATAATTAATTCGAACCGCGAGGCCGACGATAACACCGCTCGGTTATCCGATAGCACGGAACGGACCGCTTAAGCGGTTCGTGTCCGAAGTCGACCTGCGGCGAGGTGCATCGCCCGGTTTACCATCCGCGTGGGTACTTAGGTAGGTCGAGTTTGGCGAACAACCCTATCCCACGCGGGTGGCCGATTGGCACGATCGTGGTGAGGCCGAAAGGCCCACCCGTGACTGGCTCCGGCGTTAGTCCGAGAGGGTCACGACTGAATTGCCGTCCGGTGGGCGCGACGTGCCGCGATTCGAGTCACGTGGCCGTTCGCACGCCGGCCGGCGGCGAATTCGCACAATATATATATATATATATATACTAATATATTATTATAATGCCACCATATTCTGTGCAAGGAACATGGTGCATTTGTTTTATATATGTGCCACCATATTCTGTGCAAGGAACATGGTGATTGGTCCAGTTGCTCCAGTCGGTGGGGAGGGGGGAAGTTGGTGAAAAAAGCACATGTTCACCTTTTGCAGTTTGTTCGACTCCAGAGACTTGCCACTGGAACAGCTCCACCCTCATTTCTTTCTCCTGATCTGATGTGTGACTCCCGCTGTCTGCACGGTCACCAATCTCGGTTTCTTCCCATGCTTTCTCCCTCCTTTTGTCAAGTCAAGCCAGATTCGATCTGTGATTTGCTACAGGTACAATGTAAACCTGTACTAACCTGTTTCATGGTTGGGTTGGCGGCGACTAAACTGTCTCCCTCATCAGGTTTTCTGGTGAGAAGGGTGTATGGACATGGACACTCAGCAAGATTAAAAACAAAACCTGCCAAAGCACAGAGGAGCTCCCTGTGAGCCAACAGCCATCCATTTCTAGTGCCCAACTGTGTCTGCGTACGTCGTCCTGCAGTTACAGGTTTACTTTTTATTTCCAGAGGTTGGTGGCGGTTTTGCACTCGCGGCCATTTGTAAACCTTCAATGCCGAAAACAGCACTGAAAAAAGCAAGATTGCTATGTAGTGTGTGTCAGGGTGAGTTGCTGGAGGTGTCCACGCATAGCAGGCGGTGTCCTTTAGGGTTAATCTAGGTGGTCCCATTTGGGTTTGTTGAGTGCCTGGAATCCTCCCGAGAGAGGATGATATCTGGAGCTTCGCATTCGAGGTAGACCAATATATAGTGGACCCGCGCTAGACTCCGACGTAGTCGATCGAAATTTGCCGCGACGTTCGAATTGATAGGACGGGCTGTGTGGGCTGGTGAAGTAGGTATGATGGGTGGGAGGATCAGGCGGTTCCATGTCAAGTGTACACATTTTTCAGCGATAATTTGTCAACACTGTCTCAGATTTCACTCTTTTTTTGTGCAAGTGTTTGTATCCAGGTAAAAACTGTGTCATTTCAATTGGGGCCCATTTTAGGGGCCCCGCAAATTTGGGTGCCCCGTTTGACCACCAATTTCCAGAGGCCATATCAAAGGTTGTAGTGGTCCGATTCTGGATGATTTGGATCAAAATGCTCGGTAAAGCGAATCTTGGTCCGAATTGGTTAAGTAATAATACATCGAAACAAATGATTCAAAAGTTATAGTTTGGGCGCCTTTTGACTTGGCGCCCGCCCCAGCAACAAGATGATCCGATTTTTTAGTGTGAGAGATACCTTCCTATCTCTCGCAACACCTCAGCATAATGAAATATGGGATCTCAATGGGTTCAAGTGTGATGATGGTTTTATTGTTGGCGGTCCACATATCACTAATTCTTGATTTGACATTGGGCGACGTTTGACGTCATCGTAATGACGTTACCATGCGTTAGGCGCGATTTATGTCTGAATTGACAATCATATTCTGGACTATTATATATATTGCATATTTGCGAAAATTATTTGCCGACTTGTGTCTATTGATTAAGTGTACATTTTTTTGTATAACATCATCGAATTAAGTTATATAATGGGATAAATCTCAGTTTTTGCACTATTTGCAGTAAGCATGGGCGACTGAAGATCGAAAGGAGTTCGAAAATACTGTTGGATCCATTCAGCTGCCATAAAACGAACACACGAAAAGATCTCACAATGTGTCAAATGATATGTGATGAAATTTTCTTCAAAGGTGAAAAAGATGACAGACTTTGTACTTCGTGCAGAAAAAACTCTCAAGTTGTCACAGAGGGTATTGAAAAGATCATCTTCGACCAATTTGAAATTATTATCAGAAGGTACTATCGAAGGCATTGCGAATTATTTCGATAGATGAGGAGAGGAGGTTTTTGAGCGAGAAGCAGAAGTTGACCTATTAAACCAGATATTATGATGATAGCGAAGCATTCGACAACCGAAAGGCGGAAAGGAACCCAGGGTACGTTCCTGAAAAGCGAAGTAAAGTGGAAGATTCTGTGCGAAGAAATTAGAGACTAGATATTGCGGATGGCGCAGCAAGACATAGTCGGAGAGATAAAACTACTGAAATAATCGGCGTCAAAATGTGATGCAAACTGCATGCCAGAGGTGATCAAAAGCCTGAAAGAAAAATACGTTGTTTTCGCGAGCCGTTTAGAGCAAATACGTAAACTGACAATATTTTCTTGGAATATTGAAGAATCAGAGGGATGATGAGTGAATTCAGTTGCTCCAAAGATGGCTATGCAAGCCAAAAAAAAAATAGAGAAAGATGGTATGCTATCGTCTCCAATCCCAAACAGGGTACAAATATTGCCTGACGAAGGAAATCCGCCGTAACGAATTTACGAAGTGATGAAGTCAGCCCGAATAATGCGCGGAAAAAGGACTGTGTGGTGGTCAGGAATGAACATGAAAAGCAAAATTCAAAAGGCTGGTACTAACAATCTCAAGGAACTGTTTCAGAAATTCAAAGAGAAGAACCTGGCTTGAAAGTTGGATTCACGAAGTTCGCCATGCTCCGTCCCTCGGTGTGTGTCCTGGCAGTTCAGGTGGTAACACACAGTGTAGTGTATGTACGCATACATCAAAATGTGAAACTCATGATGTTGGTTCAAAATGCCACAGATAGCCAAACTTCCAAGCTATATCATGTTGATAGCACGCATAGTTTGTAACCAGCACAACGGCATGTTATTTCAGAACTTGTGAAAGTTGCCCATCAATTGAAGACTTCAAAACCGAGCTACTGAGTGCTTATGAACTAGAGGATATTGATGAAATTCAGTTTAAACGGTGGACATCCACCGACAGATCTGAACTGAGGCTCCATGGTCCTGCCTTTGGAAAAATTTATTAATCAATTCTGTGAACACGTGGTGAAATTTAGTGAGACACGACTCATTGCCAAGGCCCAATCTGAGTTTCTGAAAAATAAGAAAGACGAAATCGGTGAAGGAGAATTTGTCATTATTGGAGACTTCTCAGAGAACTATTCTTTTGTCGTACAGGATGCGGCCCAAGGATTCATTGGAACTGCTTCTAAGCGACAATTCACCCTGGGTTTACTATTTCAAATCGGACGATGGCAAATTAAACCACGATTCGTTCACGATTATATCAGATATGCAATACTCACGACGTTGTCTCAGTCCACCTGTCAAAGAATGCTCATTGAACACTTGAAATCTAGCTTTGAAAATGTAAAGAAACTTACTATTTCTCGACAGGTTGCGCTGGCCAATATAAGAATTGCAAAGCCTTCATAAACCTATGTCGTCACAAATCAGAGTATGGTATTGAGCAGAATGGCATTTTTTTGCCACAAGTCATGGAGGGCCTTCAGATGGCGTGGGAGGTACAGTCAAACGAGAAGCAACACGTGAGAGCCTGCGTAGACCTTACGACAGTCAAATTATTTCTCCAAAAGATTTTTCGCCTTTGCTGAAAATGGTTTGAATGAAATGAAGTTCGGTTACGGGATCCAAAGGCGTATGACGAGGAAGAACGAATCTGGAAGAAAGGTTAAAAAGCAAACCATAGCTGGAACTCAAAAACTTCATGCTTTCATCCCATTTCTGAAAGGCTCTTCAAGTACGTGAATCAGCCTTAGCGAGGAACACTGTATCGAGTCAGCTATTTCAAAATCTACACCAACTTTTAACGGAAACTCTCAGGTTATGTCACAGTGCACTATGATGGAAATGGTGGCTTGCCTGCATCATGAAGCCTTTCAGGACACTCATGAAGTGAAAGTGAATTTTCTTCATCCAAACGGGCCCGCAAATAGTTTCTTTTTTCCTGACATTGAAGATCACTGCATTTTAGACATTTCTGATATACTTCTTTCCGTAGAACCAAAAACTGCTAAGGAAAGAACCGACACAATCAGTAAAAAGAAAACAGCTGTCAAATAAAACTTTGGTTGGCAAAAATTTTTGACTATATACGCTGGAAAAACTCTTACTCATACTAGTATCGCTTCAGTTCCTGCATGTGCATGTGGAAAATTATGTACAATATACTGATATAGTGTATTGGCAATCTTGTGTTCAAATATTGTGCTATGTATTGTGGCTATTTGTGTGTCCAGCACCGAGTCCCCGAACAATAAAACCATCATCACACTTGAACCCATTGAGATCCCATTTTCATTTATGCTGAGGTGTTGGAGTATATGAAGGTAGTCTCACACGAAGAAATCGGGACCATCGGTTTGGCTGGGGAGCGAGGGCCCAAGGTCAAGGGCGCCCCAAACTATAACTTTTTGAATTACTGTTTCGGAGTGATTTTACTTTACGTGATTCGAAGATCTCGCTTTACGAGCATTTTGAAACAGATCAGCCAAATCGGACCATACAACCTGTGATATGGCCTCTGGAAGATTGTGGGGCAGCGGGGGCACCCAAATTGGGGGGCCCCTAATGGGCCACAGGTCTAAAGTTGGTATTTTGAGTTTTTTCACCCAAGTGAATAAATGACAACATATGAGGAGAAAATGAGGTATTAGTGTCAGGAGAGTGTGTACACTTGACATGGAATGCCCCCAATTCCAGCCCTAGCTAGATTAAGTTACAGTATGAGCAGCTGAAAGAGGACCTTTTACATTAAAAGGAGATGATTACAAAGGGGATCTGATAAAGATGTTTAAGATAATGAAGGAGACAAAGTGTGGAATTTTTTTTTTCCGTAGAATGGACACGAGCAGACAAGGAGGAACAGTTCAATTAGGACAGTAGTAAGGCAGGGGTCTTTCACTCAGAGTAGTGAATGCATGGAATGGTCTTCCTGCATGGATAGTGGCAGTAGATAATTTTGAAATAGAGTTGGATAGGTATCTGGAAGTAGTGGAGATGGGTGAGTACCAAGATGTTGGCATGGTTGTGCAGGCTTGATGGGCCCAATGGCCTCCTGTGTTAAAGTTGCTTTTTTGTGCACACTCTCCACTCACTCAGGCTCTATCATCAGTTCGAATAAATGGAACCACGATTCACAGCCACATTCACGCACCCCTGCGATAAACAGCGGAAATGAAAATGCCAAATAGGTGCTTTTCAAATTCCCCTCCATAACACACAAGCCCAGGCCTGCATCAAAACCGGATGTTATAATTTAATCAGACATACTTATGCACAAACCAAGCATGCAGGCTGGTGAAAAGATATGGTCATTTCAGAACTTTTATTGGAGTATGTGGAAGACAAAAACAAGGGGGGGAGGGGAAGAAAATAGAACCATGGATCCAGTTTGCATGGGATGGCCCTTGCTGTGTTAAAGGTTCCTCAGCAGAGGAGATCAGAGACAATCCAGGTGGGAGATATTGAGGACAATCAGTTCATTTTGAATAAACTTGACGTCACATCATCTGGTAAATTGAGTAAAAGACGTAGCACAAACCTGGAAAAGAAAAATAAAAAAATGTTTTAAAATATTTTTAAAAACCAAAAAACGATTAGTTACAAAACAAAATTGATAAATATGAGCAATACCGCAGTCTTGACGGGTAATCTATTAAATAATTACATTTTGAAAGTACAAAATAAATAATGAAAGTACATTATTGGTTTAAAAACAGATTGTATTGCTGCCATATGGCCAAGGATCACTCAATCATCCCTCCAGTCGAGTGATCAGCATAGTGGTTATCTTTAAGAAAATCAATTTAATAGCTGGAGGATCATGACAGGTAATGCTCATCAAGTTCTGAAGGGGTTCATTTAAACTTCAACACTTACCCACGATAGAGACACTCATCGTGGTGCTGTAGAGCATAACGTCCTTTGGACCACCTTTGAGATGTATAGGGACATCATTATTTTCCTGCACACATGAATGTATTGATCAAACAGACATCAACCCCAATGAAGACAGTTCAACCCCACAACTCAACTCAGGATCAAATTTATCAGAACCAAAACATCCCAATGTCTTACACAATACAAGTAGCAGAATTTTTCTTTTTTTTAACCTCCGCCACCGAAGGTGGAAGGAGGTTATGTTTTCACCTCTGTCTGTCTGTCTGTCTGTCTGTGTGCAGGATATCTCAAAAAGTTGTGGATGGATTTGGCCAAAACTTGGTGGACACGTTGGGTGTGTGACAAAGAAGAATCGATTCAATCTTGGTGAAGATCTGAATCCCATAATTTCTTTAAAGTGATTCTTCACAATTGAGAGATCGGGCAAAACCATATAGAGCATGATATTTAAAAAAGTTGCGGACATGTTCAGATGAAACTTGGTGGACAGGTTGGGTGTGTGACAAGGACAAACCGATTCGATTTTGGTGAAGATCTGACTCTGGATAGGAATACGAGAATTATTTAATTTTTAAACTGATTCTTCACCATTGAAAGATCGGGCCAAAAACTATATTTAGCATGAATTTTCAAAAATGTATTAGGCCAGATATGTTCTCGTGGAGTAGGCATTGCACGGAAAAGGTATGTGCTCGAACGAGTGCACTTCTGTTTTTTTTTTTTTTAAAGAGTTTAGGCTTAAAATCAGGGTTTCTACCTTCAAAAAGGGGTTCATCCACAGTGGGCCAGCAGGATACCCAAGAGGTTTGCACCGTCTAGCCTGGGTTCAAATCTCAGTTCAGCTATAAATGGTCACCCTGGTGTTTTGCAGGCAGGGCGAGGCATCAATGTGTGCGCTTGTCCCTCATATGGATGTTAAGCCGGAGGATCTGTTGGCAAATGCTGGTGATTGGTGGACGTTAAAGACCACACAGTGTCTTTCATGAGCAAGTGAGTTATCACCAGCACACTGAATTAATTACAAATTCCTGCCACAGTCGACAGTCAGGTCTGACCTGCCAGTTCCAAAAAGACAGGTCAGCATCATTCCCCCTGGGGTGTGGTTGGGGGGGGGAGTTAACCCTTATTAATTCCCCCCCCCTGCCCCCAACACTTAATCCAACCCCAATCCCTCCTTCCAAATTTCTAGTTTTCCCTCCCGAGAACCCTTCTGTATCCATCTTGTCCACTCCATCCATCCTCAACTGCCCTCCATTCTTCCCCACACCCATTGTTTGTCCAAGTCTGCCTCTGTCTTGGCCTTCAACTTTGCTGTATGTGTCCTCCCCCCACCTCCTCTTCTTCTCCACTGTTACTTTTGTCCTGATCCATTCCATGTACCAGTGCTAGCTCTTCCAACAAACACACACACACGACAGGACAGATCACAATATACTCAGTTACGGTAGTTTTTTTTGGATGTTTTGCACCGCATTCAACAGCTCAGTTCATATTGGTGGCGTGTCTGGGTGCCCATGGTAGCGTTTGAGACCGGTCACTTTAGATTGTTGGCCTTGACATAGTGCTGGATGAGTAACACGAACGATTTGACATATTCATCATTTCTATATTACTTCCATCAACAGATTAACAACATGGCAGGATAAAAGTCATAAATGCTGAGTTGAACAAAAGAGAGAGATTGCACAGTTACGATGATTCGCAATTTAGGTTTTAATGGCCAATTATTCAATTAGCGCAACAACGTATTTTACCTTTTCGCAATGTCGTCGCAAGGAAAAACAAAAAGAGAAGAGAAGAGAGAAAAAAATTTACTTCCTGGTTCGGAGCATACCAGCACTCTGATGTTACCGAAATTTATACAACGTCTAATATGAAAACGATCATAACTTGCCGCATTGTGTTTTATCTATAAATGCGCATAAGAATCGAGAAATTATTAGAATACACAAAGTCATTATTATCCGGAAGCCCGTATGTTGTAACCCGTAATGGGGAACGCGGCTGAGCTTCCCTTCCGTATTAGACCATGTGGAGGTACTCGCTATTATCTTAGAAATGATTTTCGTTGTGCAGATCACCAATCTGGATGAAATTTGACATACTTAAATAATTTTAGACGCCGAGTCCAAATCCACTTGTTTCCACGTCGAGGATGTGACACAATTGGTCATTTTTGGCAATTAAAGATACACCGAACATTAAAGCACGATTTTGACACAGAAATGAAGAATCAAGGTTAGACTGATATGTACGTCAAAGAAAATCTTGTGAGGTCTTAAAATGATACAATATGTTTATACAGAGCCCTATTCACTGTTATTAATGGTCGTAACCGAAGCAGTTACATATTTTTACCGCCGAAAACGTCTGGACCGACCAGACAGGCCTTCGAGTTGACCAAGGCAACTTTTTGCTTAAAAGGCAGACACACTGGCTATTAAAGGTAGTTACATTGACTATTAAAGACAGTTAAAGCGCCTATTAAAGACAGTTACATTGGCTATTACGGATTAAATCAAAGACAAAGACACTGCGACTCAGCCTGATGAAAAGTAGAACCGCCACAAGAGATTACTGTCTTAGAACTCCAGTATCTTGCTCTGAAGCGGTTTCTGAAATAGGCTCTTGACTGCTGCTATTACAAAACTCAAGTCCACTATTACATGCTAACCAACCTGAATACTACTGTGTTGTAGATCACCACAGCAAAGCAGTGTGACACCCGCATTCACAGTTCGTCGTCGGAATCATCGTCAGTTCTGCTTTCATCATCCATAAGTTCCATTTCTGCATGGGTCTGTTCATCGTTGGCAGTTTTGACACCCACAGCACTCTGCGCAGGACAGTCCTTTTGACCGGCAAGAAAACTGTGTTGGTCTCGCATTTCGTCTTCTTGCAATTACATTTCGTGCCTCCAACAGTTCCTTCGGCGCTGGTGGTTTGTTCAGCCAGTGAAAATCAGTGCTCCTTTGCGTTCCATCCATCCGTGAAATGTAGGAGAAGGGGCTTCTATAAACCTCTCAGTCACGCGGTGGTGGATCGCAGACTGATAGTTCACTCTTTTGCAATGCAGCATCAGAGCGTCGCTTGTAGGTGGCAACTTCTGTTCTCCAGCGACTGGCTGCAGAATAGCTTGTAGCGAGCCTCATCCACACTCTTCATGGTCGGCTGATTGTACATGCGCAGACGAATTGTTCCAGGTTGTGAATGATATTCTGATCTAGCGTGAATTCTCGACCAATGCTCCCGAAACAGGTGATGAGATGGGGACCCTTCATCATCAAGTCGAATGCCTTGTTTTTTGCCTTACCAGGAATGCACTGGTGGTATCACTTCCCGTGAAATTGTGCAACCTATCAACGCATCGCAGACAGAACTTTTCCAGGGCATTACTCAGCTTCCTAATGTCAACAGACGATAATGTCCTTGGGATTCCTATGACCACATGGAAATTTGCGCCCGAATCGACTTCGAGTGAGCCAATGCCAACACAAACACATCGGTGTCGAAACTCTCTATGCGCACCGACTTCATTCTGTCCGCGTGAGCGGCATGTAGCAGGAGCTTCGTGTCAGCTTCGTCATGGTCACATTCAAGTTCAGGTACTGACGACACAGTCATGACACCATTCGACGCCTTGATTTTCTCACATTTGCCGGCAGGACTGACGTACAACAGCATGTCACCCAGTTTTGATGGAGAGATGTTTCTCGTCCACAGATTCGACGATGAACTCTATCAACGCCTCCTTGTTGGCTCCGCTCAGGAGATAATTGGCCCACTGTTTTGGAAGGGCTTGATCAGCTCTGTAGATGGTTCGTACCTGAAGATCGCCCGCCCTGCCGCTCATCTGGCGTGCTCCAGGCACTTGATGCTGATACTTGGTAAGTATCAAACACCACGTCCAGTCTCTGAAGATTGGTTTATGTCGTGCTTTGACCACTACGAGTTTCAGCACCATCTCTTCCAGTTTGCCAAAGTGTTATGCAGTGAACCAGCCTTTATCGCCTGAATAACGGCCATTCCATCCACAATTGTTGCACCTTGGATAGGCCGAGCGTCCACACATCAATCGGGCCACAGTTTCAGTATATGGTTGCGGAGTTTGGCTTTGTCCGTCTTAGCAATCGAACCATCACCGGATGCCAGCGGGAAAGATATGTTCGCCTGGGTATGCGAGCAGATCGTGGAGTGTTACATTGTTTACTCGCCAATCAACAGCAGTCGTGTGAAAAGACGACGTTCATTTGCAATTTCAACCTTCGGCGTCTGCTGGTGGGGAGTCGCCGACTTTGCCTCGCGCCTTCGAGAAAAGTTGCCAATTTGGCCTTCGAAATCGGACTGAAGAATGGGACCTCCACCTCGAGAGAAGCCGATCACAGCATGAATTGCACGACAGCATTCTCCCCTGACATACGCGTTCATCAAGTCCGTGGAAGTGGCTTGGCGGTGCGATGACACCTGAACTAATATTGACGAGTTCAAGGTGAGCGCCAGAGAAAGGGTTAATCATTTGAAGTACTGTGTCCATCACTTGTACCACCACTGCTTCGTTCTTCTTCGAGCTCGACACATCCAAATCCTTTCTCGTTCGGGGCTCGTTGTGGATACCCGCCATGGACTCACATTTCCTTGCGATTTCGCATGTGCTGGTTGGGACAGGATCCACTTCTTCACTGCTGTGCTTTTTCTGAGTGTAACACAATGATCCTCCACTGGTCTTGCTGTCCTTTTTAAAAGTCTGCTCTATGATACTGATCACACGCAACACTACTAAATCCATAATTGAGTATGCTGTTGGGCAGTCCATTTGCCGTCCATGAACGCTTGATAGGTGTCTGGGTGGGAGTGCTCTAGCCCGGCCATTTCCAGCCAGTAAACGGGTAAGTACCTTGCATAGTTTAGGTGATCATACGCAAAGTACCAGGGCATTGACGCTCTCGTGATCGCAAGGTGTTTCGGCAGTTTGAAGTACGAAGTTGCCCATATAGCTCTAGTGCTAGCTCCACCATTTCCAAGTAGGGCCATGTAATGTCCACACTTTGGTGTTTGTTCAGGTCATCCCTCACCATGAGTGCTCCCGAGTATAGAAATGTAAATTGAGGTCTGAGTCACCCTGCTCTGGACCCTGGCTGGCTTCATCCTGTGTAGTTGACTCTGTTTCTGTGTAGAGCTACTGTCTCAACAGCAGCCTGAGCAATGGAATCAATGTCCTTCATGTACACACACTTCGCTCTCAGACATTTTTGGTGGACGATAGAAAATCATGTCTGGGTACCGTTCCTGCAGTCTTTTCTTCAGTCTTCTGCCTGGTAGTTGGCCTTATCCTGACCTTCGCATACTCTGAGTAGGTCATTGAACATCTCACACAACTTCTTCATATGTATAGATTGCTTTCCATCAATGAGTTTACCTGGATTACTTTATCAGAGAAAATGTCAAATGTTGAGTCATAGTTCACTTTCTGAGTTTGGAGTTTACTTTCCACTCTGTCTGTGGTATGTGTCATTCACATACTCGTAATAACATTTATGGTGATAACAAACTGCCAGCGCCACACAGTCTTTATCCTTTATAGTTGTCATTATTCTCACATCACGTTCATTCTCCTCTGCTCAGCAGTTTCCCTCAGCTTTCCTCCATCCTGTGTTTCTGCCAGGGACAACTGATCACGTTGAGATTTTCCTTTGACACGGATGAATTTGTCTTTTTTCTGGCATATCAAAAATTCTTGGCAGTAACCAGCTGATTTGCCAGCCACCCTTTCTACAGAGGTTGAGGGATTTTCTACGTATTTTGTGGTACGAGTGCCCTCTTCTTCTAGTCCGCCCACACCTCACTGGCTCTAGCAGAAACTGCAGTAGTGCTGGCTTCTGATTTCCTTTTCCTGGCTTCAGTACGTTTTATATGATCCTTGTTACAAAACGACGCATAGCAGAACCGGTGACAGCCGGCATCCGCAGGAGGATCAGTCATTGGCAGCAGTTTCATAATTTGATCAGCCAGCAAACGGCATTTGTTGATAGTTTCACTATCTGTGGCGTCGCACCAAGCCTTCGACACTCATCACTGCCTTAAGCCAGCTCTTATCCGTGAATTGCGTCACTTTCTCATCTTCCTCCCCCGCCAAGTGTGAAACAACGCATATTTGGTTGTTGAAAACCAAAAATCACTCGAAATCACCAGACAACCATGGGCGCCGCCATCTTGATTTGTTGTTTCCTGGTCGTTTCCTCCGCGATTACAAGCATGCCACCCACTTCACGGCAGTAATTTCAAATGGTAATAACTGTCGGTGTGTCAACTTGTGCATATGGAAACAAGTAGGAATTTCAATGGTGTGTTCTCATTAATGTACAGGGTGAATTTCGTTTAGATTGGTGATCTGCACAACGAAACTGGAACGAACCGACCCACCATCGGCCACGCCCACGCAACAACGTGTCTTGTCATTGGTTTGGTAAATAAATGGCCATAACTTGGGAAGCACTTGTCCGATTAATATCAAACCTTGAAAAGGCACATCCTCAGGTCCCCAGCAATATATCTGGCAAGTTTCAATTAGATCGACCAGTGGTTGACGAGAAACAGCGGTCACAGCCACAACACAGCACAAAGATCACAGC
>CM068965.1:51280144-51301727 GCA_035128595.1 Eptatretus atami | reverse complement strand
ACAAACGTCCCTGAACTCATTGGACTTAGTTAAGAGTAAAGCATGTCGTCTGGGACCCGGCCGTCGGTTTGCCGCCGACGCTGCTGATTGTGACGTCATCAATTCCCTCTGAAAATTCTATCTATATTCGATTTTTTTTTAATCCGCTGTCACCTGCGTAAATACATGGAACACATAATGTGAGATTTCGGAAGTATGACAGAATATTTCGGAGAAAGTGTGTTAGAAGCTCCAGGCTTACGTCTATATTATATGAATATTATGTTTACTAGTACGTGCCCGTAAAAATAAAATAAAAAATAAAAGAATAAATAAATATTCCAACCGCGAGCAGAAAAACAACAACACACAGGCCGTTTCTTCACTCTCGCGTGCCCGTAGTGCGTGACGCGGAAGTTCGTATATCACAGTTACGATGATTCGCAATTTAGGTTTTAATGGCCAATTATCAATTAGCGCCACGTATTTTACCTTTTCGCAATGTCGTCGCAAGGAAAAACAAAAAGAGAAGAGAAGAAGAAAAAAATTTACTTCCTGGTTGGAGCATACCAGCACTCTGATGTTACCGAAATTTATACAACGTCTAATATGAAAACGATCATAACTTGCCGCATTGTGTTTATCTATAAATGCGACATAGAAATCGAGAAATTATTAGAATACACAAAGTCTTATTATCCGGAAGCCCGTATGTTGTAACCCGTAATGGGAACGCGGCTGAGCTTCCTTCCGTATTAGACATGTGGAGGTACTCGCTATTATCTTCAGAAAATGATTTTCGTTGTGCAGATCACCAATCTGGATGAAATTTGACATACTTAAATAATTTTAGACGCCGAGTCCAAATCCACTTGTTTCCACGTCGAGGATGTGACACAATTGGTCATTTTTGGCAATTAAAGATACACGAACATTAAAGCACGATTTTGACACAGAAATGAAGAATAAGGTTAGACTGATATGTACGTCAAAGAAAACTCTTGTGAGGTCTTAAAATGATACAATATGTTTAACAGAGCCCTATTCACTGTTATTAATGGTCGTAAACCGAAGCAGTTACATATTTTTACCGCCGAAAACGTCTGGACCGACCAGACAGGCCTTCGATTTGACCAAGGCAACTTTTTGCTTAAAAGGCAGACACACTGCTATTAAAGGTAGTTACATTGACTATTAAAGACAGTTACAGCGCCTATTAAAGACAGTTACATTGGCTATAACGGATTAAATCAAAGACAAAGACACTGCGACTCAGCCTGATGAAAAGTAGAACCGCCACAAGAAGTTACTGTCTTAGAACTCCAGTACTTCTTGCTCTGAAGCGGTTTCTGAAATGGCTCTTGACTGCTGCTATTACAAAACTCAAGTCCACTATTACATGCTAACCAACCTGAATACTACTGTGTTGTAGATCACCACAGCAAAAGCAGTGTGACACCCGCATTCACAGTTCGTCGTCGGAATCATCGTCAGTTCTGCTTTCATCATCCATAAGTTCCATTTCTGCATGGGTCTGTTCATCGTTGGCGCAGTTTGACACCCACAGCACTCTGCGGCAGGACAGTCCTTTTGACCGGCAAGAACACTGGTTGGTCTCGCATTTCGTCTTCTTGCAATTACATTTCGTCGCCTCCAACATTCCTTCGGCGCTGGTGGTTTGTTCAGCCAGTGAACAATCAGTGCTCCTTTGCGTTCCATCCATCCGTGAAATGTAGGAGAAGGGGCTTCTATAAACCTCTCAGTCACGCGGTGGTGGATCGCAGACTGATAGTTCACTCTTTTGCAATGCAGCATCAGAGCGTCGCTTGTAGGTGGCAACTTCTGTTCTCCCAGCGACTGGCTGCAGAATAGCTTGTAGCGAGCCTCATCCACACTCTTCATGGTCGGCTGATTGTACATGGCGCAGACGAATTGTTCCAGTTGTGAATGATATTCTGATAAGCGTGAATTCTCGACCAATGCTCCCGAAACAGGTGATGAGATGGGGACCCTTCATCATCAAGTCGAATGGCCTTGTTTTTGCCTTACCAAGGAATGCACTGGTGGTATCACTTCCGTGAAATTGTGCAAACCTATCAACGCATCGCAGACAGAATTTTCCAGGGCATTACTCAGCTTCCTAATGTCAACGACGATAATGTCCTTGGACTCTCTATGACCACATGGAAATTTCGCGCCGGAATCGACTTCGAGTGAGCCAATGCCAACACAAACACATCGGTGTCGAAACTCTCTATGCGCACCGACTTCATTCTGTCCCGCGTGAGCGGCATGTAGCAGGAGCTTCGTGTCAGCTTCGTCATGGTCACATTCAAGTTCAGTACTGACGACACAGTCATGACACCATTCGACGCCTTGATTTTCTCACATTTGCCGGCACGACTGACGTACAACAGCATGTCACCCAGTTTTGATGGAGAGATGTTTCTCGCCCACAGATTCGACGATGAACTCTATCAACGCCTCCTTGTTGGCTCCGCTCAGGAGATAATTGGCCCACTGTTTTGGAAGGGCTTGATCACGTCTGTAAATGGTTCGTACCTGAAGATCGCCGCCCTGCCCGCTCATCTGGCGTGCTCCAGGCACTTGATGCTGATACTGGGGTAAGTATCAAACACCAACCGTCCAGTCTCGAAGATTGGTATGTCGTGCTTTGACCACTACGATGTTCAGCACCATCTCTCCAGTTTGCCGAAAGTGTTATGCAGTGAACCAGCCTTATTCGCCTGAATAACGGCCATTCCACTCCACAATTGTTGACACTTGGATAGGCCGAGCGTCCACAACATCAACGGAGCCAAACAGACACACACAGAGATTGCTGGAATTATAGATAGATGATATTCGATTTTTTTGAATCCGCTATCACCTGCATAAATACATGGAACATATAATGTGAAGATTTCAGAAGTATGACCAGAATATGTTCAGAGAAAAGTTTGTTTGAAGTTCCAGACTTACGCCCATTATATTATGATTATTACATATACCATAATAGCAGAAATTGACTAATTTGGACGCAGTGACGCGCTGCTCCGGCGCATGCTCCCATACTTGACCTGACCTTCTCCCACAAATCCTATAGGTACTGGTTCAAACTACCCCTTCCCTAGAAGGAGGTATCTATGATAGCGATTTGTACTTACGATTTCCAACCCCCATTCCTCCCATTATCCCTGTAAACACCTTTGGGAACGTTGCAACGGATAACCCTTCATTTAAAGAAAATACATTCTTGCTATAAAATTACACAGATTTATAGCAAATTCGAGTTTTACAAAATCGCTCATTTTTCACAAGCTAAACAAGACAAAAATTGACTCCTTCAAAACTTAACTAGATCGGCCAGGTTGATGGTGAAATCTTTTAATCTACCTAGCACAGGTAAGATCTCATCACCATCTAGTTCCATCAAGTCGTGTCTGACATCTGGTGACATTCATGATCAGATTTCTCAAAACATCCCTATCCTGCACTGCTTCACAAAGGTCTGGAAGAGATGTCTCAGTTTCACCCTTAACCCCATCCATCAAGCATATACGGTACAATGTCTACCTCTTCCTCTTCTTCCCTCAACCATATGCAGCATGGTTGATTTCTCCAGACTTTCATTTTCTACACACATGATGTGTCCAAACTATGACAGTGTCTGTTTTAACATCAGTGTTTCTAATGTACATGGTGGTCCAATTTCTTCAAGCACCGATTTGTTTGTTCTTCCAGCAGTTCATGGGATGTTGAACATTCGTCTCAAACACCACATTTCAAAACTGTTAATCTTCTTCCTTCCTTCCTTTCTCACTGTCCATGACACATCCATAGCCAAGATCTCAAACACCAAATGGGAAAGGTAACAAGACAATACTCAATATGGAAATCCTTCATGAATATGGCAATCTTAAAACAGTTCCAACTAGAATGGCACTCGGTAGAGCACATACCTCCGCTAGGCTGAACAGTTTACGTTTTGTATCCCGATGATAGGTCGGATCTGGATCCATACCTGAACTAAAATCGAATCGGCTTGTTCTTGTCACCTCACCAACTCATCCACCGAGTCGTCATAATCTGTCCACAACTTTTTGAAATATCGTGCAATATATCGTTTTTAGCCCTATCAATGGTGAAGAATCACTTCAAAAAATTATCGGATACAGATCTTCACCAAAATTTAATCAATTCGTAATCAGACAGACACCCAACCTCTCCACCAAATTTTGTCCGAATCTGTCCACAACTTGAGACCCTGTTAACAAACAAAGACAAAAAGACAAGGGTGAAACATAGAATCTACCCATCTTCGGTGGTGTGGGCAATTACTGTATCCGAATTGAGATGTGGACCTTCACCAAAGTATAATCAATTTGTCATTGTCATACCCCCAAGCTGTCCACCAAAACTGTCAGAAACAGTCCACATTTTGATAAAGCCTGCTCACAGACAGACAGGGATGAAAACATAACCTTCGTCCACCTTCGGTGGTGGAGATAATAAAATGGTCCTTTTCATAATGCAAATAATTACCTCAATTTGAAAATACTACAGGTTAAAAAAGGCTATTTTAAAGGTCACAGACTAGTTGTAAGGAATGGGGGAGGGGGAGGGGGGGAGGGGGCGGGGGGGAGGCGGGGGGAGAGAATGGAACAGTTCTTTGTGGACATCCACCATATTGTAGACAAAATACTTTTCATTTAACCCTCACTTTTCCACTTCTTCCCCACTCTACTGTGATGGCACATGTAATAAACAAGATCTTACTCCCGTCTCCCTCCGCCATCCCCCATCCCTCCCCATCCTCCCTCGTCTCCCCCGTCCCCTTCCCGTCCCTCCTCCTCCCCGTCCCCCCTCCACCCCCCGCCCGACCCCTCCTCCCTCGTCTCCCTCCTCCTCGTCCATTTTTCTTCTCCTCCCGCCCTCCCCTCCCTCGTCCTCCCTCCGCCCTCTGTCCTCCCCGTCTCCCCTCGCCCTCGTCCTCTCGCCCGTCCCCCCTCCCCTCCCTCGTTACGCCGTCCTCTGCCCCGTTGCGTCCCCGTCCCTCCTCCTGCCCTCGTCTCCCCGTCCGTCCCCTCAGCTCGCCTCGTCCTCCCTCCTCCGCCCTGTCCTGCCCCGTCCCCCTCCTCCCTACCGTCCTCCGCCCCCTCCGCCGACTCCTCCGCTAGTTCCTTGACCCCATCCTGCCCTGCGCACCTAGCCGCGTTCCAGTCTCAGCCCCGTCCCCTCCTCCCTCGTCCCACTCCCCCCTCGTCCTCCTGCTGAACTCCGTCCCTCCGACCCTCGCCCCCTCACTCCTCTCGCCCTCTCCAACCTCCCCCGTCCTCAATCCCCCATCCGCCGTTCTCTCTCCCCACCCCACCCCTCCCCCGCCTCCCAAGCCTTCCCCCACCTCCCCTCCCCTCACGCCTTCCCCAACCTCCCCTCCCCCCACGCCTTCCCCCAACCTACCCTCCCTCCCAGACGCCTCCCCCCAACCTCCCCCTCCCCCACGCCTTCCCCCACCCTTCCCCTCCCCCCACCTTCCCCAACCTCCCCCTCCCCCACGCTTCCCCCAACCTCCCACCCCCGACGCCTTCCCCAACTCACTCCCCCCATCCCACGCCTCCCTCCTCGTCTCCCCAATCCCCCCCCCTCTTCCTCCCCATCCCCTCTTTTCCTCTCCTCCCCAATCTCCCCCTCTTTCATCTTCCTCCCCAATCTCCCCTCTTTTCCTCTTCCTCCCAATCCCCCCCCTCTTTTCCTCTTCCTCCCGCAATCTCCCCCTCTTTTCCTCTCCCTCCCCAATCTCCCCCCTCTTTTCTCTTCCTCCCCAATCTCCCCCCTCTTTTCCCTCTTCCTCCAATCTCCCCCCTCTTTTCCGCTTCCTCCCCAATCTCCCCCCTCTTTTCGCTTCCTCCCAATCTCCCCCTCTTTTCCTCTTCCTCCCCATCTCCCCCCTCTTTTCCCTCTCCCTCCCAATCTCCCCCCTTCTTTTCCTCTTCCTCCCCGCTCTCCCCCCCTCTCCCCCTCCTCCCCTCCCCTCCCCCCTCTTTTCCTCTTCCTCCCCCATCTCCCTCTTCCTCTTTCTCCCCCCCCTTTTCCTCCCTCCCCATCATCTCCCCCCTTTTCTCCTCTCCTCCTCCCAATCTCCCCCCCTCTTTTCTCTTCTCCCCATCCCCCCCCCTCTTTTTCCTCTTCCTCCCAATCTCCCCCTCTTTCTCTTCCTCTTCCTCCCCAATCCTCCCCCCTCTTTTCCTCTTCCTCCCCAATCTCCCCCTCTTTTTTTCCTCTTTATCTCCTCTTCCTCCAATCTCCCCCCCTCTTTTCCTCTTCCTCCCTCCCAATCTCCCCCCTCTTTCCTCTTCCTCCCCAATCTCCCCCCTCTTTTCCCTCTTCTCCCCAATCCCCCCTCTTTTCCTCTTCCTCCCCAATCCCCCCCCCTCTTTCTCGTCCTCCCCACCCACCCCCTTTCATCTCCCCCACGAAGCGACGGGTTGCATTTGCTCGTTTGAAATGTTTACTCAAAAGTTTCTCCACAAATCTCGACGAGAGTGCGAAAACACTTGGCAGCGAAAACAGGTAAAACGGGCCGTCGGAGGCTCGGGCATCACCTGGAAGAGTTTTTGCAGTTCAGGAACCTTGTTCCTCATCTCCCTCCGTTGTGTGCTGCAGATACTACGGTGAGTAACACGACCCAGCATCTGATGAAATGGAAACGAGCACAATTCATCGATACACCCACCACCCAATCCCAAAGCAAGACAGCGCAAGTACAAAATAAACTCCTCTTGTCGGATGACCTGCGTATCACCTTCACTCAGTTATAAACACACACCGAACACTTACCGAGCTTACTCGAGATTGTAAGTAAAATACATAGAGCGACGTCGTTACTCCAAATCAGGTTAAAGAGGAATATCTCACCATTAGAGCCCTCATAATTCCGCAAAACAGAGCTCCGACTTCCTGAAGGAGAGCACCACGAAAAACTACCAAGGACAAGCAAGGCCAAACCGGAAATGACACCCAACCCCTCTCCTCTTCTTCTTCTTATTCTCAGTTTAACGGCGGTTTTCAGAGCCGTGAGGCTCTATATACGCCACACACTCATACATTTCGCCTGGAGCAGACAGTACGGACTACGGGGACTGTATATTGTTACACCCGTTTCTTTAATAAATTTCAACAACGATTTGCAGAGTCGAGGGTGCTTTTGGCTCGATCGGCACAGAGAGCCGGTACACCTTGCAGAGCCGGTACACCTTGCAGAGCCGGTACACCTCACAGAGCCGGTACACCTCACAGAAGCCGGCTACCACCTTGCAGAGCCGGTACAACCTCACAGAGCCGTACACCTCGCAGAGCCGGTACACCTTGCAGAGCCGGACACCTCACAGAGCCGGTACACCTCACAGAGCCGGTACACCTTGCAGAGCCGGGTACACCTCACAGAGCCGGTACACCTCACAGAGCCGGTACACCTCACAGAACCGGTACACCTTGCAGAGCCGGTACACCTCACAGAGCCGGTACACCTCGCAGAGCCGTACACCTCGCAGAGCCGGTACACCTCGCAGAGCCAGTACACCTCACAGAGCCGGTACACCTCACAGAGCCAGTACACCTCACAGAGCCGGTACACCTTGCAGAGCCGGTACACCTCACAAGCCGGTACACCTTGCCAGAGCCCCATAGAGTGGTCCACCCGATCTCTATCATGTGTAAATAGGAGTCTGAGCCTGTATGGTGTGGAGGATTGCCTGGTCTCCTCAGGAGAGTCGGAGAAACGAGACGGAGGAGTCAACCAGAGGGTGCACCTGATAACACCATCTCCCCTTGAGGGCCAACGCGATGGCAGAGTTCAGCCAAGAATACCGAGAAGATCAGAAAGCCGAATGGACTTGATCACCTTGACATCTGGAATGCAAGAAGGGGCCTCTGTTCTCGCTTAGTGCAGGGTCTTTTGAGCCGTCTGTGTGGACGTGTAACGATTGACTCCACACCGTGTTGATACACCGCATGGCCAAAAGTATGCGGACACCTGCTGATCCAACATGTCATTCCAAAACCAGGGGCATTAATATGGAGTTGGTTCCCCCTTTGCTGCTGGAACAACCTCCACTCTTCTGGGAAGACTTTCCACGAGATGTTGGAAGATTGCTGCGGGGATTTGCTTCCATTCAGCCCCAAGAGCATTAGTGAGGTCGGGCACTGATGTTGGGTGATTTGGTCTGGCTCACAGTTGGCGTTCCAATTCATCCCAAAGGTGTTCGATGGGGTTGAGGTCAGGGCTCTGTGCAGGCCAGTCAAGTTCTTCCACACCGATCTAGACAAACCATTTCTGGATGGACCTCACTTTGTGCATGGGGGCATTGTTATGGTGAAACAGGAAAGGGCCTTCCCCAAACTGTTGCCACAAAGTTGGAAACACAGAATTGTCTAGAATGTCATTGTATGCTGTAGCATTAAGATTTCCCTTCACTGGAACTAAGGGGCCGAGCCCGAATCATGAAAAACAGCCCCAGACCATTATTCTTCCTCTACCAAACCTTACAGTTGGCACTATGCATTCGGGCAGGTAGCGTTCTCCTGGCATCTGCCAAACCCAAATTCATTCGTCGGACTGCCAGATGGGAACGCATAATTCATCACTCCAGAGAACGCGTTTTCACTGCTCCAGAGTCCAATTGCTGTGAGATTTACATCACTCCAGCCAATGCTTGGCATTGCACATGGTGATCTTAGGCTTGTGTGTGGCTGCTCGGCCATGGAAACCCATTTCATGCAGCTCTCGACGAATAGTACTTGTGCTGACATTGCTTCCAGAGTCAGTTTGGAACTCGGTAGTGAGTGTTGCAACCGCCAACAGATAATTTTTCAGTGCTGTGCGCTTCAGAACTCGGCATTCCCTTTATGTGAGCTTGTGTGGCCTACCACTTCGCAGCTGAGCTGTTGTTGCTCCAAGACGTTTCCACTTCACAACAACAGCACTTACAGTTGACCGGTGCAGCTCTAGCAGGGCAGAAATTTGATGAACCTACTTGTTAGAAAGGTGATATCCTTTGACGGTGCTATGTTGAAAGTCATTGAGCTCTTCAGTACGGCCCATTCTACTGCCAATGTTTGTCCATGCAGATTTCATGGCTGTGTGCTTGATTTTATACACCTACCAGCAATGCAAGTGGCTGAAATAGCCGAATCCACTAATTAGAAGGGGTGTCCACATACTTTTGGTCGTGGCGTGCATATTTCACGGCCTGGTTACATAACAACTGGGTTGTCCTGATCAGTTTTACCCCATAGATCCAGGTGTATACGAGAGGCTTCGAGGGTCCAGGGGGCCCACTTTACCACTTTGTTTGAGGTATTTACTGGTAAAGAATCCAAGCCCAATTATTTTGCTGCCCTCATGCATGCGATGCCAAAAGGAGGTGGGATGGAGATTCTGCTGAGAGCTTGGAACTCACAACAGTCTGATAACAAAGCTTTGCCTCTGGTAGTCCCCAAACAAAATGCTCTTCACCCAGTACTTCAAATTGGATGCTTCCCAGCGAAGAAACGAGGGCATCTTGCCAGCTTCTACAAGGAGGGCACAAACCAGGGTGCTTTTAAAGGCGCCCAGACACACACAGAGTGCCTTGAATCGGATGATTTACAGCTTTTTACGGTTGGTTTTGGACATATCGCAAAACACTTCACTGCTGTAGTCAAATTGAGAGTGGATAAGGGCTTTATACAGGAGAAGGAAACTTTCCTGATGTGCTCCCCAAGTTGTACCAGATAGGCTACGTAAAAGGTTGGGGCCTTTTGCACATTTGGCTGAAAGTTTTTTGATATGGGGGTTCCAGGTTCGGCCCCTGTCGAAATGAACTAAAAAGGAAACATCCGAGAAGGATTTTAGGGGTGAACCATTGACTGTTATCAGCATATCCTTGGCCTTATTTTCATGGGTGAAAATTATGAATTTGGACTTGGATCCTGAAATAGCAAGTCCACATTTTTGGGTGCACTGCTCAATCCTACAAACTTCAGCCTGGAGTTTTTTGGCCGAAAAGTGTGGGTTTCTGCTCCGGGTCCACATCGCAGTCATCTGCAAACAGAGATATCCTGTTATGGGGCCTTGAGGGAGAGGCTGCATCATTAATCATGATGTTGAATAGAGTGGGGGCTTAAACAGCTACCCTGAGGAACACCATTGTCCATGAGGAAGATAGTGGACAGGGTTTGGCCCACTCCAACTTTGATGGATCTGTTAGACAGAACATCTCAGATCCACCAGAAGATTGTGCCCCTGATTCCTAGTCAGTCCACCTTGTACAGAAGGCTTTCTTTCCAGACTGAGTCATAGGCCTTGTGGATACCGAGAAACACTCCAAACAGTGACTCGTGATTGTTTTAAGATTTCCTGATGTCATTGGCCAGTGAGGAGATGCGGTCAATGGTGGAGCATCCCTTTCTGAACCCGCTCTGGTGCTTGTACAGCAGGTTGTTCTTTTCCAGGAAGAAGACCAGCAGTTCATTGACCATCTTCTCCATAATTTTGATAACAAGAGAGATGAGCACAATCGGTTGGTGGGAAGACGGGTTTGATGGGGCTTTTCCTACTTTGTGGATGGAGATGACAGCGGAGTATTTCCGGTCACAAGGAAGCTTTCCTGAAGACCAAACTTGTCGATGAGTTCAAGAAACACTCCCAGTACCCTATTAGTCCATGAGCCAAGACCCGAATTTTGGGATATCGGTACCACCCGGGGTGACTAATTCTTTAGGGGTTTTTAGCTTGCTACATGCTCTAGTTTATGTTTTGAATGATAGCCCTTGCACACTGGTCTTAATGGTCGTTATCACTTCTTGAATAGACACACCCTACCGAAAATTCAGAAAAATTTTAAATGTCAAATTTGGGGACAGGAATGCCTAAATGTCACTAAATGAATATAGTAATTGTCACATTTAATACAAGTCCTGTAAATACACACTAACATGCCATGGGCTTGTACTTACTATTATGGCAAATTACTCCTCCTCAATATCATCTACGTCAGACTCGGAATCTGACTGTTGTGCTACCGGCTCTTCTTCAATAGCCTTGTTCTGGCATGTCTGTAACCTGCACATGTCCGTACACTTCAGGCCATTGCTGAGGCAAGTGCACTTAGGGAGTTCGCATGACCGCACACACTTGCAGGACAGTAGCTGCATAACAGCATCTGGTGCTGGTGAGCCTCGCATCCAGTTGACAGCAAGCTTGCCGTCCTCATCTGTCATCCAGCCGCAGTCTGTTGGGTTCGCAACAAATGGCTGGCTCTGCAGACTTCTCCTCCAGATCGCAGCCTGGTAGTTTGCACGTAGTGCATGCATGAAGAGCAGTCCTCACAAGGAGGGAGTTGACTTGACTCCACCTCTCCACGTCTCGCACAGAACAGCTCATACCGAAGCTTGTTCACCTCAGTTGTGTGGTAGATGGCAGGTACATGTGGCAGGTGATTTCCTGTAGCTTCTCAAATAGTTCAGGAGACACTTCCCATGAGCGCCCAAGTTCGTGGAAAGCATCCTGGTATGTCTTGTCCATCTTCACCTGCTTGAGTGTCGTCATCTTCCCCCGGCCAGCGAATGCACTGACGGTAGCACAGCCTGTAAAGGCATGCATACCAATCAATGAATCACACACGCTGCCTCCCAGTGTACGGCTCAGTTGTGTATTCCAGGAATCTTGTCCGGTTCTTCGTCCCGCACTTCTGGAACAGGTGGGATGGGATCTGTGGCACATGCCCAGACACAGGACCATGACATCTGTATCCTCTTGCGTGATGATGACAGACTTGTACCCAGATTCTGCTGCATGAAGTGCATGGAGAAGGAGGCGTGTGTCTGCTTCTTCTTGACTTGACTTTAGCTCAGGAGCCTCTTCCACTGCTCTTTGGTGATCTTGAAGCAGAGCTGCTCACATGTGACATACAGCTCCTTGCCCTCGAGCTTGTCCCTGTGCTGTGGTTTTTTCCATTCTTCTACCAGGAACTTGATGAGACTTTCCTTGTTGAGGAACTACCGAGTAACTTTCTCCACTGCTGGATGTTGTGCCCAGGTTGAATGTTCTTGAAATGGATCCCTGTGCTGCACTTCTGTTGGCTCGTTCTGCATCTTTGATGGATGTCTCCTTGTAGACGTCAAACACAACATCAATGCGCCTGCTCTTAGCACCCTCATGGACAACGTGACTCAGTGCTGTGCCTGCAAGCTGTGAAAAAGTTTTGTCGTTTCCCTTCAGTTTCTGGACCAGGCTCATCCCATCAATTATGGTAGCAGAGGGCTCGGGGATCACCTCTGCAGGAGAAACATTCCTCTCCAACTCCATTGCTAGGCAGCCTTGTTGGTCTTGCGGAGAGACCATTACCGCTGGCAATGCCCATGGCAAAGGCCCCAGGGGATGAGCCAAGACATCACTCATTTTGAGCTTTCTGTTCTCAGCAACAAGGATCATCTGGCCAAATAGGTTCCTGTCAGCCTTCAAGATAGCCTCCTTGCATGGCCTTGTGAGCGTGGCTTCATTCTGATGTTAGTGAACGTTCTCAGTTTCGTCTTCGTCATCGTGTCATGAAACTGTATAGTTGGCGTATCTGTCTCCAGCGCTCTTCCTTGAAGGCTTGATATGCATCCTCTCCTATTCTGTAGGCCCTAGAAGGTCTTTGGCAACTTCTGTGTGTGCTGTAGTCGCAGTTGACAAACTGACAAGATCTCCTTGCTCTGCGTTGAAGGGTTCAACCAGCTGGTCTCCATCAGTTGAACTAAAGATTGGACATCGGCCTCATCTCTTCTAATCCTGGGCATCTGTAGGTGTGGGTGGCTGAAGTCAGTATACTTTTGGCCTACTACCATGGCCCTGAGCTGCCTCAAGTATCTGCTGCGATACTCCGAGTCAGGTAGTACCTGGCGACAGCTCCACTTTCAGGCTGAAGCCTTTTGTGCCCCCTGGTGTCTGGGTGTCTTTGTTGATCGTTCCTTCGATGGTCTGGTCCCAGGAATCCGTCCAAACGGATTCTTGCTACCGATCTGGACCGAAAAGCCACCTTGCATGAAGTGTTCATGGACCTCTGGTGTTCAATTTATAGGATTTATTCCAGATTTATGGGAAAATACCCAAAATTAAATTTTTTTAGGGTAAATCCCAAAATATGAGGAAATTTGAAAAATACCTAGGAACAACTCTGGTAGAGAATCAAATTCTACATAGGTGTCCAAAGTTTCGCGTTGATCGTGTGATTGATTTTAAAGAAAATGAGGAAACCCCGAGCGTCACGCTGAAAATCTGTTTTTATGGGTAGCACCCCCATTGCATCACAAAATCAGACTAAGCTACCAGTGCGGGAAGGCTATCATATCTTAATGTATTTACAGTCACTCTATAAACATTTTAGTACCATTCGTGTTTAGTCACCCCAGGTGGTACCGATATCTGGCCTGGCTCATGGACTAACTGGGAGTTAACTAACTAACTAAGTACCCTATCATCCATGTGCCTGAACCAGACTTACTCCTTTTCTTCTTCTTATTCTTCTTCTTCTCCCTCTTCAATATAATAATGGCATCTTCAGAGTCATGCGGCTCCACATACAATGCCACACTCCAAAAACAATTTGTCAGTAGGTAGGAAACCAACAGGCCTTCAAAACTTTACACTTTGCTCCCACTTTCTTTCATCAATTTCATCACAACTTTTCAGTGGAGGCTACCTATGATCCAATTGGTATAAAATATCTGGCAGACTTTGGTAGCCAATCCCTGGGACTCGTCTGATGGAGTGAAAGACCCATGCTCTCGATGCCTCATACATTGGGCATTGCAGAAAAAAGTGTTTTAAATTTTCAGATTTCTTACACGGTCAGTCCACATGTCCCACTAGGGTGACATCCTAGTCTATATACTCGTAAATAGGAATTATATTATTGGTATGTCCCTGTTGATTACTCCATCAAGGTATATATGGAGGTGGGAACCTCCTCGTACTAACCGTGTCCGAGTCTTCATCTGCATAAAATCACCTGATCTCTGTGAGAAAGTTTAGTGAACTTGATTTGGGATCCAACGAATGGGTGAATACTAAATCACAGAATCTTCCATGATTACAATTCTTCCACTGGGTTTACCATTTATGATAAACCGAGAGTGGATACCTTCACCAGGGTGATTATAGTTTATGTTTTGTATCCCACTGATAAGCCAGATCTGGATTCGGACCTGAACAAGATTTTAATGGGCTTCTTCATGTCACCTAACCAACTCATCCACCAAGTTTCGTCCGAATCCGTCCATAACTTTTTGAGATATCGTTCTCCATGTCGAATATATATAAAACTCTTTCTAACCACTGATTCACTGACTGACTGACTGACGGACTGATTGACTCACTGACTGATATTAATGATCGGTAGCTTCCGGGTGACGTAGAAAGCTGGAATTTTGTGTGTCGATGAACATCGAAGCTGGTACACCGGAAAAAGATATCACAGAATCGTCAGAAAACATCCATAAATGAAAAAATAAATAAATGGGGAAAAATGCAGGTGAGCGACCGGAGACAATGGGGAAACACGGTTCGTATGCTTTCACAATGTGTAAGCACACCTCACGAGTATATGTAACATGTGGAGTGTGATGAACACTCCCCCAATCTCCATTGGACATAATCCGACACCAAAGCGTCACCTACAACCCAAAGGCCTCGGCCCGGTGAGCTGTCAAACAGACAAAGATTACCTGGTCAACATCAAGTAAACATGAAACGGAGCCACCTATCTGAATTTTGGGCTTATTTGCCTTCATCAGGATGGATTATTTGCCCTCATCGTCAGGTGGCAGACGGTTGTTCTTTGTGGATTATGCGGTTTTACCGTGTGAGATATAATCCGTGGTGATGCTCACCATAACAGTCGGGAGGTGCGTATGATGTTTAAACCACGAATATGGTCATCATTGGTTAGATATTTAACGGTATGTCATCCTGATGAGGTTACTTGGTAAGGAGTGTTGTATGTAAAAACCGTTATTGGTAATGACTAATGGTTTTTATATGAGACAGAATTGGAAATAAAATAAAGCCACAAACACTGGCGTCTCCGGGAAGTAAAGGCGCTCACTGATGAGCCTTTGAAAGTTTGACGAAGATCTGTTTGGTCATCTCTGCAAAAAATGGGAACGCACACACAGACATACACACAAATGGTTCTCTTATAGTATAGATGAGCAAATACCACCCATCACTTTGCTGATGGGAATACTAAGAGAGAGGAGAGGGTGGGGAGAGCAAGGAAGGGGGAGAGAGAGAGAAGAGGGAGGAGATAGAGAGGATGGGGGAGAGAGGGGGAGTGAGGAGGGGTTGGGGGAAAGAGAGAGGAGGGAGGGGTGCAAGGAGGAGTAGGAGAGCGAGAAAGGGTGGGGAGCAAGGAGGGGTGAGTAGCAAGGAGGGGAGAAGGCAGTGTAAGGAGGGGAAAGCAGCATGAGGGGAAGGGAAGGCAGTGTGAGGGGAGGGAAAGGGAAGGGAGACGTGCGGTGGAGTATTATTTACAATTCATACTCTCTTACCAAAATGATTCTGTATCGAATAACAGTGAAGATGGAAACAAAATAATGTCTGAAATACTTTTTCTACCGGTCATACGATAAACACCACCTAGACATGTCCAGAGACAAACACCATCTGGATTATAAACACCGTCTGGAGACAAACACCATCCAGTCTGGTCCGGAGACAAACACCGTCCAGACACGTCCAGAGATAAACACCGTCCAGAGACAAACACTGCCCGGACACATCTGGAGACAAACACTGCCCAGATATAAACACTGCCTGTGTTTAACACTTCCCAAACATGTTGTCCGTAGACAAATACTGTCTGGACACGTCCGGAGATAACCACCATACAGACACATCGAGAGATAACCACCATCCGGACATGTCCGGAGTATCAAATAATGTGTGAATACAACTCTCTGGGCGTTTATAAGCATTACAGCGAAAATGCAATTACAGCTGATGTCGGGAGTGTCAAAAAATGTCTGAATTGGCCAAATGAACACGTTTGTTTTTTAGCAGTTGGAATTACTGCTGAGGTCAATTCCACATTTTTAATTTTGAAATTCGATCCAGTTTAAGAGATTCTAAAGGTTATCGCATGTGTGGAAACTAAATTGAGCATGAACACCTGGAGATGCCCAGAATGTCAAACAATGTCCGAATTAGACAAACTAGTACGTGCCCGTACGTGCAAAAAATAAATAAATAAATAAATAACTTTCAAACCACGAGCCAGAAACAACGACACAGGCCATTCCTTCGCTCTTGCGTGCCCGTACGTGTGTGGCCCGGAAGTTCACATATCGCAGTTACGATTATTCGCAATTTAGTTTTAATGGTCAACTATTCAATTAGCGCCAACGTATTTTGCCCTTTCGCAATGTCATCGCAAGGAAAAACACAAAGAGAAGAGAAGAGAGAGAGAAAAAACCGTACGTGCAACCCCCCCCCCAAAAAAAAACTTTCAAACAACCACACAGGCCGTTCCTTCGCTCTCGTAAACGACGACTGGATTGGGGCATTGTGTTTATCTATAAATGCGCATAAGAAATCGATAAATTATTAGAATACACCAAGTCATCACTATCCGGAAGTCCGTACGTTGTAACCCGTAATGGGGAATGCGGCTGAGGTTCCCTTCCCCCATCGGCCACGCCCACACAGCAACGTGTCTTGTCATTGGTTGGTAAAAAAATGGCCATAACTTGGGAAGCACTTGTCCGATTAATATCAAACCTTGAAAAGCACATCCACTAGGCCCCAGCAATATCCTGGCAAGTTTCAATTATATCGGACCAGTGGTTGTCAAGAAACAGCGGTCACAGACACACACACAAACACACACACACACACACACACACACACACACACACACACACACACACACACACACAGATTGCTGGAATTATAGATAGATGAGCACTTTTTATTAGCAATCGGAACTGCTGCTAAAGGCATCTTACTATAATTCACCGTCCTCCGTCCATCTGTTTCCCAGGTACTGCAAAAACGGCTGAACCGATCGCAACCATTTTTTGGGTGTGTAATCCTGGGACCCCTGGGAGTAAAATAGACATTAACATGATCCCCTTGATGGCTCCCGAGGGAGCGGGTGCTTCTAGTTTCAGAAATTTAAAATTTGAAATTTGACTTGGGTTCAGGGATCCTAGAGCTTATTGCATTTGCGGAAATAAAATAAAGCCACAAACACTGGTGTCTACGGGCATTTATAAGCATTGCAATGCCTCCAGCAATTCGTAGGTGTGAAGATGAATTCGCATTCGATAATATGAGTGAAGAAAGTGAAAAAAAAATTGAATGCTTTATCGTTAAGAAACCATTGCGGCCTGTTCCAAGTCAAGGCATTGTTGAGCAGGCCCCAAAAATGGCGAATTGAGACCCCAGCAAGGGAGAGTTGGCTGATAAAGGGCCTGACCAAGGACAACGCATTGATAAAGGTTAATTAAAGAAGGCCGTTAAATATCTTCAGAAGGGGTGTTTAATTAACCCAAACACCCAATTTCCATTCATGCACTCCCTTGGATTTCCCTTAGTATGAGTGCAAAGTTTCAGGCTGTTAAGTTTCATTGTTTGGAGTTCTGGAGGAGAAAAACACACACACACACACAGATATTTATTATTATAAATGGACACAAAATAGTGGGCATGTCCTTTGGGCATAGAGAGAAGAAAGAAAAAACAAAAGCAAAACACAGCCAGGCCTACCTTAACAGACAATTTTAATTTAAGTAATGTAGGTAGCAACGGCAGGTTAAAAGTGCACAGTGAGAAGAAACAGGTCACTAAAAATGTACACACAGCACATGCATGAAAGGCATTGTTAGCATTCATATGTCATTTCGTAAGTCATGTATTGGCAATATCCATCAGGGGCAGTACCTCGAGAATCACAATCATGATATCTATATCCTGCCTGTGGGGATTCCAGAGTCTATAGAGCAAACAAGGAATTGAAAAAAACCAAAAGACTGCTTCGTGAGGATTCAAATCAATAATCCATTATCATGCCATTACAATGCTCAAACACAAAATGGAAAAGTCAACATTGTTGATTGAGGTTTCAGTTCTCAATGACTTTGGACGAGATACAGGAATCAGGAATCAGGAAAATGACCAAATACCAGGATCTGAAAAATGAGGACAAGAGGACTTGGAAAATGAAGAAAGCTGAAATTGTACCAGTGATATTCGGAGCTACAGGAATGATGAAGGAAACCCTAACTGAGTATTTAAAAATCATTCCGGGGAATATCATTCCAAACGAGCTACAAGTGGAGGCTGTCAGGGGTTCAGTGAAGATTCTGAAAAGAGCCCTTGGAACGAGGCTATGAGAATGAAACCTCACAGTTTGGTTCGTGAATCATGATCCTTTTCCAAAATATAGGAGGTGGAGATTTTGAGTTTTGGGAGAACTTCCTCCCACCACCTGACACCATAAATGGAGATAACAACCAACGTGAGAGGTTCTGTCGAAAGATGAAGTTTGTTAACCTGGCAGAATTGGTCACCTTGACGTGAGGAATTTATCGTGCTGCTACTTCTGCTGCTGTTCTCCCAATTTAATTGGGGCCTTTTGCACATTTGGCACCCAACCTTTTATCATGAGGACTCCCAAGTTAATCCTTTGCCAAAGGTAATCCCTAAAAATGGTGTTTCAGCAGAAACTTTCACTGGAGTAAGTACCATTGAGTGTCACAGAGATGTCACTCATGTTTGTTTTATGTGTGAAAACAACCAGTTTGGATTTACTTCCTGAGATTTTAAATCCCCATTTGTTGGGTACACAAAGCAAAGTGCGTCTAGCAGTGTGAATAATGGTGGCCGGGAACGATCACGATGAGGCCAGGAGACTAGAAGATGGCAGCCAGCAGAGGGAAGGAGAAAGATGTTGTCCCCTTCAAAGTCCAGCTCCAACTCGCAAGCGCAAGTACGAATACGGTCCTCGTAAACTCTGAGCTCCCCTCATGTATGGTGGTTCCCTCTCATTAGCCGCCCGCTGCTTGTGTGTGGTGTAAATCTTTTAGACCGTCCCGTCCCATGGGGCGGTCCCAATAAAATGTCTTCTGCCCCTCTCTCAGGCTCTTTAGCCGATGGCTTGCAGTGCGCTGGCAAACAGTCCGTGATGATGGTCCATTATAAGCGTGAAGCGCATTTTTTGTGCCTTGTTGTGCCCAATTGCTTATGTATCCATCATGTCAACCTCTTGCATTCTCCCTTACCCCTCATCGTTACCTGCATCCCTTGTTTGTCCATCTCCGTCTACCTTCTCTCTCTTTACCCTGCTATTAGCATTTCCCTTTTCTCCTGCTGTTCCCTTTGTTATGTTGTGTCCTGGTCTGTTCTGTGTCCTAGCTCTTTCAAGAGCCTATGTATATTCAAAAAAAAAAAAAGTCTCTCATCTTTACAGAAGGTTTTACATAACAATCTTACCTTATCTACTTTATAACGATTCTCACTGCCTCCTCAGTGCACATTTTACAAGATTACTTACTTCTGACAAATAGCTAATACAGGGTGTGATGTAACCAAGTTTGAATGTAAAACATACATTCCATTCCAAGCATGTCTTGCCTCATGCATATTTATTCTCCACCCATGTCTTGCCTCATGCATATTTCTGCCCTGCCCATGTCTTGCCTCATGCATATTTATGCTCTTCCCACGTGTCGTCATCTCCTTTGCTAGCGGATGAGAGCGGTGCTTTCCCGGCCTGGCGGGACGTGTGCTTTTGTGGGAAAAGCACGGTTTTTACCGACACATTTGTGGTATTTTAAATTGAAGAAAAGGTGATTTGAAACTCTGCAAGTATTGGTTAAACTGCCTGAAGCATTCTTATTTAAGAATCGGGACATGTAGGCCGTTCCAGAATACAGGGCGTAAACCTAAGCTATGCGCTCAGACGGTCCATACTATTCTTAAGACAATCTAGCTATAGATTCCTCCCCACCCTTCCACACAACACAGCCCCCTCCCTGGAAACTTTTTTTTACTGCCATGGTTCTCCATTGGGAAACTAAGATAGTTATGTAAAACACTTACTGTGTCGAAAACAAAGACAGCTGGGGTAGGCGAGCTGTAACTACCTTATCTACTCTCCTTCATGCTCTACCCACATTTCTTTCAAAATTCACAATAAGTTATGTACAATAATTATTATATACAGCAATTCTACAATTTCAATCCCAACCTTGTCTAAGATGGTCTCCTTTGGGAATGGAGAGAAGAAGGCAAAAACAAAAGCAAAACACAGCCAGACCGACCTTAACAGACAATTTAAATTGAAGTAAGGCAGGGGTCTTTCACTCAAAGAGTACTTAATGCATGGAATGGTCTCCCTGGAAAGGTAGTGGCAGCAGAAAGAGTAGATAAGTTAAAATTGAAATTTGATAGGTACCTAGATGTATTGGAGATAGAGGGGTATCGGGATGTTAGTAGGTCTTTTAAGTAGCTTGAGTATGGATGGGTGACTGTGTGCATCTGTGTGGAGTGCTGATGGTGGGGGATGGTGCTCAGAAAAGTGTGCATGAGTCTTGGTGGTAAATTGTTGAGCAGGTTGGGATATCCTTGGGCATGTCACATTGTCTCATACACATTCCTCCCCTCATTCCCACAATGAAATTTCGTCGTTATGACAGACACAATTATTGGTCTGGTGTTGATGTGGCACAGGCATGATGGGCCGATTGGTCTCCTAATGCGTCTTGTTTTCTTGTGTATCTTGCTATTAATCGTTTTTGGTCTCATCTTTCAATGGTGAAGAATCACTTTTAAAAATCAAATAAATTATCGTATCCGGATCTGGATCTTCACCAAAATCAAATCAATTCGTCCTTAATGTCACACACCCATGAACCTGTCCACCAAATTTGGTCCGCTTCCATGCATAACTTTTTGAGATATTTTGCTCAAAGACAAACAGACAAGCCGGTAGGCGGACATGGGTAGTCGATCAAGTCGAATTTAGTCGTTTGCGCGTTATCTGACAACAAAGCGTCCATAGCACGGTACGTTCACCAAACTCGAATAACCATTAACCTGCATATAAGTTCATGTATGTCTGACTCATAGTCTCTGAGAAAAAACGAACTTCGTTTTTTTTTATTGTTTTCGACCAGGGTTCATTCAATGTCTATCTTCTCAGACAGTTTTCATGGGAGTGGGCTGAATTTTTTTGTCAAGGAGGCTGAATGTGTTACCCACAAACGATCATAGTTTGATTTTTGAATTTCGATATTTTTATTTTTTTAGATTTTTTTTGAAAATATTCAAAGCCCGTTGCTAGGCAACCGAGGGTCCATAGCAACGGTTCTCAAACGCGCACACTAGGTCATGGTATGAACCTACCACCGTTTCATCAAAATCGGCCTACGATTAACGGAGTACTGGCCTGGACAGACAAACAGACAGACAGACAAGCCAGTAGGCGGACATGGGTAGTCGACTACCCCATATAACCTGATGCGATGGGCCCGTTCGATGGGGAATGACCTGAGGATTAAGCACAAGAAAATTCATGAT
>CM068965.1:51222037-51233187 GCA_035128595.1 Eptatretus atami | reverse complement strand
GATGTCACCTGAGTTTATTTCATGATGCTTTCAATTCAAACTAAATATATTATCTTCACAAACTACTCCAGAGTGGTGAAGCTAAAAATGTACAGCAGATATAATGTGAATAAGTTTGATTAACAGAGAAAACCAGTTGATTCTCAGTTGCATCATTATTCAACCACTTTCCCTAATTAACCCGAAATCACTTCAGGAGCAAATGATTTGTTTGAAAGGTTAAAAAATAAGTGTAGTGGGTTTCACCTGTATATAATCAGTGGTTTAACTTAAAAGTTAACCCCCCCCCCCATACTTATCGAAGGAGTTTTAAGAGCAACTCACTTGGTCAACCAACAAGGCAAACATGAAGACCAAAGATCTTTCCAAAGAAGTCAGACATAAAGTGGAGGAGAAGCACCACTCAGGAGAGGATTACAAGAACATTTCAAAAGTGCTTATTATCCTTTGAGTACGGTGAAATCCATCATTCTCTCTCTCTCTCTCTCTCTCTCTCTCTCTCTCTCTCTCTCTCTCTCTCTCTCTCTCTCTCTCTCTCGAGTGCAGCCTGTGGCTGCTGGTTGCATCATTGGTTGGGACGCGGCTATGCCGCTGATGCAGTGTCCCCATTACCAGTACACTGGTGCTCATTTTGCCGACCTCGGAAGGATGACAGGCTGAGTCAACCTCCTGGTGTATTTTAATTCAGCGGCCAACGGGGCTTGAACTCAGGACCCTAGGATCCCAAGCCGCCACCCTAACCACTAACCCAACACCAGGCTAATCCACCATTTAAAAGTGGAAGACTTATCATACCACCCAGACTCAACCAAGATCAGGTTACTCACCCAATCTCAGCAGCCAGGAAAGCAGGAAACTGGTTTGGGATGTCACTGTAAATTCATCAATGACTAAAAGATCTGCAAGGATCTGTGTCTGAGATGGGGATCAGTTTTCATCAATCAACAATATCCTGTACCCTTCACAAAGCTGACTTCCATGGACAGCTGGCAAGAAAAGTCATCACTGAAAAAGACTCATCGAAAAGCTCGTATGGAGTTTGTGGTTAAAAAAAAAACTGCATCTTAATGATCATGATACTGCAGGTATGTGGAGAAACGTTTTGTGGTAAGACGAGACAAAAATTGAACTTTTTGGTCTAAATTCAAAGCGTTATATCTAGTGCAAGCTGAACACTGCACTTCACCCAGTCAACACCATCCCTACTGTCAAACATAGTGGTGGCAGCATCATGTTACGGGGCTGCTTTTCATCAACAGGGACCTGGCAAGCTTGTCAGGATAGAAGGGACAATGGACGGTGCAAAGTACAGGATAATCCTTCATGAAAACCTGCTTGAGTCAGCCATGAATCTGAAACTGGGTCGGAGATTCACATTTCAGCAGGACAATGATCTGAAGCACAAGACTAAAGCTGCACTGGAGTGGCTGAAATAAGAGGAAAATATATGTTCTTGAGTGGCCCAGTCAAAGTCCTGACTTTATCCCAATTGAACATTTATGGTGACACTTGAAGAATGCAATCCATTGATGATCCCCCATCAAACTTGGCAGAACTAGAGAAATTTTCACCTGAAGAATGGACAAACATTTCACCATCTCGCTGTACAAAGCTGGTAGAGCCCTTCACAGAAACACTTATAGCAGTCATTGCTGTAAAAGGTGCTCCCACCAAGTCCTGACCTAAAGGGCTGAATACTTTTACAACCAGTGAATTTTGATTTGTACATGTTGTTTCCAGGTATTCTTGATATGTAACCTCCTTCGACTACAAAGGTGTGTGCGTGCGTGCGTGCGCGCTAACCACTGTTGATGAAAACAATTTTTTGTTGTAATATTTTTGTGACAGATATCTTGCACACAACTATTGATTCATACAGAATGAAAGATTTGTACACAGATATTCAATTTTGCTTGGCAGGTCCTTTTTCACCCTACCCAAACTGATTAATACTGGTACAATTGTTTTTGTTGTGGGCAGTGAGGTCAGCTTTTGTGCAGCAAAATTTAGTATCTAATAATCAATCCGAACATACCTGTCATGTGACAGGAATATTGTTACCATGGGAACCAAGCAGAACATTGGCCGGGAGGTATTTGGCTCGAATGAGAGGATGCTGACTGCAGCACTTGTGCAGCGACGAACACCAAAGAAGATTCCGTTTCTGCCGGCTGGAGGATCGGGTCGATATACCACGTATTTGTGTGTGTCCGGTGAGTTTTTTTTTTCTTCTTCATATTTGCAGTTGCAGTTGCACGTGTAGCAACTTGTTTTATTTATTTATTTATTTTTGCTCTTTATTTTCACTCTTTCTGTTTTTCCTTCTTTCACCTGCTGTTTGTTTTTCTGCAGTGACCAATGATAAGCCTCATAAAGCATTCATCACAAAGGTGAAAAAATTTGACAGCTCTGAAGGCTTTGTTCAACGGTCACGGTGGACCCTTGCACAGATTCAGCGAGTTGACGGCATCAGTGTTGCTGGGGTAATCGATTTGAGTTGTCATTATTGTACCCTATACATCCATTTCAAACGTTGGATCTGGTGGTCCCCTGTTCGTAATCGGTTTGCTTTGGTAAATTACATTCTTCGTATTGGCGCAAGCATATTGATCAAGCGGTGAAAAGTTTTTTTTCAGTTTCCTTGCAAGTTGGCTTTCTACTCGAGTAGTTCTCCAATGAGCATGACTTTGTGAGCCTTTCTTCTCCTTTTAACTGCATTGTCAGTGGAAATGCAACAATCTCATCATGAATATTGGTTAACATTGATCATTTTCTCTTTTGACCACCATTTGTTGATTGGCAGGGTATTTAATCAATCAAAATGCATCACAGGTCACGTATATAGTTGTCCAGTGAAGGCTTTTTGTGATTTGAAAGTAGTTCTACCCAAATTTTAATAATCATATCTGTTTAGCCAATGCTTCTTATTTTCTCACCCATTCAATTAGTTTTCGATATAAATGATATGCAACTTCTCAGGTTATGGGATTATATTTTGTGAAACTTTGTTTTTGTTTGTTTGTTTGGGGGAGGGGAGGGACTAGCTGGTTTGGTCAATACCAATGGACTTGCAGAATACCTTGGAGGTATGCATGCTACACTTTGAGCTGTCTAACCTGGGCTTGAATCTCTAAGCACTCCATTGGAAGGATGTTAAGTCGGAGGATCCATCTGTCAACACTGGTCCTTGGTAGACGTTGAAGTATGGTGTCTTTCGCGAAGAGGTGAGATATTGCTAGCACCCTAAATAGATTCCAAATGCCTGCCAAAATCGCCTCTGTGATCAATCTCCGGGCCTGGCCAGCTGGTTTGGGAAAGATTGGGACAAAAATGTTCCCTGGCCGACTCCACGGGAACGTGAGAATAATTGTGGAATTAAAAAAGTAGTATTTAAAGTTTGAGTTACCAGTCACACTGTAGTGAGTAGCGAGCAACGTGCTTGGCCAGCATGTGTAGCATTGGCCTATGGGGTTCTCAACTACATTACTGTACTTCAGCGTTCACAATTCAATATAAAATATGCCTGATTATTTCAAGCCAATTTTCAAAAGTGGATTCCTTCCCATCATATGTGGCAAGTTGTAGGTGATGAAAAATTGGTTGGTAGGAATTGAAAACCAGTTTTTTATTATTATTATTTACTTATTTGACGTGATCGCAAGTGAAGTGATGCTGCATGCGGAATCCTCAAGGGTGGTGATGTGGCTTTTGGTTAGGGAGCTCATGACATCACACAGCCAATTGACGAGAGTTAGAGTGATACTTTGCATATCGACTACAGGTCTCTTGGTCTGTGTGTCAATCCTTGCGAGGTGGAATGGAAGCAAAACATTGCGTTTTAAAATTTATCGTACTTGCCATCCAATATGGCTTTTAACCATACTAAAATGGGTCTGTGAGTTTTCAGAAACAAAATGGGCCAAACCCATGATATGCGGGTCACTTGCCTTATGTGCATCACCGTCCGCATAGCACTTTTGTGGGATGTCTATTATGTAACAGTTGTGAATTTGAACTTTGTCACGAAATTTTTCACCAGATGTGTTCTTCTTTCATTAACTAACATTCAACATCTTCCTTGATTTTTTTCTCTGAGGCCTTGGATTATTTTTTTTCATTTTTTTTTTTTTTTTCATCACGTCAGGGTCACCAATGTAGAAATTGTGATGATAACTACAATTCCTACTCACCATTTATTAGATGGATTGAAGAACAGTTAGAATAAATGTTCACTCGTGAAATTTCGGCTTCAAGTTCATTTTTTAAACAGTCTCCACTCGGGAATCATGATATGAAACAAAGGTCGAGCAGTATTGAGAAAACTAATACCTTTTAGCATCCATGAGAATACATCTGATGCCTCACTCTCTTTTTACGTTTTTTTTCAAGTTTTACAATACAACTTAGCTCTGATAAGTCCCTGCTACAATTGTATATCTAACCTCCTTGAGCACACTGACGAGCTATTCTTAACATGTTTTATTGGTTAATCCCCCCCCCCACCTCTTTCATGAAACAATATGCATATAGCTTTGTAATTACAATAATCTCGTTGATTTGTAGATTTCTAAATAATAGCAAAGAAAAATAAAACGACAAATAATAAATGAAACTGAAAGCTTGGAATTTTTGACGACGACTATTACAACTTCAACATCCCAATTATTCCCACATTCTTGCATCAACCGGGAAAAGTTTTTGTCCACTCTTTCATTAACCAGGTGGCCAGGCTTGCGCAAACTGATGGTGAGATGGATTTTGTAAAAAAATATATAAATAAATAATTCCCAAGTGTCTGATAACCTGCCGACTCTTCATGAAAGACACCATGAAATCTAACATCCACAAACTAATGTTAGAAGACAAAATACCCAGCTTAATCCCCATCCAAAGGATGGCACACTTTGTGATGCAACACTTGGAAGCACCAATCAGACTGTTCATTATTGGGTTTAAAACTGCAAGTGTTGTTAAAACATTTTATTGATTACGATGTGAGGAAAATTATATATAATATATATATATATATATATATATATATATATATATATATATATTGTTACGGCTGTGGAAAATTCGCATTACACCATAAAGGCCCTCAGGTGAGATATCTCGATAGGTACATGTGTAGTTAGCCCAAACCCGTTGGATAGAGGGAATTTATGTATCCATCCGGGCTTGACGCTTTGAGTTAGTCGTTTTTCTTTCTCTATCTTTTATTTCAAACCAACAAAAACTGCCAAGGATGCTGGTGGGTTTTTCCCGCCATTCTTCCCCGCGCTTGGTGTGAGAAGGGGGAGGCAGCTCGCCACCGATTGGTGATGGACAGCGTGAGGCGTCGGGTGAGGGAACGCCCCTTTTCGAGAACCCTCTCGAAGGAGGGTGGAGCCGAAAACGGGGCGGAGTGAAGGGCGACCCGCGCTATAAAAGTCGGACAGGGCGGGCGCGCTTCCTCTTCCTCGTCCTCTTCCTCTCGTCCTGGAGCTGTCTCCGTTCGTCTTGGCTGGTGGTCTGGTCTGGTCGTCTTGGTTGCGGTCCCGAGACCCCGCTTCCGCGCGGAGATAGCGCCGGAACCCCGTCCGTTTCCCCAAAACCCGTCCGAGCGTGGCGGACGACGCGAGCTACGCGCGGCACGAGCTCGGTGCACCACGCCGGAGAGAGCTCGCAGACGCGAGAGGAGTCGGGCCAGGCCGACCACGCCGAAGGACGTGGGAGGAGGACTCGACGGCCCACAGGGAAGTGTCCACTTTTCTTGTCTTTGGGTTTGTGTAAATGACTATGGGTGCGCCTGTCGACAAGTAGAAACTGTTTAAGTGTTGCCGTGTGTTGCGCGTAGTCTGTTTACACTTGCTTTCGCTTTATATGTGCATTTTTATTGTGACTGTAAATACGTGCCTTCCGTGCTGTCTGTTGTGCTTGTGTGTTGTGTGTGAATAAACGTGCTTGTGTGAACTTGTTCCCCGTTCGCTGCGTCCTTTTCTTTGTTTGACTCTCATCCTGCTTCACGTAAGGGGTTCGTAGTGGGTGCAACATCCCGTAATTAATCGAACCGTCAAGGCCGACGATAACACCGCTCGGTTATCACTGTAGCACGGACGGACCGCTTAAGCGGTTCGTGTCCGGAGTCGGCCTGTGGCTGGTACGATCGCCGGTCGACCATTCGCGCAGGTACTTAGGTAGATCGAATTTGGCGAGAACCCTATCCTGCGCGGTGGGCAATTGCACGATCGGGTGAGGTTAAACCCCCACCCGTGACTAGCTCCCGCGTTGTTCCGAGAGGGTCACGACAGAATTGTCCATCGGTGGCGAGGCGGCCGCCATTCGAGTCGAGCGGCGATCGCACGCCGGCGGCGCGAATTCAACACTGGTCCGGGAGTGGGAACAAACTCTCCCGTCTCCAACTAAATTCACGGGAATCGGTTCAGGGTGAAGGAGCGACCCCGATTCCCTCCAAATTACGAGCCATCTAAATTAATCCCTTACGTGAAATAAGATTGCGTTTCAAGCAGAGCGTGGTGCCGGTGGATTAGGTATGTGTAGTAATAAATTTAGAATCCATGCCCGGATGGTACTACTTTTTGTAATTTTAATCCGTGGAAGCTCAACCCCATATCCTGAGCACGGACTTATCGGCGGCTGAGTCGCATAATGGCGCGCGCGATCGCACCTCAGCGCAGCACGGAGCGAGCGGCTATTTATGGCGCTGTGAATGGCGCGACACGAGGCGAGCGCTCCCAACAGCCGTTTCAAACCACGTGGCAGGCAGCGAGACAGGCACATCGGCGGCTTTGGAAGAATTAAAGGAAGAATGGAGGACCGAGCTCGAAAAAGAAAAGCAGAAACACGACTGGAAGTAAAACAATTAAAAAAAAACTATTGGAAAAGTCAAGACAATTCGAAGAATTAAAGGGAAAATAGGGAATAGACTTGAGATCCATAAGTGGAACAAGGACGACGAGATGAGCGAAAGAATGGAGGAGGAGCGAATTGTAATTCCTGGGTATAGAGAGAACTTGGAAGAGGAATGGAAAAAAAAGCTGCAAGAGAAAAATGTGAACACGATTGGAAAATAAAGCAACAGAGCGTGATGGTAGAACAAGGCGTTCGGGACAGAAGAAGACTAGAAGAAGAGTAAAAAGAGGAATGAACATCTGGAGGAAAGGACGGAGGAATTGCGGAAATGTCAGAACAGTTCGAAGAACTGCAGGGAAAAATGAGGGAGAAGGAGAAAGGAAAACAAAGATAGAAAAGGAAAAACGCCAAACAAGATGGGGAATTGGAACAACTGAGGAAGAGGTAAGATCAGGCAAAAACAAAGAGAAACCCTGGAAGGACGATAAAATTGAGAGAGAATGGCTAGAAAGAAGAGAGGAATATGGAAGAAAATGAACGAAATGAGGATGGAAGCAGTGGAAAGTTGTGCGGAAAGGGAAAGAAGCATGCAATTGAGAGAGGAATTATGGAAAAAGTCGCGAGTTACAGAATAACCAAAAACAAAAGATGGGATTACAAAACGATTGAGGATGGTGAGTGAAGAAAGAACGACAGCAGAGAATGAAACGTTAAGGAACCACACTGTACAGATCGAACAGCTGGAATGAAGGCCAGATAAAGAATGAATGCAAAAAAAGAGTAATGAAAGAAACGAATGAAGCAGGAAGAGAAATCAGTCAATTGAAGGAACAACGAGATTGGAGAGGGAAGAACGAAACAGTGGAATAGAAAACAACAAGAACATGAAGTTGAGGTTAACCAATTGAAAAAAAAAACGATGAGATTGGAGAATGAGGGACAGGGGTGAAAGAAATAAAAAAGGAAGACAAAAACAATGAAAAGAAAGCAAGGTTGAGGTATGCAGAGAATAATGAAAGAACAACGAACGAAACAGGGAAAAGAACTAAGCCAATTGAAAAAACTATGAGATTGGAGGCTGAGAAGCATGAGAACAGTGGAGAGAAACAAAAAAAACTATACGAGTTTGAAATTAACCACTCGAGGGGAGCAAAATTTGAGTCCACGGAGATCGAAAAACTCCGGAGGAGAACGAACAGCTAATGGGGCTCAGAGAGAAGAAACGACTCCAATGGAAGGAAAATGGAACCAGAAGAAACAAAAAAAAGGACCAAGGAGAGAAAATGTACAGAACACGGGAGATAGAGGTGAATTGGACGGGTTAGTGACGAACACACACACATTGAGGTAGTGGAGACCAGGAGGGGAGCGGCGGACCGTCTCGTGACCCTGTGCAAGCAGCTGGATGCCTCCTTCGGGAAAGAGGGAGACGCCGTGCTCCCTTGAAGCGAGTCACGACCGGTGGGTTCGCGTCGTCGAGCGAGGTTGAGGCGAGTGTGGGACAGTGCACATGCAGCTTGGGTATAGAGACCCCGAACCACTTGTGGTGGCGCGAGTCCCCGGTGGATTGTCCCCAGTTGGTTGTCCCGGTGTCTGTGTGCAAGTGTGAGTATCGACCCGTGTGTGATGGTATGGTGGCGAGTGTGCCAAAGTGCGTGCTTCCCAGCACGCCGTGTGGAAGAGGCACCGCGTCTGAGTGAAACCCCTGTGCGAGGAAGGCCGTGTGTGAGTGGAACCACGTGTGCAAGGGAAATGGCATGCGTGGGTGGACGGCCGAGTGCAAGAGAGACCGTGTGTGTGAGGTCGCGTGTGTGAGGGAGATGGCGGCCGGCATGCGGAACATGTAACCGCATGTTCCGTGTGAATGCCATCTCGAGGTATGTGAGCCTCGTGCACGAGGAGCTGAGCGCGAGAGTTGGACAGACGACGGCGACAGAGACAAAGGCCGGGTAGCGCCGTAGTTGTATTGGGGTCCGCCCGGGTTCACCAGCGCGCGAGCGCCGAGTCCGTGCTGGCAACGCACGAGGCCGCCACGTGCTCGCTTGCGGAGTGAAACCCGGTCCGGAAACGAGCGCGTGAATGTTCCATCCCGTACGGACAAAATAGCTAGGACGACGATTTGGACCGGAGGGTTCTCCACGCAAGCGGGTTGTTAAGCTCCAACGCAGAGCACATGTGTTCGCGTGGAACCCTCGAACGCGAGGCTTGGTTTATTTTATGCGCACGGTGACGTCATGGCTGCGTGTGGGGTTGGAATCCGCAGGAGGGTGAATCCCTGCCAGATGGTACCGTCCAAGAGGACGAGGACGCGAACAGCTGCCATGACGTCACGCAAAGTGCGCAGGTTGCAGTTGCCGCGCTGGTGCTGCGCGAAAAAAAAAAAATAGCAAGCCTCGCTTTCGTGAACAGGATTCCCGGCATGGGGTGAAGAAACCCCCTGCCAGGGCACAAGATGAACTAGTCAGGGGAAGGTTAGTGTTAGTTAAACCGCTCCATGGGGCAGGGGTAAGTCCTCATGGGGCCCGTGAATGGATTAGTTAGAGGATTCAGTCAGATTTAGGATGGAATATGGGGAAATGGATGGGATTATTTGAAGACAGTGACTGACTGTAGTGTGTAAAGGGAGTAGCTAGCTACGTATGTTAAATGGAACGTGCTGTAGTTTAAGGACGACGTGGAGCACGAGTTAGTTAGGATTTAGTGAGCAGGGATGGCAGAGTTCAGCGGTGTGTGTTGAAGAGTTGTGAGGTGATCGTGTACATGATGAGTGAGTGAGCAGCGGTCTGTGTGTATGGAGCGAATGTGGAATGCATGGTGCGATGAGTGATTGGGGGAGGAGTGACTCCCGCCCAAGGGCCCGGGTCAGTGTAAATGAGTTAGTGGGTTAGTTAAATTGACAAAATGGAGGTCGTTTTGCTGTTGGTGGAGTGTAGCTCGATACCTGTTTGGAGGGTGCAGGAGCCCTGTTGACGGGCTGGGAGCGTGGCTGCGAAAGGTGAGTATCGCTGATGGTACCCCGGGCACCGGGCTAGTCGCCGCGGTAGCCAAGGCCCATGGGGGGCCGGGATATCGTAGTGGGCACGGGTCGCCCGCATGATGCGGGGCCCGGGGCGCCGTTAGCCGCGTGGCAAGTGTTGGCACGGGTGACCCTCGGAAAGAGGCCCGGAAGCCAGCCTGCCACGTGAGCGTTTCAGGGAGTCGCCATGGAGGGCACTCCCCGTGTTTAGGGAGCTGGTAGGCTCGAGCAGTGATGCCCGGGTGCCATCGTTGGAATCGGCAGAGGGTAGTGCCTGCCAAGGGAGCCACCCGTCCCAGCCACGAAACCGTGTGAGGCACGGCGGAAATTGGGGACAAGGCCCAAAATTGTGAGGACACCAACACAGGCGACGGGAATCTGGTTGATAGAACCAATAGTTTAAGCGAGGCGCTTGATGAAAGCCCCGGGGTAGTTAAAGTTAAGGATAGGTAGATAGAAGTGTACCCCCGCACCATCCATCCCTTCGCTCTCGTTGTGGGCCGCTGGACCCACTTTGGGTAAAGATCGCTGAAGTCTGGGAGGCCATCCTGAGCTTGAGTTGGGCCTCAACACAGGACGCTAGCTCTCCCTTATTCCCTCCGGGAAGGGAACGTAGGTTGGGAGTAGGCTAGGAGACGATAGTTAGCCGAACAGAGACATAAAGGGGTTAGGGGACGATTATATTGGGAAGAGTAAAAAAATAAATAAAACAAAAAAATTAATTGGGCTAAATTGTTTTACAAATTAAGGAGTGGGTATGTCAGTGACAGGCAAAGGCGATAGGTCGGAGGAGATGGGTAGGTAGGTCCGAGCCCGCCTTCTGAGTGGCCAGCACCACCCACTCCCTCCTACCAACCTTTACTTCAAGCCTGTGCCGGCCCACTTCATCGGCTGGTTTTCTGCAGGCCTGTGCCTCGTCGATCGTCCGCCGGCTGTGTTTGCCTGCAACGGCCTTGTTCTGCAGGCTGTGTTTGCCTGCTGCCTTTGCCATGCCCACTGCCCACGTTCACCAGCCCCCGTTCTGTTTATTCCCCCCCCCTGTTCATTGCCATGTGCGCCAGGATCGTCGCGAAATTGCAAGGACTGTCCTGTTGCGAGCTACAACACGGGCCTGCAGTGGCGGCCGTGCCCGTGTGACTTTTGTTTTCTGCTTACAGAGTCCATTGATCCTGGGCCATGGTTAGTGTAAATTATAAGGTTAAGATGTATTGATATGAGTGCGCCCCCGCATGTCTGTCTAGCGCCGGCAATTTATTTAAGTGTCTGAATGAATCTCTCTCTT
>CM068965.1:51193900-51222012 GCA_035128595.1 Eptatretus atami | reverse complement strand
GATTTCAGCGAATCTAACTCTGCGGATAATTCCCACAAGACATTTTGTGGAGCATGGCTCCACTACCAAGGATTTGTACCAGAAAGGTTCATAAAACTAAGTTCAACCCAAGTAAACACATAACATGTTAAACGAACAAACTACCGACTACGATTCAGGTAGTAGACTCACCTAGCGCAAGGATTAGACTACTACAATGTAGCAATGGGAACTTATACAGTGAGCAAACATATACAGTGCTTAGCAGACGGTCGTGAATATGACTGTTTGTGTGATGTCTTTAAATTTCTTATTGGGTAAACTAGGAGATAAGCCTCACAAATCTCTTGCAAAAAAAAACGTAAAATAGCTATCGACGTGGCAGTGAGGTAGCACAGATCCAGCCTAGGTGACGATCAGATATTCTCAATGGATGCTAAAAGTTATTTATTTTCTCAAACTGCTCGACACTTTGTTTCACTATCATGATGTCGCCGAGCTACGACTGAGCATCTGTCTAAGGACATTGAACCATGATAGCTCCACCAATTTCACAGGTGAACAACCTTCACTTTTGATATTTATTTAACTGTTCTCTCAACTCCGAACTAACTAGAATGACTGAGTAGGAATGTTGCTACTTTCTCAAAAATACATCACACAAATTTTACAATCTGGGTTGAGCCCATCCTGACGTGATAGAGAACCAAAAAGAACACAAAAAATTTGAAAAAAAAAATAACTCTCAAGCGCCTCAGAGGAGCAAAATAAATACTCAAGAAGATGGTTGAATTACGTTAGGTTAATGTGAGAGGGATAATACTAAGATAAGCAGAAGACGAGGAACCACAGGGAGAACCATCATCTAGATGAAAAACCAATTGCTACAAGTGACCCCCCCAAAGTCCAAATTCACAACTGTATCATACTCATTAGGACCATCCTCCATTCTAACCTACCTTCCATTGCCTGCTTGTTATGCGGGACGGTGATGTCATCATAAGCAAGTGGACCCGCGCATCATCAGATGGGGGATGTAGTGGATTCCCCATTTGTTTCTTGAAAACTCACGACCCATTTTGCTTAGTAATTGTGGGTTAAAAGCCATATGCGATTGGCAAGTACGATTAAATTTAAACGCAAGTCTTGCTTTCCGATTCCACCTCGCAAGGATGAACACAGTACCAACGAGACCGTTGTAGTCCGAGTGATGCAAAGTCTTAATCCAACCGCCTCTATAATAACCTTCCAGTCAATTTGGCTGTTGTGATGTCATGAGCCCCTCCTAATACCAAAATGGCCCACCTGAAATGTCACCACCCTATATTGTAGGTGCTCGGCATTGCGCATCTACTGTCCTATATGGCACGGTGTTCTAGCTTAGCGATGGCCCAACAGTCATTACTCAGATCAGGTACAGCAGTAAATAATAATAAGGTAAGAAAACAGCATGGTTTGTCCACAAGGTAGTCAGCGCTATGTCGCGCACACCAAAATGTTTCTAATCTACCCACAGGCTGGACTATGCCACATATGATGAGAAGGAAGGTACCCCATCTGACTACTTTTAGAAAAGATAGGCTTGGAAATAATGCCAGGGCGCAACTAGTTCATTCCACTATATTGTACTGTTTGAACGCGTAGGAAAGTAATCTATCATCACTTTTTAGGTTTATTTGGCGTAATCTCCCTAGGTGTTTGTGGCTAGATGTCATGACTACAGATTTTGCTGAGCTTCAGAGCAACGACTTGTCCTCGGGCTACACATCACTTGATAGCAGTGGTGAGACACTCGGTAACTCAAAACTTTAAATACTTACTATTTGTTTTACATTCCCTCCACAAACATATATAGCTCTCTCAGCTGTTGCGCGCGTGGAAGTTTCTGAGTCCGGCAGGAGAGGTTAGACTTATCGCTGATATATTTGCTTACACTTCAAATGTACTCTCAGTGTTTTGCTTCATTAACACCATGCAGTGGCCAAGTTGGCCACAACGGAGGAGAGATGACTCGAGCAGAGGGCGAATGGTCTCATTGGCAGGAGTGGCTATTTATGCGCTACATTGCATATTTTAGATTTCTAGAGTGCGATTAAAGACAAATATCTCTATATTCATCTAATCGTTGCGATTCCTAAAGAACGATGCCATTACATCCAATCACGTTGTCTGACCAATGGATAAGCGCATGTGGTGTTTGATATGACTGGAATGGAAGTGTTCTAACCGACTGTATTAACAATTTAACCTTCCAATGTCAGCAGGATGCTCTGTAGGAGTATATCATATAGAACCGACATGGAATTGTTGACATGCGTGCTTAAAAGTGCATTGATGGGTGTAGCATGCATATTCCTATCCTATATAAGGATTTTGATTTTTTCACGATAGCGCATATGTAAATCCAGAATTGGTATTACTGGCTGACGCGAATTACCACCAGCTTGTAGGGGCCCTTCTCCCAGTGCACCTCACCAAAATCATATACATCACGACATACATTTGAAGTATTTGTAAGACAAAAGTTTCAGCAAAAGGGTGGGTTATGATCGCCAATACTGTAGATTATTTGTCTCTCGTGCACATATTATCTGATTTTATATCGGCATAATCCTATCAAAACTTGAAATACTGGTGCGAATTGTTTAGACCTAAAACCTTGCTCGCTTGTGATGAGAAATAGATGAGTTAGAAGCATTTGGCTAAACAGGATATGATTATTAAATGATAACTTAGTGCGGTAAAACCTCTCAAGAAATAACTACTTTTCAAATCATATTGTCGAAGAAAAAGCCTTCACATGGGAACAGCAACTAAAATATCATGCGATAGAACCCACGGAATGTGATTTAGCACAATTCTATTGAGTATATAAGACTATAGCTAGAAATATCGACTAGCATACACCCATGATCATGCGGTGGATTCTAAAGCTACTTATAATCATGGATGTGATATTACTAAACACTCTCAATCAATTTGGTGATGAAGTGTATAGATATATGTGATGTCAATTAGTATTAACCATATTTAATTCATGTAATAGATGTAGATTGTTATGTAATCCGTTCACTGTAACAGACATCCAAAGATACTAGTACAAGGAGAATAGCGACGAAAACTCCATTTAGTGCACACCTTAACGTCTACCATGGCCTGTGGATGCCATTGGTTTCAGTAGTATGAAGCTTACCGTTCAATAAATCGAAGAGCAAGCCGAATATAGAGATCTATTGAGAGAGAAAAACTGTAACATAAAATATCCCGATTTCCAAGCACAAGTCTTTTTTGAGATCAATATGCTTGCCGCCAATATCTCTCGACGACCATACAGCGCAAATGTACATCTTACCAAAAACCGCATAGAGGGACATGTGAGTTATGCTCGAATTACTGAGGGGATCCAACCAAGAACTTGAGTTCCAAACTGGCTGTTGTGTGATAAATGCCGAACGATGACTCACTGAGGATAGGAGATACAAAATGACATGATCAACATACAATAGATTCGATCTAAGTCTCCCCCAGTGCAAGCATGGATGCCGGCAGACCTGCTGGATTGCCCGTTGAGCAGCAAGTTGTCCACCACGTAGACCTGTAGTAACTAAAATCTTGTTCTTGTAGCTTTGTTTCATGATTATATATTCATTACCGACTGTCACTAACCGGTGAACTTCCAGACGGGTCATGGGATCTGCAGTATGAGCATTTTATGAGGACCTATATAACTAACCGATGATATTGTTTCAAGAAGACTGCAGTAGTACGGATGTCTAGGCAGAAAAACCACGATACACCGCAATATTGTACAGTGACATATTTGCCCAATTGGGAGAAGTATAGAACAGATAGAGAGTGTGGGAAAATAAAGAGCAAAATAAATAATAATTAAAGATAATTCACATGAGTTTGCGCTGCCACAGATAGCTATTCCACCCATCGGCACTCCGCACCGCCACGCCATCTACCAAATGATATTTTTGACATTTGATGTCACCTGAGTTTATTACAAAGAGCTACAATTATCAAACATAAACTACTATTCCAGTCTGTCACAACACAACTTCACCATCCAGATAATCGGTTGAAGCGTAAAAATGTTACAGCAGATATTAATAGTTCGAATAAGTATTGAATTAACCCAGAGTAAAACCAGCGTTCCATTCTTCAGTCCTTGGCGTCAGTATAACTGCAGACCCAACTATCCTAACTTAACCCGATACATCACTTTACAGGAGCAAGTGGATTTTGTCTGTACAAGGTTAAGCACAAATAATGTAGTGCTGCATCTACCTGGCTATCATAATCTGGCCTCCTATTATACGTAGCAAAGTTACACCCCCCCACCCTCACCTACTCAGCCAACTTGTATCGCGAAGGTAGTGTTGCTCCTATGAGAATGAACAAGTAGACATAACTCACCTCGGGTCCACATCGCACAAGGCATATGGTCTACGAAGCGATATAAGTGACCAGAAGAATCTTATCTCAAGAGTACAAATCAGACAAAAGTGATATGTGCGACGAAAGGACACCACTCATGAGCAGACGTGGTCAATCTACGACAAACATTTCACAACGAGACACTTATTATCCTTGAGATACGGTATCCATACATTCTCTCTCATCTCTCTGCTCTTCTCTCATCTCTCTCTGTCTATCTCTTCTAACCTCGTTCTCTTGCGGTCGAGGTGTCAAGCCTGTGTGCATAGCTGGTAGCATCATTAAGAGGTTAGGGAACGCGCGTGCCTCATGCCCGCTAGATGCAAAGTGTGTCCCGCCAATTACCAGTACTACATTGGGCGCTGCATTTTTGCCGATTCTCGAACGGATACATGGCTGATTCAACTCTCCTCTGGGTGTACTGTTTAATATCTGCGAGCCAACGGGGCTAGAACTTCAGGACCCCTACAGATCCACAAATGCGCACGACTCTTAACCTAGCTAATCCGCCAACACCAGGCGTATATTATCCACTCATACTATCAAGTGGAATAAGATTCTTAATCAACATTAACCCAAAGGACCTAACAAAAAACTCGAAGATGTCATGCCATCCAAAGTTACTCACCCAAATCTCGTCAGCCAGGAGAGGAGCAGAACACTCGTTATGGCGGATTCCACTGTCGCAACTGCATGTCCAACAATGACTAAAGATCCTGCGAAGTGATCTGGTGTTCTGAGAATGGGGATCAGTTTTCACTCAATCAACAATAGTCCCTTACCCTTCACAAAGACTGACCTTCCAGATTGGACACGCTGGCAAAAAGTTCATCACTGAAAAAGACCTCACTCGAATAAGTCGTACTGGGAGATTTTGTGGTTAAAAAAAAACAAACTGCATCTTAATGAATCATCTATGCAACGGTATTGTGGGAGAAACGTTTTGGTTGAAATAGAGAACGAGACAGACAATTGGAACTTTTTGGGTCTTAAATTTACAGAAGAGCTGTGTAGGTATACTAGGTGCAGCCGTCTGATACACACTGCACTTACACCAGCACTCACACACCGATGCCTACTGCTCAAACATGATTGGTGGCAGCATCAGTTACGGGCTAAGCTTTTCATCAAATCAGGCGGACCCTGCAAGCTTTCATGGATAGAAGGGCACAATTGAGGACGGTATGTCTAAAGTAGGCTTAGGATAAACACTTACATGAAATATCCTCTTGATAGTCAGCCTATGACAATCTGAAACTGGGTGGTAGATTCACTATTCAAGTTAGGCAAGACATTAGATTCTGACAAGCACAAGAACTAATGAGCTGCACATGAGTGGCTGAAATAAGAGGAAAATATATGTTCTTGAGTGGCCCAGTCAAAGTCCTGACTTTATCCCAATTGAACATTTATGGTGACACTTGAAGAATGCAATCCATTGATGATCCCCCATCAAACTTGGCAGAACTAGAGAAATTTACCGTGAAGAATGGACAAACATTTCACCATCTTCCTGTACAAGCTGGTAGAGCCCTTCACAGAAACATTATAGCAGTCATTGCTGTAAAAGGTGCTCCCACCAAGTCCTGACCTAAAGGGCTGAATACTTTTACAACCAGTGAATTTGATTTGTACATGTTGTTTCCAAGGTATTCTTGATATGTAACCTCCTTCGACTACAAAGGTGTGTTGTGCGTGCGTGCGTGCGGCGCTAACCACTGTTGATGAAAACAATTTTTTGTTGTAATATTTTTGTGACAGATATCTTGCACACAACTATTGATTCATACAAAATGAAAGATTTGTACCACAGATATTCAATTTTGCTTGGCAGGTCCTTTTCACCTACCCAAACTGATTAATACTGGTACAATTGTTTTTGTGTGGCAGTGAGGTCAGCTTTTGTGCAGCAAAATTTAGTATCTAATAATCAATCCGAACATACCTGTCATGTGACAGGAATATTGTTACCATGGGAACCAAGCAGAACATTGGCCGGGAGGTATTTGGCTCGAATGAGAGGATGCTGACTGCAGCACTTGTGCAGCGACGAACACCAAAAAGAAATTCCGTTTCTCCGGCTGGAGGATCGGGTCGATATACCACGTATTTGTGTGTGTCCGGTGAGTTTTTTTTTTCTTCTTCATATTTGCAGTTGCAGTTGCACGTGTAGCAACTTGTTTTATTTATTTATTTATTTTTGCTCTTTATTTTCACTCTTTCGTTTTTCCTTCTTTCACCTGCTGTTTGTTTTCTGCAGTGACCAATGATAAGCCTCATAAGCATTCATCACAAAGGTGAAAAAATTTGACAGCTCTGAAGGCTTTGTTCAACGGTCACGGTGGACCCTTGCACAGATTCAGCGAGTTGACGGCATCAGTGTTGCTGGGGTAATCGATTTGAGTTGTCATTATTTGTACCCTATACATCCATTTCAAACGTTGGATCTGGTGGTCCCCTGTTCGTAATCGGTTTGCTTTGGTAAATTACATTCTTCGTATTGGCGCAAGCATATTGACAAGCGGTGAAAAGTTTTTTTTTCAGTTTCCTTGCAAGTTGGCTTTCTACTCGAGTAGTTCTCCAATGAGCATGACTTTGTGAGCCTTCTTCTCCTTTTAACTGCATGTCAGTGGAAATGCAACAATCTCATCATGAATATTGGTTAACATTGATCATTTTCTCCTTTTGACCACCATTTGTTGATTGGCAGGGTATTTAATCAATCAAAATGCATCACAGGTCACGTATGTATAGTTGTCCAGTAAGGCTTTTTGTGATTTGAAGTAGTTCTACCCAAATTTTAATAATCATATCTGTTTAGCCAATGCTTCTTATTTTCTCACCCATTCAATTAGTTTTCGATATAAATGATATGCAACTTCTCAGGTTATGGGATTATATTTTTGTGAAACTTTGTTTGTTTGTTTGTGGGGAGGGGAGACTAGCTGGGTTTGGTCAATACCAATGGACTTGCAGAATACCTGGAGGTATGCATGCTACACTTTGAGCTGTCTAACCTGGGCTTGAATCTCTAAGCACTCCATTGGAAGGATGTTAAGTCGGAGGATCCATCTGTCAACACTGGTCCTTGGTAGACGTTGAAGTATGGTGTCTTTCGCGAAGAGGTGAGATATTGCTAGCACCCTAAATAGATTCCAAATGCCTGCCAAAATCGCCTCTGTGATCAATCTCCGGGCCTGGCCAGCTGGTTTTGGAAAGATTGGGACAAAAATGTTCCCTGGCCGACTCCACGGGAACTGTGAGAATAATTGTGGAATTAAAAAAGTAGTATTTAAAGTTTGAGTTACCAGTCACACTGTAGTGAGTAGCGAGCAACTGCTTGGCCAGCATGTTAGCATTGGCCTATGGGTCTCAACTACATTACTGTACTTCAGCGTTCACAATTCAATATAAAATATGCCTGATTATTTCAAGCCAATTTTCAAAAGTGGATTCCTTCCATCATATGTGGCAAGTTGTAGGTGATGAAAAATTGGTTGGTAGGAATTGAAAACCAGTTTTTTTTATTATTATTTTACTTATTTGACGGGATCGCAAGTGAAGTGATGCTCTGCATGCGGAATCCTCAAGGGTGGTGATGTGGCTTTTGGTTAGGGAGCTCATGACATCACACAGCCAATTGACGAGAGTTGAGTGATACTTTGCATATCGACTACAGGTCTCTTGGTCTGTGTGTCAATCCTTGCGAGGTGGAATGGAAGCAAAACATTGCGTTTTAAAATTTATCGTACTTGCCATCCAATATGGCTTTTAACCATACTAAAATGGGTCTGTGAGTTTCAGAAACAAAATGGCCAAACCCATGATATGCGGGTCACTTGCCTTATGTGCATCACCGTCCGCATAGCACTTTTGTGGGATGTTATTATGTAACAGTGTGTGAATTTGACTTTGTCACTGAATTTTTCACCAGATGTGTTCTTCTTTCATTAACTAACATTTAAACATCTTCCTTGATTTTTTCTCTGAGGCCTTGGATTATTTTTTTTCATTTTTTTTTTTCATCACGTCAGGGTCACCAATGTAGAAATTGTGATGATAACTACAATTCCTACTCACCATTTATTAGATGGATTGAAGAACAGTTAGAATAATGTTCACTCGTGAAATTTCGGCTCAAGTTCATTTTTTAAACAGTCTCCACTCGGGAATCATGATATGAAACAAAGGTCGAGCAGTATTGAGAAAACTAAATAACTTTTAGCATCCATGAGAATACATCTGATGCCTCACTCTCTTTTTACGTTTTTTTTGCAAGTTTTACAATACAACTTAGCTCTGATAAGTCCCTGCTACAATTGTATATCTAACCTCCTTGAGCACACTGAACGAGCATTCTTAACATGTTTTTTGGTTAATCCCCCCCCCCCCAACCTCTTTCATGAAACAATGCATATAGCTTTGTAATTACAATAATCTCGTTGATTTGTAGAATCTAAAATAATAGCAAAGAAAAATAAAACGACAAATAATAAATGAAACTGAATAGCTTGGAATTTTCGACGACGACTATTACAACTTCAACATCCCCAATTATTCCCACATTCTTGCGTCAACCGGGAAAAGTTTTGTTCCACTCTTTCATTAACCAGGTGGCCAGGCTTGCCGCACAACTGATGGTGAGATGGGATTTTGTAAAAAAATATATAAATAAATAATTCCCAAGGTGCTGATAACCTGCCGACACTTCATGAAAGACACCATGAAATCTAACATCCACAAACTAATGTTAGAAGACAAAATACCCAGCTTAATCCCCATCCAAAGGATGGCAACCTTGTGATGCAACACTTGGAAGCACCAATCAGACTGTTCATTATTGGGTTTAAAACTGCAAGTGTTAAAACAGTTTTATTGATTACGATGTGAGGAAAATTATATATAAATAATATTATATATATATATATATATATATTATATATAATATATTGTTACGGCTGTGGAAAATCGCATTACACCATAAAGGGCCCTCAGGTGAGATATCTCGATAGGTACATGTGTAGTTAGCCCAAACCCGTTGTATAGAGGGAATTTATTTGATCCATCCGGGCTGTGACGCTTTGAGTTATCGTTTTTCTTTCTCTATCTTTTATTTCAAAACCAACAAAAACTGCCAAGGATGCTGGTGGGTTTTTCCCGCCATTCTTCCCCGCGCTTGGTGTGAGGGAAGGGGGAGGGCAGCTCGCCACCGATTGGTGGATGGACAGCCGTGAGGCGTCGGGGAGGGAACGCCCCTTTTCGAGAACCCTCTCGAAGGAGGGTGGAGCCGAAAACGGGGCGGAGTGAAGGGCGAGCCCGCGCTATAAAAGTCGGACACGGGCGGGCGCGCTTCCTCTTCCTCGTCCTCTTCCTCTCGTCCTGGAGCTGGTCTCGTTCGTTCGTCTTGGCTGGTGGTCTGGTCTGGTCGTCTGTCGGTGCGGCTTCCGAGACCCCGCTTCCGCGCGGAGATAGCGCCGGAACCCCGTCCGTTTCCCCAAAACCCCGTCCGAGCGTTTGGGCGGACGACGCGAGCTACGCGCGGCACGAGCTCGGTGCACCACGCCGGAGAGAGCTCGCAGACCGCGAGAGGAGTCGGGCCAGGCGCGACCACGCCGAAGGACGTGGAGGGAGACTCGACGGCCCACAGGGAAGTCGCCACTTTTCTTGTCTTTGGGTTTGTGTAAATGACTATGGGTGGCGCCTGTCCGAAAAGTAGAACTGTTTAAGTGTTGCCGTGTGTGCGCGTAGTCTGTTTTAACTGCTTTTCGCTTTATATGTGCATTTTGATTATTGTGACTGTAAATACGTGCCTTCCGTGCTTGTCTGTGTGGTGTGTGTGTGTGTGTGTGAATAAACGTGCTTGTTGAACTTGTTCCCCGTTCGCTGCGTCCTTTTCTTTGTTTGACTCTCCATCCTGCTTCACGTAAGGGGTTCGTAGTGGGTGCAACATCCCGGTAATTAATCGAACCGTCAAGGCCGACGATAACACCGCTCGGTTATCACTGTAGCACGGACGCGACCGCTTAAGCGGTCGTGTCCGGAGTCGGCCTGTGGCGGGTACGAATCGCCGGTCGACCATTCGCGCAGGTACTTAGGTAGATCGAATTTGGCGAGCAACCCTATCCTGCGCGGGTGGGCAATGGCACGATCGTGGGAGGTGAGGTTAAACCCCCACCCTGTACTAGCTCCCGCGTTGTCCGAGAGGGTCACGACAGAATTGTCCATCCGGTGGGCGAGGCGGCCGCCATTCGAGTCGAGCGGCCGATCGCACGCCGGCGGCGCGAATTCGCAAACACTGGTTCCGGGAGTGGGAAACAAACTCTCCCGTCTCCAACTAAATTCACGGGAATCGGTCAGGGTGAAGGAGCGACCCCGATTCCCTCCAAATTACGAGCCATCTAAATTAATCCCTTACGTGAAATAAGATGGCGTTTCAAGGAGAGCGATGGTGCCGGGTGGATTAGGTATGTGTAGTAATAAATTTTTAATCCATGGCCCGCGGATGGTACTACTTTTTGTAATTTTAATCCGTGGGGAAGCTCAACCCCATATCCTGAGCACGGACTTTATCGGCGGCTGAGTCGCATAAGGGCGGCCGATCGCACCTCAGCGCAGCACGGAGCGAGCGGCTATTTATGGCGCTGTGAATGGCGCGACACGAGGCGAGCGCTCCCAACAGCCGTTTCAAACCACGTGGCATGGCAGCGAGGCAGGCGGGCATCGCGCGGCTTTGGGAAGAATTAAAGGAAGAATGGAGGACCGAGCTCGAAAAAGAAAAGCAGAAACACGAGCTGGAAGTAAAACAATTAAAGAAAGAAACTATTGGAAAAGTCAAGACAATTCGAAGAATTAAAGGGAAAATAGGGGGAATAGACTTGAGGATCCATAAGTGGAACAAGGACGAGCGAGATGAGCGAGAGAATGGAGGAGGAGCGAATTGGTAATTCCTGGGATAGAGAGAACTTGGAAGAGGAATGGAAAAAAAAGCTGCAAGAGAAAAATGTGAACACGATTGGAAAATAAAGCAAACTAGAGCGTGAGTAGAACAAGGCGTTCGGGACAGAAGAAGACTAGAAAGAGAGTAAAAAGAGGAGATGAACATCTGGAGGAAAGGACGGAGGAATTGCGGAAATGTCAGAACAGTTCGAAGAACTGCAGGGAAAAATGAGGAGGAAGGAGAAAGGAAAACAAAGATAGAAAAGGAAAAACGCAAACAAGATGGGGAATTGGAACAACTGAAGGAAGAGGTAAGATCAGGCAAAAACAAAAGAGAAACCCTGGAAGGGACGATAAAATTGAGAGAGAAATGGCTAGAAAGAGAGAGGAATATGGAAGAAAATGAACGAAATGAGGATGGAAGCAGTGGAAAGTTGTGCGGAAAGGGGAGGAAGAAGGCATGCAATTGAGAGAGGAATTATGGGAAAAGCTTCGGAGTTACAGAAATACCAAAAACAAAGAGATGGGATTACAAAACGAGTTGAGGATGGTGAGTGAAGAAAGAACGACAGCAGAGAATGAAACGTTAAGGAACCACACTGTACAGATCGAACAGCTGGAAGTGAAGGCCAGATTAAAGAATGAGATGCAAGAAAGAGTAATGAAGGAAGAAACGAATGAAGCAGGAAGGAAATCAGTCAATTGAAGGAGACAACGAGATTGGAGAGGAAGAACGAGGGGAACAGTGGAATAGAAAACAACAAGAACATGAAGTTGAGGTAACCAATTGAAAGAAACGATGAGATTGGAGAATGAGGGACAGGGGTGAAAGAAATTAAAAAAGGAAGACAAAAACAATAGAGAACAAGAAAGCAAGGTTGAGTATGCAGAGATAATGAAAGAACAACGAACGAAACAGGAAAAAGAACTAAGCCAATTGAAAGAAACTATGAGATTGGAGGCTGAGAAGCATGAGGAACAGTGGGAGAGAAAACAAAAACTATACGAGTTTGAAATTAACCAGCTCGAGGGGGAGCAAAATTTGAGTCCACGGAGATCGAAAAACTCCGGAGGAGAACGAACAGCTAATGGGGCTCAGAGAGAAAGAACGACTCCAATGGGAAGGAAAATGGAACCAGAAGAAACAAAAAAAAGGACCAAGGAGAGAAAATGTACAGAACACGGGAGATAGAGGGTGAATTGGACGGGTTAGTGACGAACACACACACATTGAGGTAGTGGAGGACCAGAGGGGGAGCTGGCGGACTGTCTCGTGACCCTGTGCAGCAGCTGATGGCTCCTTCGGGAAAGAGGGAGACGCCGTGCTCCCTTGAAGCGAGTCACGACCAGGTGGGTTCGGTCGTGTCGAGCGAGGTTGAGGGGCGAGTGCTGTGGACAGGTGCACATGCAGCTTGGGGGGTATAGAGACCCCGGAACCACTTGTGGTGGCCGAGTCCCCGGTGTGATTGTCCCCAGTGTGGTTGTCCCGGTGTCTGTGGTGCAAGGTGTGAGTACTAGACCCCGTGTGTGATGGTATGGTGGCGAGTGTGCCAAAGTGCGTGCTTCCCAGCACGCCGTGTGTGGATGAGGCACCGCGTCTGAGTGAAAACCCTGTGCGAGTGGAAGGCCGGTGTGAGTGGAACCACGTGTGCAAGGGAAATGGCATGCGTGGGTGGACGGCCGAGTGCAAGAAGACCGTGTGTGTGAGGTCGCTGTGTGTGAGGAGATGCGGCCGGCATGCGGGAACATGTAACCGCATGTTCCGGTGTGAATGCCATCTCGAGGTATGTGAGCCTCGTGGCACGAGGAGCTTGAGCGCGAGAGTGTGACAGACGACGGCGACAGAGGGACAAAGGCCGGGTAGCGCCGTAGTTGTATTGGGGTCCGCGCCGGGTTCCACCAGCGGCGAGCGCCGAGGTCCGTGCTGTGCAACGCACGAGGCCGCCACGTGCTCGCTTGCGGAGTGAAACCCGGTCCGGAAACGAGCGCGGTGAATGTTGCGATCCCGTTCGGACAAAAGCTAGGCTAGGACGACGGATTTGGACCGGACGGGTTCTCCACGCAAGCGGGTGTGTTAAGCTCCAACGGCGCAGAGCACATGTGTCGCGTGGGGAACCCCTCAAGCGCGAGGCTTGGTTTATTTTTATGCGCACGGTGACGTCATGGCTGCGTGTGGGGTTGGAATCCGGCAGGAGGTGAATTCCTGCCAGATGGTACCGTCCAAGAGGGACGAGGACGCGAACAGCTGCCATGACGTCACGGGCAAAGTGCGCAGGTTGCGAGTTGCGCGCTGGTGCTGCGCGAGGAAAAAAAAAATAGCAAGCCTCGCTTTCGTGAACAGGATTCCCGGCATGGGGTGAAGACCCCCCTGCCAGGGCACAAGATGGAACTAGTCAGGGAAGGGTTAGTGTTAGTTAAACCGGCTCCATGGGGCAGGGTAATTCCCATGGGGCCCGTGAATGGATTAGTTAGAGGGATTCAGTTCAGATTTAGGATGGAATATGGGGAAATGGATGGGATTATTTGGAAGACAGTGACTGACTGTGAGTGTGTAAAGGGGAGGTAGCTTAGCTACGTAGTGTTAAATGGAACGTGCTGTAGTTTAAGGACGACGTGGAGCACGAGTTAGTTAGGGGATTTAGTGAGCAGGGATGCAGAGTTCAGCGGTGTGTGTTGAAGAGTTGTGAGGTGGATCGTGTACATGATGAGTGAGTGAGGGCAGCGGTCTGTGTGTATGGAGCGAATGTGGAATGCATGGTGCGATGAGTGATTGGGGGAGGAGTGACTCCCGCCCAAGGGGCCCGGGGTCAGTGTAAAGTGAGTTAGTGGGTTAGTTAAATTGACAAAATGGAGGTCGTTTTGCTGTTGGTGGGAGTGTAGGCTCGATACCTGTTTGGAGGGTGCAGGAGCCCTGTTGACGGGCTGGGAGCGTGGCTGCGAAAGGTGAGTATCGCTGAGTGGGTACCCCGGGCACCGGGCTAGTCGGCCGCGGTAGGCCAAGGGCCCATGGGGGGGCCGGGATATCGTAGTGGGCACGGGTGCGCCCGCATGATGCGGGGGCCCGGGGCGCCGTTAGCCGCGTGGCAGTGTTGTGGGCACGGGTGACCCTCGGAAAGAGCCCGGGAAGCCAGCCTGCCACGTGAGCGTTTCAGGGGAGTCGCCATGGAGGGGCACTCCCCGTGTTTAGGGAGCGTGGTAGGCTCGGAGGCAGTGTAGTGCCCGGGGTGCCATCGTTGGGAATCGGCAGAGGGTAGTGCCTGCCAAGGGAGCCACCGTCCCAGCCACGAAACCGTGTGAGGCACGCGGCGGAAAATTGGGGAGCAAGCGCCAAAATTGTGAGGACACCAACACAGGCGACGGGAATCTGGTTGATAGAACCAATAGTTTAAGCGAGAGGCGCTTGATGAAAGCCCCGGGTAGTTTAAAGTTAATGGATAGGGTAGATAGGAAGTGTACCCCCCGCACCATCCATCCCTTCGCTCTCGTTGTGGGCCGCTGGACCCACTTTGGGTAAAGATCGCTGAAGTCTGGGAGGCCATCCTGAGGCTTTAGTTGGGCCCAACACAGGACGCTAGCTCTCCCTTATTCCCCTCCGGAAGGAACGTAGGGGTTGGGAGTAGGCTAGGAGACGATAGTTAGCCGAACAGAGACATAAAGGGGTTAGGGGACGATTTATATTGGAAGAGTAAAAAAATAAATAAAACAAAAAAAATTAATTGGGCTAAATTGTTTTACAAATTAAGGGAGGGGTAGTACAGTGACAGGCAAAGGCGATAGGTCGAGGGAGATGGGTAGGTAGGTCCGAGCCCGCCTTCTGAGTGGCCAGCACCACCGCCACTCCCTCTACCAACCTTTACTTCAAGGCCTGTGCCGGCCCACTTCATCGGCTGGTGTTTCTGCAGGGCCTGTGCCCGTCGGATCGTCCGCCGGCTGTGTTTGCCTGCAACGGCCTTGTTCTGCAGGCTGTGTTTGCCTGCTGCTTTGCCATGCCCACTGCCCACGTTCACCAGCCCCCGTTCTGTTTTGATTCCCCCCCCCTTGTTCATTGCCATGTGCGCCAGGATCGTCGCGAAGTTGCAAGGACTGTCCTGTTGGCAGCTACAACACGGGCCTGCAGTGGCGGCCCTGCGCCGGTTGACTTTTGTTTTTTCTGCTTACAGAGTCCATTGATCCTGGGCCATGGTTTAGTGTAAATTATAAGGTTAAGATGTATTGTATATGAGTGCGCCCCCGGCATGTCTGTCTAGCGCCGGCAATTTATTTAAGTTGTCTGAATGAGTGTGTTTGTTAGTTAGTTACTCAGCCCTCAGGTTATTTATTTTGGGACACGAATACCATGAATGTCGCACTCAGGGATCCGTAGGTAAAACGTACTAGGGGAGAACTACAACATGATGGCACACGAGAATTTGACGACTCGGGACGAGTCTGTAAAAAGGGAGGGGGTAGTGTTACGGCTGTGGAAATTCGCATTACACCATAAAGGCCTCAGGTGAGATATCTCGATAGGTACATCTGTAGTTAGCCCAAACCCGTTGTATAGAGGGAATTTATGTGATCCATCCAGGCTGCGACGCTTTGAGTTAGTCGTTTTTCTTTCTCTATCTTTTATTTCAAACCAACAAAAACTGCCAAGGATGCTGGTGGGTTTTTCCCGCCATTCTTCCCCGCGCTTGGTGTGAGGGAAGGGAGGGGCAGCTCGCCGCCGATTGGTGGATGGACAGCGTGAGGCGGTCGGTGTGAGTGAACGCCCCTTTTCGAGAACCCTCTCGAAGGAGGTTGGAGCCGAAAACGGGGCGGATGGAAGGGCGGAGTCCCGCGCTATAAAGTCTGACACGGCGGGGCGCGCTTCCCTCTTCCTCGTCCTCTTCCTCTCGTCCTGGAGCTGGTCTCGTCGTTCGTCTTGGCTGGTGGTCTGGTCTGGTCGTCTGTCGGTGCTGTCCCGAGACCCCACTTCCTCGCGGAGATAGCGCCGGAAACCCCGTCCGTTTCCCCAAAACCCGTCCGAGCTGTCGGGCGGATGACGCGAGCTACGCGCGGCACGAGCTCGGTGCACCACGCCGGAGAGAGCTCGCAGACCGCGAGAGGAGTCGGGCCAGGCGCGACCACGCCGACGACGTGGGAGGAGGACTCGACGGCCCACAGGGAAGTCGCCACTTTTCTTGTCTTTGGTTTGTGTAAATGACTGTGGGTGGCGCCTGTCCAACAAGATAGAACTGTTTAAGTGTTGCCGTGTGTGCGCGGTAGTCGGTTTTAACTCTTGCTTTCGCTTTATATGTGCATTTTGATTATGTGACTGTAAATACTGCCTTTCCGTGCTTGTCTGTGTGTGTGTGAATAAACGTGCTTGTGTGAACTTGTTCCCCATTTCGCTGCGTCCTTTCCTTTGTTTGACTCTCCATCCTGCTTCACGTAAGGGGTTCGTAGTGGGTGCAACATCCCGGTAATTAATCGGAACCGTCAAGGCCGACGATAACACGCTCGGTTATCACTGTAGCACGGAACGGACCGCTTAAGCGGTTCGTGTCCAGAGTCGGCCTGTGGCGTGGTACGATCGCCCGGTCGACCATTCGCGCAGGTACTTAGGTAGATCGAATTTGGCGAGCAACCCTATCCTGCGCGGCTGGGCAATTGGCACGATCGTGTGAGGTTAAACCCCACCCGTGACTAGCTCCCGGCGTTGTTCCGAGAGGGTCACGACAGAATTGGCCGTCCGGTGAGCGAGGCGGCCGCCATTCGAGTCGAGCGGCGATCGCACGCGGCCGGGCGCGAATTCGCAACAATATATATAATATATATATATATTATATTATATATATATATATATACATATATATATATATTATATTCTATCCTTTTATTTTTATTTTTATTTTTAAGCATTGATCAGGTGGACTTTGAAAATGATACACTAATTTATTTTTTTTTACTTGGAATTTTCTTTGTCACAGTAAATTTCATGAATTCTCATTTATTCCTGTGTTATTACACGCAGAACTCCACCGAATTTGACATCATCTTTGATGAATGCCATGATCAATGGAGTGCAAGCTCTTCTGCTGAGAAAGGCACCTTTCTGCAGATCCTTCACCATACCTGCCAACGCTACATCTCTCCTACACCCAGTTTTGTGAACTGCCCCCCTCACTGTCTCACCGGTAGGTTCCTAAATCTCAGCGATTGCTACCGTTACTCGGATAGACATTATTTGTTTGACAGGCTTGTTTTCAATGTTGAAGTGGCTTTGAATGTATGAACAAATGTCCAGCACTTATGTGAGCTCCAGCCATTCTGTCATCACTTACTCTATCTCTGCCAACATGATCCAAGCCAATTGCAGCATGTGTACGCATCACTGTTTCTGATATCCTTTGGGTTCATTGTATGTGAAAGGTTTCTATTTAGATGTGTGTTGTGAGAAATGTGTTGATGTAGAAATGAAATCTGATTTGTAGAATGGTTTTTTCAAATATGCTGATGGACAAGAGATGAAATCTTATTCTACTGCTTCCTCATCAACTTGTTAAACTTCAGCTTCACCTTCCCAATCCCCCCCCCCCCCCCAATCTCATCCAGCTCCCCTTCCTCCTCACAGCTAAGTATTGTTATGGTTTTCAGAGACTCTGGGGAGACACGTACAACACTTAAGGGAGCCCTAGTTTAGTTGTGTTTGTAGTATTTTGTTTAGCTAAATTACCTCTCCCCCTCAGCATTTCACCAATCTCCCCCTCACTCATCTGCACACCAATCTCCTCCCTCGGTTCATCCATCCTCCTTATATCCACCCTCTTCACTCCCGCAATCCTCCTGACCCAGTTGTTCTCGCAAACCTGCAGTCTCTGCTGTTGTCTCTCTGTCAGTGACACCGTCTCCAGACCATTAAGGTAGGCCGGCATTACACACGACGTCATAATCTTCCCTTTCAATTTTCATGATATCTGTCTGTCATTACTCCCTCCACCCTCTTCCATGCATTCATACCCACCCAAATTATCCTCCCCACCTCTGCCTCGGACTTACCATCCCGGACTTACGGACTTACTGTTCCTCCAAGATACTCAATCCTATTTCCCTGCCTGATGTACTTCCCCTCTAACCTGAAATTCATTTATTTTCTCTGCTGCCCAACCCACATCACCCAAGTCTTCTCCATATTCATCTTCAATCCATGCTTCCCAAATACCCCCCTTCAATTCTGCTCCAGTACTTCCTACATCTCCCGCCCACTCTCCAGCACAACAGCCAGATCATCCGCATCCTACCCCTCAAGCTCACCTTCCTGCTTACCAGCTCCATCACCATGATAAACATGAGTCAGAACGTAACATTTGCCATTGGAAATGAAACAAAGAACGTAACGTGTAAGAGGAGAGACTACCGTAAGTGTAAAGGCTAATGGAATAAGACTGCTCGTTCCATGCTCCGGTAGCTCCATTCCATTCCGTTCTGCTCACCCCGCTTGCTCCATTGCGCTCAGCCTGTGACTACAAGAACAAGAAAGGCGGAGCGATGGGTGTTATACAGTTCCCTTATTGGTGCATGGACCATTACACCAGTGCTAGCTCCGCCCATGCGAGGCCTTGGTGTCAGAAATGCTCACTCGCCCCGAACTCTACCACGCGGTAGAGCTCTGAGGTTAACATGGCGCTGGGGTATTTTGTTGTGCTCTCCAGTCACCCAATGAGGACTGTAATTGAGCGGAACGCTAGGGCTGTCCACAAGACGTCGAATGGAATTTGGCGTACTCTTGCGCTCCAAGCTAGATGCCAGAACGTCCAGACCTGAGTATCTATAATGGTACGGGCCACTCCCTTGTTCCATCGGTCCCAAAAGGGAGGTGCGGCATCGGTGGTGATGGTGGTCAAGCGATGGGAGCAGTGGTGTAGCGTAGTGGTTGGTTATGGTATAGTGGTTGTGGTGATTAATGGCGACGATAAGCGAGCTCATGTTGTGTCCGCTGGTGTGGGGGAATTATTATGAAAGTGTTCGTGGTCTGAGGAATGTTGTAGCATTGTGGTTTTGAGTCTGGAGAAGATCGAGTTGAAGTGTCTGTTGGGTAATAGTGTGTGTGTGTGTGTGTGTGGTGTGTGTGTGGTGTGTGTGTGTGTTGTGTGTGTGTGTGAGACAAATGAAATAAAATGATAAAGAATGGGAATAAAGCCCACATAACGCATATGTACCGTAAACCCACTACACAACGGGGAAGGGCTATCTAATCGAATGAAATTGTCTCGGAACTGCTCTTGCTGTGTGTAATTGCCTCGGGGAGTGATGGTGTCACAGAACCGTAACAATACATACATATAATATATATTATATATATATATATATATATATATATATATGTTGACTGCTATTGACATTTGCATATGTACATGATTGGGAGCTTCAGTGGTGTGCGGTTTTGTCTACGCTTTCGCTGATTCGCCAACAAGCGATGAAATGGTCCGGCAGCTTCAGGAGTGTGTAGCATTGGAATTCGTATTTACTACTTGTGAATGTTTTGCAGCTGTCGAGGAACTCGGTTTGAGTTTGAAACAGCAAAGGGTTTACCTTGTATAGCTTTTCATAGTTGTTTTGTGCAGCTTTGGCTAGAAGAACATTGGAGGAGTCGATATTCATATATATATATATATATATATATATATATAATATAATATATTATATATATCTTTATACATCTTATAAAATATGCTTGGTAGTACAAAAATTTGAAAATGGGTCATTCCGTGCCAACTCACCTAAATTTCAAAAACCTCCCCAGGTCACCTCCTCAGATTTTGCTGGAAAAATTCTTAAATGTAGATCTATATGGCTCTACCCACCATGCAAAAGATTAGCTTTCAATTCCTCATAGTTTAAAAAAATCTATCTCTAGAGACCTTTGAATTTGGCCCTAAAATGCCAAATGTGAAAAACGCATTTTTTTTCAACTTCAGGGGCTTATAATTTTATAATGGACTCCTCTAGAAAGTTAATATTGCAAATATTTTCAATTATGGCATCAGATAGCCTCTGGGATGCATATTTCTCACTCTATAGGAAGCTAAAAATGGCTTTTGGGCCAAAACGAACTAAAATAGGTGAAACTGTAGGACCCTCCTGAAAATATGGAACAACTTAGAATTTTTTCCTCATAACACAGTGATTATAGGGTCATTATCTATCCATAGATACATTTTTGTTGGGATAATACAGTTAGGTGATGAATTATAAAAGTTTTACCATAAGCCCTTGCCTCCGAGGGCTCTAAAATGGACCAATTTTGTCCCCTGGTTTGACCATGTGGCTCTGGGTTTAGGATCTTAATTTTTTTTTCTTCTAAAGATTGCCTCATATAAGATGTGTCTACTGACCGAATAATTTTATCTAACGCCCATGGCTTCATATTAAAATTAATTTTTATTTACATGCACGTTTTTTATAATTATTCACTTTTTTCATATTCATGAGCTTATAAATCTGAAACTGAACACTCTAGCAAAGTGATACTGCAGAATTTTATAAACTGGCATATGAAATTTAAGGATCTGTTATCAGAATGCCTGATAAATGCATATGTTTCTATCTGTAGGAAGTTGAAAATGCCACTTTGACAAAAATGGTGAATATGCAGGGGGCATTAACTGAGGTTATGTAACTTAGATTATTCTTCTCATAAATTAATAATTATAAGTACATTTTTTATTCAAAATAAATTCTTGTAATGATAATCCAAACATATGCTTGGGTTTTAATATAAAAACATGTCCTACAGTTCTCTATTTGAAGTCATAGTTATGACATACACCACTAGATGGAGTATGGTCTGTCACAACACTAGGAGCAGCACAGTCAACCTGTCTGTCTGTTTGTCTGTTTGGAGAACAAAGGAGAGGAGGAAACAAAGGAAATGGATGCAGAAAAACCTGGGCCAGTGGCACAAGTTTGACAAGTAGATGCACTGTTGGAACCAATTAGACCAGGAGTGTCACAAGACCTATTATACAAGGAAGGTTGGGCTAAAACAAGTTGCTGCTTTGGAGAAGTCACAAGAATTGATTTCATGGAGATCAGGAATTATTTCAGTTCAGAAGACAGTATTTGCCTACATCATGATCAAATTCTTCTTTGTGACATCACAAGAAATCCAACAAAAATGCAATGGAGTATGACTTGAGAAGCGCTTCAGAGCAGCAAACCATTGCTGGTACACGGTCACACCATGGTTTCCTGCCATCATCCTCAACACGTCTGGAGATGAGAAGGGTTTCTTCTGATGCTGTATCATCAACAGTATGCACAGGACCGGAAACCACACAAGCTCATCTGTCCCAGTTATTAGTCCCAACCCTAACTGAACTGGATGTATACCAGGCTGGGAAATGTATTGCTTGTGTTTATGACAGAAAATGGTACATTGGGAACATTGTCACAATAAATATGATGAAAATGATGTGTTTGTGAACTTCATGAAGCAAGGAAGGGGTACACATTCTCATGGCCTCCAGAAAAAAAGAAAGATCAATTCTGGGTGCCATTACTCAACATTCTTTGTGTGGTTGAGGCCCTGACATAAAATCTGGTGGACGTCAGTACCAACTGTCACAGCATGACTTTAAGCATGTTCAAGACCTGTTTTCTAAGATGTAAAATTCTGTGCCTCTGAGTGCTAGATAATCATGATAATGAATGTCATAAAAAATGAAAGGTCATTAAAGAGTTTTCTAAGGTATAAAAATTATATATTCATTGTCTCTGTATATCTGTAAATAAAAAAGCTGCTACTCAACTTATCAAATTTGTTCTAATTTCTAATTTGCAATCACTTACGAAGTAATAATTAGCATGTATTTATGAATAAATAACATCCTTATCACTAATGTCTAATAAGAAGCATAATTTAGCCTCATGCGCACCCCTGCAAGTTCATCTTGTTTTGTACCAAGTGGCCAAATTGCCATATTTGGCTTCCTAAAACTAGGAGTATGTGCTTTCTAGAGACATTCTGATGCACAATCTGAAATTTTGTATACCAGTTTATAAAATTCTGCAGTAACTCTTTCCTGGATAGTTCCATTTAAGATTTATAATTTCTGAATATGAAAAAAGTGAATAATTATAAAAAAAACGTGCATGTAAATAAAAATTTATTTTACTATGAAGCCATGGGCGTTAGATAAAATTATTCGGTCAGTAGACACATCTTATATGAGGCAATCTTTAGAAAAAATGAAGATCCTAAACCCCTAGACACATGGTCAACCAGGGGACAAAATTGGTCCATTTTAGAGCCCTCGGAGGCAAGGGCTTATGTTAAAACTTTTATAATCATCACCTAACTGTATTATCCCAGCAAAATGTATCTATGGATAGATAATGACCCTATAATCACTGTGTTATGAGGAAAAAATTCTAGATTGTTCCATATTTCAGAGGGGCTCCTATAGTTTCACCTTATTTAGCTTGTTTTGGCCAAAAAGCCATATTTAGCTTCCTATAGAGTGAGAAATATGCATCCCAGAAGCTATTGATGCCATAATTGAAAAATTTGGATGCAATTAGTAAATATTTGCAATATTAGCTTTCTAGAGGAGTCCATTATAAAACTAGAGGGGGAGCACTCGGTAGAGTGCAAAACCTCCGCCGTCAATACTGCTGGGTCACTTAAGTGAACCTGATATCCTATTCATTGTAGGTCAAAACGGATCAGACTCTACTGAACCACGATTGAATAAACTAAACTAGATCGATGCGCATGTAGAAATGCCAAAAAAAAAAATCGAAATTCTTTTGAAAAAAAGTTGCAAAATTTCATTTTTTTTTCTTAACAAATTTTTTTTGGGGGGTTGGAAATCACTTGAAACATGTAGAAATGCAAAAAAAATTCAAATATTTTTAAAATAAAATCGAAATTTTTTTGAAAAAAAGTTGCAAAATTTCTGTTTTTTTTTTCTCTAACATTTTTTTTTTTTTGGTTGGAAATCACTTAAAACATGTAGAAATGCAAAAACAAAAATTCAAATATTTTTTCAAAATGGCCGCCATTGCGGCCATATTGGACTTTAGACCAAGTCCAAAATCTAATGGCATGATCCTTGGACCATACCTAATCCCCCCACCAAGTTTCGTCGAAATCCGTCAGGAATTTTTCCGTAATACTGTTCACAAACAAACAAACAAAACAGACAGGGGTGAAAACAGTAACCTCCGTCCATCTTCGATGGCGGAGGTTAATTATAATCCACTGAAGTTGGAAAAAAATGCGTTTTTCACATTTGGCATTTTTAGGGCCAAATTTCAAAGGTCTCTAGAGATAGATATTTTTTAAACTATGAGGAATTGAAAGCTAATCTTTTGCATGGTGGGTAGAGCCATATAGATCTACATTTAAGAATTTTTCCAGCAAAATCTGAGGAGGTGACCTGGGGCCCTTAGGTGAGTTGGCACGGAATGACCCAAATAGCAAGAAAGAACAGACATTGTCGAAGCTTTTCGTCTTTCAGCTCGTCAGGACACATGCAAGCATTCTGGAAATGCAGACACAAATAAACGATTTATTTGTTCAGACAATTTGGGATTGGTTCTTTGGACTGTTACTGACACGACCATACACATCATGGCCTTGAGGCACCCAGGGAACTGGTGACCTCCCATTTTTCTATGGATCCAGGTTAGAACAGATGCAGTGTTTGTACATACTCTTTTTGTTTTCAAAGAACAGGAGCTCGTGTGTGTATACATGTGGCCTCTAGAACACGTAAATGTGCTTCAGTGCGCGCATGTGCCACAATCTGGAACCGTTCGACATGATGGTCCTGGGCACATTCGGGATTGTTCAGGAGGTGCTGACCAATGGCAGACTCACTTTGAGCAGGCATTCTTGTTGGGTTCTAACGTGTGGGATGGTTGTGTACGACCCGTCTCCAAGTTGTTCCGGATTGCCAATGGAACGTGCTGCTTGATCCGATCCTCCAGTCTGAGTGATGTGCGACCTATGTACCTGGCATCACACCGGCACTGAAATTCGTAAATAACATTGTTCAGTTTTATGGGAAGGAGCACATCTTTCTGGACTGAGGGGAGCAGTTTGTGGGTAGTTAAAATCAATCTCGTAGCATTGTGAAACTGACCGTTTCTCCTGTTTGTTATTCAAACTTTTGAGAGATTTTTACCTCTCCATGGCAGCTTGAGATAAACCGGGCACTTTTCTGGTCCAAATATAGTGTCTTCAGACCGATTGGTAGTTTTGCGCTGCATGAACCCACAGATGAGTCACTCGGTGCAGCCATTGTCACGGAGAATGGTTTTAATGCGCTCAATTTCAGCAGCAAGTCGACAGGTTGAACATATGGCCCACGCTCGATTAACAAGGGTATTCATAAGGGCAATCTTGTAGTGTGTGGAGCTAAAGGAGTCCCACCGTGTGTACTGCCCAGTGAAGGTAGCCTTGTGGTAGATTGTCGACAAGATCCATCCTCGGTCTTCTTGACTAACACGTCCATAAAGGGAAGTGCATTTGACTGCTTGGTCTCAAATGTAAACTTTAATGCAGGATGGAGAGCATTGAGACATACGAGAAAGTCGATGCAGGTTGTCGGAGTATTGAAGATTGCAAACGTGTCATCCACATATCGGAAGTATACCGTAGGTCTAACGTTCATGTTCATTTCATGGAACACATGCTTCTCATGAAAGCCGACAAAAATGTTTGCGAGCGGTGAACCTAATGGTGATCTCATCGCTACTCCGTCTACTTGTGTATACATGTTGTCATTGAAGCTGAACTCCACTGCTCGTGTTGCCACGTTCATGAGTTCCACAAAGACCACTTCAGAGGTACATGGTGGTTTAAGGTTGATATGAAACAGTGATGCCATACATAAAATATAAATATATTTCGCAGATTTACCCAGCATTGCGTGGGAAGAGAAACGTGATTAAGTCACATTTTGTAGCCAAAGGAAATTTGGAAATTGTAATACCATTTGCCATCACCACCAGGTGGTGGTACTCATTTACAGAGAGCTTATGCCCCTGTGTGAGGCACGGCCGCGTAGCCCATGTTACACACACACACACACACACACACACACACACACACACACACACACACACACTCGAATCTATTTCCCCCCCCCCTCCATGAATTCACACGAATGTGTGTGTGTGTATATATATATATATATATATATATATATATATATATATATATATATATATATGTATTATATACAGTTGTGGCCAAAAATATTTGCACCCTTGCACTTTTTTCAAATGACTCATAATTTTCTCAAAAATAAAGTTGAAATTGACAAAAGTATTTTGTCTCCACAATTCTTTATTTCACTGTTAATATTACAGAACCTTTGTTTTTGAATCGGAACTTAATATGTCCTTTTAAATCAGAAAATAATAATAAGAAATGGCAGACAAAATTATTGACACCCGAGACTTAATATTTGGTATCACAGCCTTTGGACAAAATAACTGCAGTCAAGCGCTTCCTATAGCCATGAATGAGCTTCCTACACCTCTCAACTGGCAGTTTGGCCAAACACTCTTCTTGTGAAAACTGTTCCAGTTTCCCAGATTTGAAAGGTGCCTTCTCCCAACTGGTGTTTTCAGATCTCTCCACAGGTGTTCAATGGGATTTAGATCTGGACTCATTGCTGGCCACTTCAAAACAGTCCAGCGTTTTGTGTTGAACCATTCCTGGGTGCTTTTTGAAGTGTGTTTGGGTTCATTGTCAAAGGTCATGGGTCTTGCAGCAAGACAGAGACCCAGCTTTCTGACACGAGGTTGAACATTGAGCTCCAAAATTCCTTGGCAATCTCCTGATTTCATGATGCCATGCACACATTCAAGGCACCCAGTGCCAGAGGCACCACAGCAACCCCAAAACATCACTGAACCTCCTCCATGTTTGACTGCAGGGAAGGTGTTCCTTTCTTTGAAGGCTTCATTTTGTTTTCTGTAAACAGAGATGATGTGCTTTCACGAAAAGCTCTAATTTGGTCTCATCTGTCCACAGGACATTCCCCCAGAAGGATTTTGGCTTGTTCAGGACGTGCTTTGCAGAAACTCAGTCTCATCTCTGTCCCTGTCTCTCTGCTCTCATCTTCTGTCTCTCTTGCTGTTCTCCTGTCTCTCTGGTCTCTCTGTCTCTCTCGTCTCTCTGGTCTCTCTGTTACTCTCTGTCTCTCTTCTTCTCGTTCTCGTCTGTCTCTGATCTCTCTAAATCTCTCATGTCATCTCTCTGCTCTCTCGTGTCTCTGTCACTCTCTACCTCGTCGCTCCTGCGCGTCTCACTAGTATAGAACCCCTTTTCATTGAAGTTGCTGACAAGATCGTGCGTGAGTGTCGAAACCTGTACACAGTACCTTGTAGTCTGGAAGGTCAGCTTGAATCCTGACTATATGCAGTTGATCGAGGTGCTTTCTCCACCATTCGAACAATCCTTCGCTGCAATCTTCGATGTGATCAAAGGGTGGAGGAGCTCCTTATGAGCCAATGGCCATCCATATCTAGTGCCCAACTGTGTCTGCGGACGTCCTCCTGCAGTTGGGTTATTATTTATTAGGTGTTTGGTGGCAGGATTTGCACTCAGGCCACCGTAAAACCATTAATTCTGCAAAACATTTCAAAAGCATTTTAAAATTCTGAAAACCCACTCCGTGGGAGTACCTCCTGTGCAGCTTCCCTCACAGGGCAGCTCACCGGATGACAGGATTGGGGCAAAGCCTTCGGGATCCCAATCCTTGATGATGGGAGGGAAACCACGGGGTAACATTCCCGGGTCAAATTGCGGTAGAGTGTGGCGGGGTGGTGCTGAGGTGTCGTCCACCAGACTGTAGTCTCCTTGGGTTAACCTGAAGCAGTCCCTTCGGGTGGGTGCCTGGAATGTCCTAGCCCGAAGAGAGGATGATCATCTGAGTTCAAGCGTTTGGACATCGGTATTGCAGCACTCTCTGAGGTTCGGAGAGCGGATTGTGGTGAGATCATGGCGGGTGGTTACACCTACTATTGTTCTGGTCGCTCTGATGGTTACCATACCCAAGGAGTTGCTGCAGCTGTGTCCCAATAGCTGACTCCAATGATAATTGAGGTAACACCGGTCAGAAATGAGCGTATTATGAGACTGAGGATTCGTTCATCCTTGAGTGTCATTTCCCTGGTCTCTGTACATGCTCCGACTGAGGTGAGTGATCCCACCATGAAGGACGCATTCTATGCCACGCTCAAGTCTGTGGTTGATCAGTGCCCCAGGCGAGATACTCTTCTCGTCTTTGGGGATTTCAATGCATCAACTGGAACTGGTAGGGATGGTTCTGAGACGTGTGTTGGTCCCCATGGGTCTGGAACTGTGAACCAGAATAGCACCAAGTTCCTTGACTTTGCAAGAAGTCATGGACTTAGGGTGGCTGAATCATGGTTTCAGCACCCACAAGCTCATCGCTGGACTTGGTATTCCAACGCTGGCGGTGTGGCAAAGGAGATTGATCATGTACTCGTTGATGGTCACTGGAGGATGATCCATAACTGCAGGGTCTACCGGAGTGCTCAGTTCCTCAATACTGGCGACCAGCTTGTTGTAGCAACTCTTAAGTTGCAGCTTCAATCCAGGAGAATGGTACCATCCCAGCCTAGGCTTGATGTTGGCAAGCTCAAGGATAAGAGGGTAGCTGAGGAGTTTGCGAACAGGCTGAGTGGAGATTTGAGGGGTCTGGGTGCTTCGGGGGATCCTGAAGAATTGTGGAGTGCCTTCAAGACCA
>CM068965.1:51176226-51192504 GCA_035128595.1 Eptatretus atami | reverse complement strand
GAGGATTCTTGGTCCTTCGTTGTGGTTGGCCACCAGAACTGCATCTGTCCTGATTCCTGAACACTATTCGTGAACTGAGAGTGCTGTGAGTTGTGGTGGTTTAGCCATCTTCTTTATCGTTGAACTGAGTTCGTCAGGGGGTGTTGTACTGGCCACCACACTTTTCAAGCGCTTGTATGACTGGATTCTGGGGAGTATGTCAAGAGATCAAGCTGCAGTGCATGCGTTTGGAATAGTCAAGATCTCTGACCTTGATTTTCAGATGATAGCACGTCATTCTTTGCGGGAGACTCTAGATATCCCTTTGGGGAGCCCCAGGTGTTGTAATGAGTTGAAGCCGCGGGATTACTGTTTCCTGGGTCAAAACTAAGATCCAGCTTTCCAATACATTTTGTCGTACCTGTTTGTGGTGAGATGTGAAGGTCATGTTGAGATTCACTTACCTTGGCATTGATATCATGTCTCTGCTGGCTGTGAGCCAGAGGTCAAACAGATGTCTGGGTCGGCGGGGAGTCTTGGATTCACTGGAACATGGGTGTGGCGCTGCGGTACCTGTGTGGAGGACGAAAATCCGAGTCTTCAGGTCCTGGTGCTTTCCAGTCTTGCTCTATGGATGTAACTTGGACTCTGACCAGGGATCTGAAATGGGGACTTATTCCTTTGGACCAGGTCTCTTCAGAGAAACCTGGCTATCGCTGGTCGGTCTTTGTGTCCAACGACGCGGTTGCTGAGAGAGACTCAAATGAGATTTGTTACTCGCATAGTCCGTGAGCGTCAGCTGCAGCTGTATCGACATGTAAGCTCATTTTCCTGATTCTGATCCTGCTCACCAGATTCTTGCACCAGAGGAGCTTGTGGTGGAGGAGGCCAATTGGCCGACCACGTTCCTCGTAGGTTGCAGCAGGTTGATCAGCATATCAAGGAGATGGGGATGGGAGATGGCCAGACGGAGGCCCTGGATAATGGCGGAAAGTGGACGGCAGCTACGCGCTGCTCTGGCGCATGCTCCCATACCTGACTAATCTTCGATCAAGTTACCTTACGGCCACGTCCAGGGAGGTTGACTACAGTGCCATGTGCTTAAACTTCCTGATAACAATTGTGTTCAGTGAACACAGGAACATCAAGGTCCTCTGGAGATGGACTTGTCTTGAGATTATCCATGCTTGCTTCAAACTTGTGCTTGACCTTCCCAGAGAATTCTCTTGTTTTCTTCTTTTCTCCATGCTCATATGCGGTACACAGTGACACAAAACAGCAGAATGGACTCCTCTTCTCTATTCAAACTGTTAAATGAGTGATTTTATATTGCAGGCACCTGCAACTCACCACAGTAAGTTCAATTCCAAAATAAGGAGAATCACCTGCCTGAAATCTAATTATTTCTAACAACTTCTAAAAGGTGCCATAATATTGTCCGGCCATTTTCGGGTTTCTGTGTGGAATAGCTAAGATTTAATTTCTTTTTTTCAGCTTTTTTATTTTAATATTTTTTCAGCAAACCAAAGAAATTCAGATGTGGATACCAAAGTATTTTAATTTCAAAAACTTTCTGGAAGAATGGTGCATTATTTTGAAAAATGTGCAAGGCTGCCAATATTTTTGCCACGACAGTAAATATATTGTTTACGAATTTGGAATTTCGATGCACACAAAACATACAGGTTCCTTAGTCAGTATAGTCGATAAGTGCTTGTTCCCTAGATAGCTCACCTTCATTGTTTTAATGTTCATAAAATCGATTAGATGCGCTGCGGATCGATTTAATAGTTAGGGAACGAACAATGGAGACGTCCCTCCCCCTCTTCTGCGAAGAGAAGAAGAACCCTGCCGTCCCGTGATTCATGATGTCAACAACTCCCTCCCACCCGTGTTGAGTGGGGATGGATCACGAGGTCATTGAGTCACGCCGGGCGCGGGAGGGAGCGAGAAGGATAAAGAGGAGATCCTTTTCTTGGTTCGTGTTCTGAGTTGGAGAAAGGAGTGGCTGGGTAGTCGTTCAGCAGACCTTCGGTCCTGTTTGGCTTGGGTTGGTTGAGCTTTCGGAAGCTTTTTGCTTCTGTAGAGGAGTTGTTCAGCCAGAGCTTCGGGTCCTGCTTGGCTCGGTAAGCTTTTTGGAGAGCTGCTTTGTTTGGAAGAAAGTTGAGCGGGTTGCTCGGCTCGAGCTGCGAATGGGGGCTTCTTCTTCTTCTTCTTCTTGGTTCGTGAAGCTCTTGTTCTCCGTTTGGTTCCGGCTTGGTGCGACTTATCGACCTCTTCTTGGAGTGGTTCCTCAGGGAAGCGGCGCATCGACGGGAAGATCGGCGCCTCGTTCCACCAGCACGTGTTGAGAAGCGCGGAGATTCGCGGGAGCTCGGGAAGGATCGCGGCTCACGGCGATGGATCCAGCTCGCTCTCGCTGGAGCCCGGGTCCGAACAACTTGAAGACACACGAGGTGGAGAGGTTCGAGATAGGCTCTGGGTTTCAGCGCACCTGTCCTCGAGCTGGAGCTCGTTATTAAAGGCCTCAGCCACCATTTCTTGGGTGTGTGTGTGTGCGTGCGAACGTGTGTCCGTGGCCCGTCTAATAAGTAGGAAATTGTTAAGTGCTTTGTGTTGCTGTAAATCTTTGCTTGCATTTCGTTATAGTCGGAATAGTTCTGCTCTTACGTGCTTCCCTAGTTCCCCATATTATTAATAAATACCCCAATTGTTAAATGTTTTCAGCTCGTGCGCGTCGATTCTTTCATTGACTGAGCATTTCGTGTGTTGGGAGTTAGAAAGCCGTGGTTTGGCCGTAAAAGGGGGACATTTGGACCGACGGTTCTCGGCGATTTAAGCGCTCGGAATCGCGCACGGGACAGGCTCACCTCAGCGGTTTTTTTTCCGTACAAGTTTCCGTCGAGGGTGGAATACCCGGTAGTTGGATCACTGTTATTAGGTACATTTAAGATTGGCAATCGACCCTACCCCAGTGATCTGCCCATTGGCGTATTTCGTTCTTGTTACAAGGACCCGTCGCTCGGACTTATCCGGGTGGCGATCTATATTCCGGGCGATTGGTCGCGGGTCGGGCCGACTCGACCTGCGGCTCCGTTCAGAGCGGTCGGTTGGCGGTCGACGCACCGGCGACCGTAACAATATGATAGTTTTAACTATTGTGGCATTTTCCAGGAATGGTACCCCCACTATATTAAAGAGATTATTGTATATAATGTTTTTGTCTCTATCTCATTGGTGAAGAATCGCTTAAAAAAAAATATATAATAATAATAATTACCTTCTCGTATCTGGATATTTACAAAAAATCGAATCAATTTGTTCCTGTCACACACACCCGACCTGTGCAGTAAGTTTTGCCAGCAAGTTTGAAGGATAACCTTTCATGGAGGTATTCTATTAATTATCTTCAAAAGGGGTGTTTAAAATGACCCAAATACCCAGTTTTCATTCATGTACTCCCTTTGAGTTCCCTTTGTGTGCATGCAAAGTTTGGGGCCACGAGGTTTCATGATTTTGCAGTTATGGAGGTGGCACACATTGACATTTATTATTGTCGTTATATTTTAAACATTAACAGAGCAGTGTTCTCAGCTCTGGAATGCAAGTTGAGGATCAGTCATCTGAGTTCTGCCTAAGAGCCGACTGAAGCAGAAGAAAAAGCTTCATATAGTCTCTCGTTTCGTCCAAACTTTCTTGAGGCGTGCCATTCTCTACAAGTCGCCATATATATATATATATATATATATATTTTCTTTCTTTTCAACTGATGATCTTGCCCCCTGGTGTAATGTCATTACTTGAAGCTCTTTTCAAGTGTGCCTTTGCTACAATGCCCTGGTTTCCTTCGTTTTAGTTCCTAATTTGCCAACTCTTAAGATATTGGTAACCTCGCCGGGAGAGGGTGTTGCACTTGCGTCTGTTTGTCTGCACAGAACTTTTGTGTTTTTCTCCAAAACTGCTTGTCGGATTGAGAAGAAATTTTCACCGTATGTGCGACTACTCATGTGGAATGTTTTAATGATTGACATCATAGGTCACGTGGTGTGGCAACCATGTTGGAAAAACTTTGGACCTCTTTCTCTGAAACCGCACCAAGGAAAAAAATAAAAAAAATGAAACTTTGCACACAGCAAGTACTTTCATGGGGAATAAGTGTTTTGGGTAGTCGATCTAGTTGTAAAATAATAAAATTCCAAAAATGTTTTTTTTGAGATTTGTTCTACCCTTATTATCAGTATTTTAAATGGCGATTTCAGTTATACAATGGCGATTTCGATGAAACTTGGTTGGTAGGTTCATACCATGACCTAGTTGTGTGCAAATGAGAAACCGTTGCTATGGCACCCACCGTTGCCTAGCAACGGGACTTTGAAATTTTGAAAAATCATAAAAAATTTATTTTTTCGAAAAATCAAAATCGGGGCCATGAGCGACTGTGGGCAGTACATTCAACCATATTGTCAAAAATTTCCAGCCGGATCCTATGAAAACTGTCGGAGAAGATAGACTTTGAATGAACCCTGGTCGAAAACAATAAAAAAACGAAGGTCGTTATATCTCAGAGACTATCAGTCAGATATACCTGAAACTGGTATGGTAGGTTCATGGTATGTCCTAGTTATGTGTGAGAAAGAACCGTTGCTATGGACCCTCCGTTGCCTAGCAACGGCCGAAAAACCTCTAAATGTGGGGGTATTTTAACGAAAAAACAATCTGCAGCATTAACCCTTGAAGCTTTTTTTTCTTTTTTCCCACACCACACCCACACACACACCAAAGAAAATCATGAATTTTCTTGTGCTTAATCCTCAGGTCATTCCCCTCGAACGGGCCCATCGCGTCAGGTTCTATTGGGTAGGCGACTACCCATGTCCGCCTACCGGCTTGTTCTTTTGTTTGTTTGTTTTTTTTCTTCTTTAATGACATCATCGGTGCCTTCATTACGACGTCATGCATATGTAGAACACTACATCTGATCAGTATGAAAAATTTTGAGGGTCATTTTGGGATAAAATGGTCCACAGAAAAAAAAAATGACGTCGTTGGTAACGTGATTCGGCAGCCATATTGTTTTAAAAAAAACAACTTCTCTGAAGTGATTGAACAGATCAAGGCAAAACTTTACACGTATGACTGCCTATCCATGAGGAACAAAAGGTTTACACATACATCATAGGTCACATGCTTTGGCAGTCAATAATGGATTTACCCTAAGACATAATATAAAAATCAGATTCTCCAGAACGGCTGGACAGATCAAGGGGAAACTTCACATGAATGTTCCCCAAGACATGGGTGCCCAACTTTATTGAGGAATAATTGATAGGTAACATGGTTTGGCAGCCATATTGGATTGAAGAAAAATTTTAAATATGGTGTTCTCTGGAACTGCTTAATCAATCGATGTCAAACTTCACAATTATTGGATTAGGTGCGGATGCGGGAATACATGTTTTAAATTTCAACTTGATTGGATTCATGTCTAGCAGGCAGAATTCTTTTTACAGCGCGTGCGCTGTATACAATTGCACCGAGTTTGAAATGTCCCGGCGTGTTCTCCCACGTCTCCGGTGGTCCCCCCCCCCCCCACGTGCCTCAAGACAGCCAATGACGGCCGTCCGGTAGATGCAGTGCGTAACCTCACGAGGAAATAGCAGACAATTGACGGAAATACCCGAGTATTTTCAATGGAAATTGTTGAAACTAATGTGTTATATATGTGAAAACCATTTAATTTATTGCTTGACGGAAAAAAACGTAGAAACGCGTTTCCCACTCATGTCAACAAGTTAATACGAATCGACAAGACGTCACTTACATGTTCGGTCACCTCCATTCGCATTGCCATTGAAACTCGATTCTCTGGCCGACCCGGATCCGAGCCGAACACTGGCCTGAAAGCTAAGTTCTTTGACGGTCCCCATGCCAACGCCGTTGTAGTCGAACCTATTTTCATTCCTTTTTGTTATATATGAAAGGTGACTTATCCAATAATAACAAGTTTTTACATTTCAAATATTAAGTACGCTTTTTAATTGTTTTTCACTGAAAAACGCCATTAAATTGCTTATTTTAACATTAATGTACTCATTTGCTTCACCACACGCGCTGTATTGAAGGATTTCACTTTTTTTGATGTGGGTTCTTTTTTTGGTTTTATTTATTTATTTATTTTTTAATAAGGCTCACTTGGCTGTGCTTGAATGTATTTCAGAGTAGAGGAGTAGCAGCTGAAATGCTAATCCTATCCAGGTTCCTCCTGATGTCTTTATCTTTGCTTTTTGCTTGTTTGGGTTCTTTCTGATTACTCCAATGCAGGACTGTACCTATTTGGTCTCACATTCGATTTAAATTGAATTTATTTTAATCCCATTCCAAATTCAATTGAATAATAATAAACGTCATGGGTCTGGGTCAGGTGTCCGATCAAAGCAGGACGTCTTTGTATCACTGGTCATCACTGCCAGCAGTTATAAAGTGGCAGTTCTAATTATGTCTCATTTATTACGTAACACACCAGAACATAAATGCCACACAAAATACACGACACAAACACCACACCAAACCAGTCCTGGCAAGGGTCTGCAATCTCTGCTCTTTTTCTTGTTTTATTTATTTTTGCTTACGTTTGTCATTTTCTTATCCTTAAGTTGACATTTGGCCGCCTTTTATTTCCTCTCTGTTGTTTTTATAGTTTCGTCCTTTTGTCCCTCGTAGATCTCCCGAGTTAGCGCCTGAGGGATCAGCTGTTCACTCATGATGCATGAATAAATAAAATGTAAATCAATCATTCATTGTATGGCAGCTGAAATTCCTCATGCATTGAAAAAGTAAATCTGTTCTTCTCTCTGCCTCGCACTGACACGCGCATGCACACCCACGAGACGTTCACGCATAAACTTCTGCAAAGTAATTTACTTTGCATAATCTCTTGTTTAAAATTTCCATCTTGAGCCAAATAATTATAAAGTTTATGAATATGTTTGTTTGTTTGATAGTAAATTGGTGTATGCATTGAACTGATCCTGCTATTTTGCCTTCCAGAGAATAGTTCTTGTGGAGATAGATTTGTACTATTTTCCAAAGTTGTCTATAATCTTTTGTTTTTTGTAATCCTTGTTATTTGTGCTAATATACCCCTGTGCTCACAAAATAAGCAGCTTGTGTTTGGAGTTGGCAAAGCCTTTTGTTTTGTTGCCCTCATTGGTGTGGGTTTGATTATCGTTGCTCGTGCTCATGGTGAAAATTTCTGGACTTTGTGATGGATTGGCAACCTGCTCAAGATTGCTGGTTATGAGGGACATTCAAAATGTATTCAGATCTGCCATATCTGGTTATTTGGCATTCTGAAATCATGTTTTGGTTCTTGGTGTTGATCTGAAATTTATTGTACTTTTGTTCTACATGTCCTTTGATTAATTAATCTGTTGTTTATTTTGAATTTTAATCCACAAGTTTACTGTCTGACAGTGAGGGATCTTGTTACTACTAGGCATTGAGGCATCATCAAATTTGTATACAAAGAGGTGCAGGCTCCAAATATATAAATAAAATGCATGGTGGCCATTTATAGCAAAGTTCCACCTTATATTGTACAGGGAGCCAAAATGGCGAGCTGACAACGTAGACACTAGTCCCTTGAAGGTAAACCCCAGGTCAGGATAGCTGGCAGATGTTACCGACCCACAAGTTGTGGCCCAGGTCGAGGCATTAATCATCGAGGATCTTCACATTAAAGTAGCCAAAATAAATATCAATATAACCTGGAATTTTTCAAGGAAGCATTTTCACCATTATCCAGCAACACTGACTTGTCCTGTGTCTCAGCAACATGGGTTCCCCCAAAACTTCAGCACTCACGGTCAACAGCAATGGCTGGCATTATGTTGCAAGTGTGGTGGAATTACTCGAACCTCCCGGAGCGGAGTCTTAATTGGGCCACAGCCAAACAAACAAACAAACAAAAAACCATAGAGCTAATATTTTAAAAGACATTTTCCACCACACAAGTTTCTTAAACTATTTAACACAGATCCTTGCTGACAACATTATCAGTTGTTTGGTCATTGTTGACCCACTGGCTTCATTGTGGATCCTGAAACCAAATTTGAGTGCAATATACAAAATTGTGATGCACAAGAGACCGCCGTCACCCAAAACATTTTGTACCCAACCCTCAGCTGGCAAGATTGTGGCCTATTCTCTGGGTTAACAAGGAAATGAGGAAATACAGTTGATTGACTGCCTCACAAAGCAACTATTACAGGGGACTCTTCCACCAGCATCATGCAAAATTTTGGGCATGTCGTAAAGGATAAATGCCGCTCGGAATGTTGACCAAAGGTGTGATCTTCCTGCATGATGCTATCGATGCCTGTGCACAATACCCATCTTGTGCAGACTGCCAGCCACGACTGTGGCCTTGAACAGCGGAATCCTCCCTTGTACAGTGTGAACCTGTCCACAGTGACCATTATCTGTGTGGCCACTGATTCTCCACTCACAAGGAACTGACTCGAACAACCGAGATGGAGAAATCTGAAAACTTCCCCTGTCTTGGACAGTTTTTGGTGGATGGTTGGAGGGGAAAAAAAAATGCAGTACGTGCATTTGAGGTTGAGTGACACCATATCGAGAAATATAAAGTAGGCATATCATGAACTATTCAAAGTATCTCTTTCCAACAACCTTTTGAATGACCCTCATAGTTACTGAAACCAGGACTTTGGCGGCACAACATTGCGCTGTCAAGACAATTAGCCTCTACCACCACCACTCATGGCGTGCACATCCAATAGTGATAATTGGTAAGCAACTAGCATGCTGTTCATTTAAAGTTAACCAAGTAATTAAAAAAAAAAACATTTTTAAAATGTAAAAGGATGTTTGATGGGATGCCAAAAAGTATGTGAACAAGGTCGTGATGGTCACGATAACTTATCACGCTACTCTATCCCTACATCTTTGAATAATGGTTGTGCCTTCAAATTACACTATCCTGTACATCACTATTTTGGTTCAAACACCACAAGCTTGAGCTGAAATGTGTGCATGCAATGTCAAGGGCATGGACGTATGCATGTGCATATTAACCGTTTAATATTTCACTGATCAAATTTGTGCATGGAATAATCAACATATGCTATCATTGCAAGTAGATGCAGGGATGAACAGGCATCAACCATTATTCAAACAAAGATGGTTTTACATGATGATTTATTGTGACCATCTCTAACGTGTTTACATACATACTTTTTGGCATACCATCTCGACATCCTTTTACATTTTTACTCTCCAACTTTATTTACTGGCGACGAACAGTGCATGCCTGCAACCTTTACAGACAGAGCAAAGTTCCTGCAATAATTAGAATATTTGTACAATATAATTATCGTGTGGCTGGCAATGGTTGTTGGGCTGCATGTGATATTTCACCTTTAACCACACCTGTCTTTAGAAGTGGCTTTCTGTTGCCACCACTGTCGGACTGTACGTCATACTCCACCGTCAACCACACACACATTTAGGAGTGATTGGCCCTCATCTCAATGCGGGATTTTCAAAATCATGTAATCTGCCTCAGAATGCTTGGCGCACATGCACTGAACCCTTTAGGCATGTTGATCGTGGTATGCTCACGTATATCATTTGTGTGAGATCAGGATTGTTTCTTAAAATGGCTCTCAGAGCTTCGAAAAGAAGCCCAAAATGCTTTGAAAAGTACTTGCGAGAAAGGGGTGTGCCTCTGCATAATGAACAAGTTGGAGGACTTTCTCAGCTCACCCAAACGGCTGAGATCTTCCAGCTGCACTTGTTGCAAAAATTCCTGAAAATGTGGGCAAGGCTCGAACTGTGCATGGGCGTATTGTACCCAAACCCTGATGGATTGTTACTGGATTTTGAACCTTGTGGGAGTGCCTCCTGTGAACGTGCCAAGCTTGGTGATCTATCGAATAGACATCTGCAATTGGAAAGACTCTGTGTCATTACCAACAAAATAATGGAAACCAACTTTTTGACAAAGGACATCTTCATTGCGTGAAAATACAGAAAACTTGTGCCAGTTATTATGTATCTCAGAGTGAGATGTTCCAGGTAGACTTTCTCTGATGTACCAGTCACGATAAATTTTGAGATTTCTGCATATATTGCTAAGAGAAGGTGTGTGTTGGGTGTGTGGGTGTGTGGTGTGTGTGTGTGTCGCCCACTTAATTGGATTAACAGGAAATGGGAGGAACTTGACATCTCGCATCCACGGATATTTCTCGTATTTCCTATATTTCTCGTGAGTCCAATTTGCATCCAGGAATCCTATTATGGTTAACCATTTTGAAATTGCCACTCTTTCAATTAAATGTTGAAAATTTCAAGACTATTTTACACCAGCAATGGCAGGTTAAAAGTGGCCCGCACTAGCAGAAGTGAGTTGCTGGAAATGTGCACACACACACACACACACACACACCACACACACACACACACACACACACACACACACCGTATGTGCGAAAGGCCTCGTATATCGTTCATACTTCATTTTGAAAGTCCTGTATTGTCACCATGGACTGCCCCATCAATGCTGATTGACAGGTGTGGTCCCACCCATCCCTCTTGGCCTTTCATTGCCCTAATAGTCAGGGAGACTGCAATCCCGTGGGATTTTGATGATTAGAAGATCCCACCTATATGAATGTGTTAAATAGGTACCAAAGAACATGAAAAACCATGTTGGCAATTTTGAAAGTGTTGCAGAGGGCAGCCATCTTGGATTTCAAAATGGCCGCCATTTTATGTCTATATTTGCCCTGAATGTGGATATGAATGTCGTAAAAAGCTGTTTTTTTGTTGTAAAATCTACATTTATCAAGACAAACAATTAGTGAAATACACATTTCTGTGAACAGCTGAAATTCCGTTAAAATTTTCAGCCATATTGAGTTTCAAAATGGCCACCTTTATGGCTTATTCTTGAATATATGTATATATTATCATGACAGTGATGCGCTTAACATGGTACAAAAGATCACCCCTATCAACCTATCTGAATATAATATAGGTACCAAAGAACATGAAAAGCCATATTTACAGTTTTAGTGTTGCAGAGGGCAGCCATCTTTCATTTCAAAATTAGTGACAAACAATTAGTGAAATACACATTTCTTGTGAACAGCTGAAATTGTATTCAAAATTTTAGAGCTGTATTGAATTTCAAAATGGCCACCTTTACGGCTTATTCTTGAATATATATATGTTATATATATATATATATATATTATCATTTCAATGACAGTGACGCGCTTAACATGGTACAAAAGATCACCCCTATCAGCCTATCTGAATATAATATAGGTACCAAAGAACATGAAAAGCCATATTTACAGTTTTAGTGTTGCAGAGGGCAGCCATCTTTCATTTCAAAATGGACGTATTAAGGCCTATTGTTGCGATAAGGCCATGAATGTTCTATGAGGTTAGGCTAAGTTTAGTAGTTGAACATACACTTATCAAGTCAAGGAATGAATATATGAAAATTCAAAATGACCGCCAATATGACATCAATATTTCATCCTTTTGAGTCAGTGATACATTGTCCATACTACATGCTAGTTGTGTGGTTGGTTGCCAGAGTTTATTGCCTGCTCCAATCCTTGTGGAAGTTACAATAACTCATCTTCACTATCACTATCCTCCTCTTCATCATCTGAGAGAACTGTGTCTTCTGAGTTGTCACATGATTCTGAGTCCTCACTACAGCTACAAAGATCTGTGCAATTCAATCCATTCCTTCTGCATTTGCAGCGATACTTGAACATCGTGTCTTTGCACAGGAACATTTCACCAGATCAATTACTGCTTGCGGAGCAGGCGGCAAGGTTGTCATGACTGGTTTATATCGGCCATCTACCAAATTCCAACCACATTCCAGCGGTTCTGGCAGGTCTGGATTTGCAATGATGTCATTATTCCAAATCATGGCCTGGTAGTGTGCTCTCAAGATGGCATTACGCAGCGCACTTGGGTTGGAGGTAAACCTTCTGATTGAGCTTGCTTCTTCTTGAATAGCCACCACCTCACATCAGCTACATTCAACAGCTCTGTGTTAGGGAGATACAACTTGCATACAAATGATTCAATTGCAGCAAACAAAGTGTTAGGTAGTTCATCTGTTGTTCCTAGCTGTACAAGGCATTTACTATCTCATCAGTTGGATCAAGTTCCTGCAGTACTTTCCAGAATTTATTCTTTCCTATTCCAGCAAATTTTCCTGTGACATCTGCTCCTGATAGTGCATGAAATCCCGGTAGAGCTGCAGCTTTCCTTGGACCCAAGGCACTGTAGATGGGCTCAAGGGGTATCGCCCTATGTTTTTGACCAGCCCCTGTTACAAAGGAAGTATTTGGACATAAACTGGGGTATCGTCTGATGGCAAGTACAAGCACATCGGTGTCTGGTGAGTGGATGTCTAGAGAGGTAGCACCATTACAGAAGCATCTATGGAATGCAGAATGAGTTTGGTATCTGCTTCTTCTTGACTACTTGAGAGGTCAACTACTGCTCTATGTGTAGCTCTTGCGCTTATTCCGCCAGGCAACCACAAGGGACTTGCCCATTGTTACATCATGTTGCAGTATCTTTTCAGCCAAATAGGCGGTTAATGCATCTTTCGTTGACACATGGGCAAGCAACTGCTGCATGCTTAGTTTGCCAATTGATGTGGAATCAGTAATATGATACGCCACTGCCCTGTTACCACCCAAACGTCTCTCACGGGTTGAAGCTTTCAGAGATTCTCCAGTGTCATAACGGTCAAACACCAAATGTACCTCGTCGTAGTCAACATACTTCTGCCAGTGGCGTCCAATGAAGTGGTTTGCTAGGTCATGACAGGTTTTGATGCATTCTGGTTTGTCCAATGTTTGTAAATCAGCCATTGCATCGATGACAGCAACACACTTATAGTTGACTCCAGCTTGATCAACTCTTTGGTTATTATTTTCCTGGGGCACTGCTTCAACCTTTGGCAGGTTTTCTAGTATCAACATCAGGTCACTCTTCGATGTGGTGTGAAGGAGCGAACCATCGGCTGCAAACAACGACCTCGGTACTACAGAAAATTCATAGGTACCGACAGCTTGCTTAAGGTCAAATCTCTTGCTTTGGATACTACTAGTAAAACGGGCAAACAGTGCCCGATCTTCCTGGAGTTCCACAATTTTGTCTTCACTTTTTGTCTGAGTTTTCATCGCACTTGACGACCACATCTGCAACTTCTGTTTCTTCATTGGCGCCCAAATGTTGACATTGTTTGTAATGATTCTATCTGAAACAAATTGAGCAAAACACCTCCTCTCCAATCTGTGTTCTTCTGCAAATGTCATGTAGGGCTGCCATTCATTTATGTACCACTGGCAAATCCAAGTGCGCCTCTTTACAACACATTAAGCATCAAAACAGGATAGAAACCACCAAGTAAGCTTTGTATGATGTTCAAAAGTTCCGTTAACCCTGTCAGTACCATTGGCAGACTTGTATACATTAACTCTATTGCAGTTGTGAAAGTCAGTCACAAAAGGGTTAAGGTAAAAAGAAAGAAATTGAAATCCAAGATGGCCGCCATCTGCAACACTTCCAATTTTGCCAACATGGATTTTCTTACTCCTTGGGACCTAAATAGTCTACCTAGGTAGGTGGCATGTTCTAATCATTTAAATCCCATGGGTCTTTATATCACAACATAGTCCCCCTGACTATAAGTGTAGTATTGGTCTCTGTTTTACTTTGAAATGCTTATTTTGTAGAATCTTATCAAGTTATTAAAACTGAGTAATCATGGTCCTTCCCAGTGTAAAATGCAGAAAGAATATAATTGATAATTGCAGTACAAAATTGGATCAGCACTCGGTAGAGAACTTAAGTCCGCCATGCTGAACCGTTTACATTTTGTATCCCACTGATGGGCCGGATCTGATCTGATCCAAAATTTTATTTGCTTGTTCTTGACATCTATCCAACTCATCCACCAATTTTGTCATCCAGCCACAACTTTGAGATATTGTGCTGTATATCGTTTTTGACCCTGTCTCTCAATGGTGAAGAATTTCTTTTGAAATTAAATAATTCTCGTGTCCCGGTCCGGATTTGGATCTTCACCAAAATCGAATCAATTCGTCCTTGTCACACACACACACAACCTGTCCAGCAAGTTTGGTCCAAATCTGTCCAGAAGTTTGGAAGATATCCTGCTCACAGACAAACAAGCAACAGACAGACGGGTGAAAACATAACCTCAGTCCACCTTCGGTGGCGGAGTAATGAGCAATCTGCATGCAATTAATTGGCAACCTCCTGGACGCTTCCTTAAGCGACTTCCTGGACTTATTTTTCTTTCTTTTTTTTTGTTAATCTCCTTTTGGGAAAAGCCAGCTGGACTCTTAGCCTCAGCATCTGGAATGGAATTAACAAATTAACAAAACAAAAAAACTTGAAAGTTATACTGTACCATTAACTTGAATGAAAGACTGTGAACTTGTTTCCGGCTTGTGACCCACTGACACCTGGGACATGGCAATGTGACTTGGGAGAACGGACACCAAATAAAACAGAATTACCCAGTTTTGGCTGTTTGATGGTTATATTGGTGATCCCCACCCAACTCTCTTTCCAACCAATCCCACTCCCTTCTTGTCAGTTGTATTCTTTGTTTCATTGTCCTTTAATTGTTTTTCTGGAATTTTTATTTATTTATTTATTTTTAATCTTTCTTTCTTGTGGTCAAACAAATTTATGCAGTAACTGACTTGACCTGAGCTCTGAGAGATTTATTTATTTATTTTTATCATGTTAATTAATTGTACGCTGCAAATGGTAACTTTGATTTGTCTCAAAAATGTTTTCCTTTTTTATGAAACTGCAAAACATAAAATTTTTCAGCAATTATCTTTCTCCCTGTGACTATCTCTTACCACTGTTCTCCCTAAATTTACAAACTCACAAATTATACTTTAAATTTAAATAAAGTATAATTTGTGAGTTGGGGCCTTTCTTCATAGCTATCAGCAAAAATAAAAATAAAAATTCCATATTTGTTAATATGGTTTTTGTTTTTTTTTGTCAATGTTCAGCAATGTGAATCTTGTTTAACAATTGATGATTGGATATATGCTCATTACTTTTCTCACGATAGGAGCAGCCTTGCCTGCAACTGCTGGGGTGGGCAAGGCAATCAGTGATGCACGCAGAGCCCTGGATGAGCGTGGGGCGATGCTGGGTACGGTGGAGTGCAATACCCAAGAGATGCAACTGAGTGCTCATAACTTCGCCCGTACAGCGCACAAGGTTGGAATGCTCATTGTCATGTTCTCCAGCAGTCGATCCTCCAAATATCATGGACCACGCTGGTCTTCAGATGAATATTAAGCAGGCTCTCCTGCCTATGATGAGATTTGTGTGCAAAGGCTTCTATCATAAGGGTAGCTCTTTGCCCGAGTACAATGGCCACTGTCTGCTTGAAGGTTTAAATACAGGATGTGTTTAGATAGAATAAATATATCCTTTCAATTACCAGCCAGGGCTCCAATAGTAAAAGAAAAAATACATTGTTGCGGGGTCAGGTGAGAAGACCACTCGGTGGGGGAAAGCTACGTCGATTCCCACCAGACTCCCCGGAATTGTAGGCCGTCGCTCACGCGATAACTTCCCTGACTCGGCGGGTCGCTTAACCGACGTGGACGCCAATACCTCAACCGCATGGCGTAGGGTCCTCCTGTTCTAGAATCAAGTTACCTAATTAACCACGCGGTTTCGACTCACCGGGAACACCCTCCGTACGCCTTGCCCGAACCGGATCACCTCCTAACTACCGACCTACCTTTCCGGATCGGATGCAGTCGAGCGGCACTGCCGCTTCTACCGGCAAGAAGGAACGGTATTTTCGGGAATAAAGACCGGCTAAACTTAGATCCGAACCATGCTGGACCAATGGAGGAAATACAAAGACGAGCTGGGAACATTTCTACAATTATTTATTTACAATAAGCGGGGAAAAGCATGTGGCACACCAAAAAGGTTTATTCGGTATGTAATGCAGGGGAAAGATGAGAGGGGTGTGGTGTGGCAATTTTACAAGCAACTTACAAAAGTGGGCACAGTGCAGACTTGACGCGAGATTAATAAAAGCAACAATTACAACAATGAAGATCCTATACAGGCTTATCTAACGGACAGGCGACAACACACTCAGACACACACTCAGACAAAATAAACCCAATGAAAAGAAAAGGACTTTTGCAGCCAGGG
>CM068965.1:51150687-51167545 GCA_035128595.1 Eptatretus atami | reverse complement strand
ATCTGCAAGGTCAGAGTTCTCTTATAAATACTCCATTCTCTGAATAAAACATACGAAGCCCGAGCAATAAATACGAATCCCGAGCATACGAAGCAATAAATAGGGGAAGTTGATGACGTCAATGGGAAATGTGAAACAATGGTTTGTTCAGGAAATAAAATGTGTCTCAAAGGAACATGAGTCGCATTTTTGCTTCGGGCGAGGGAACTCGGTTCCCAAGCAGTCTGACTCATTTTAACCCGAAAATGAAACTGCTTGCTTTGAATGATTTTGAGAAAAACTTACGTTTAAAATATATTCTTTTTTTTTATTAAAGTTGCTTTTGCTTGCTTTTAGCTAAACTTTGTTCTGTTAGTGTTCTGATGATTTAAGATTTATAACCATGAGAGACATGGGCACAGAATACTTCCTCATTTTTCACAGCACGACTGTCTCTTTAAAGCACTTCCCATTTTACAAAACCGAAGGAGGGATAGCCCTTTCTTTCGTGCTTGAAAAGATAAAGTGAATATACTCGATGGAAATGAATGTTATTAAGAAAATGAGTTATTCCTAAAGTAGAACATGAACAAATATTCGTTGGTTCGCACTTTGAGTGGAATGAAAAATATAAAAGGACTGTGATTCTGTTGGGGGAGAGAAGTGCTTTAATCAGTAAGTCTCAATCTTTCATAGCTCAATTTTACATTTGCTTGTATGGGAGGAAGGGGATAGGTGTGGGAGAAAATCAGTCCTATTTTGGGCTTCTGGGCTTGAGTCAGTTTTTTCCCTTTCCCCCCATTCATTTGAAATGGAGTCCCAGAAACCCCATTTATCATCTACTATGGGGGGCAGGAGAGAATGCACAGGGTGGACAAGATGGATACAGGAGGGAAAACTGGAAAACTAAAAGCTCGGTATTTACTGGGGTTTTTTGTTGTTGTGGTTTTTTTGCCTCTGCTAGGGCAGTAAGATATGGTGATCAAAGTTAATCGGTTTAACAGAAGCTTTCTCGCTCAATAACTCTTCCTGTCCCCTCCCCTCCATCTCATGCCAAAACCACAAGTAAGTGTAGTCGATGGTGAAAAGGAACTTGAAGGTTGGTTTTATCTTCCTGGTTGGGTTATCCATCAGCCTCATCTTTGTGTGGTGCTGTTTATCCCAAAAAAAGAATAGACTATAAGCTTCATTACAAAGTCAAATGTAATTAAATTTTTTTTAATGGGGTCTAAGACTCCTGGAGAGGCTGTTACACAAATCATACCTGCAATCAGACTTTAGACAACACTCCACGTGACTTGATTTAAGACAAATGCAGATGTTGACTTGAGGGGAAGTGACATAACTTGCCTGAGCACTCCGGCTGTCAGCGACACCACCTTCTGACGTTTCTTTTCTCTCTGCAGTCATCTGGGGAGTTGAGGAGAAATTCCACCCCCCCCCCCCGGGGGCATGCAAACCCATAGGGTTTATCTGTGTTGTATCCTCTAAATGCTGAGCATTAAGCAAGTACCATTATTGTAGTCTTTGGTATGGCTCAGCCAGGATCAGGAATCGGACTCAGAGTGGATGCTTGAACTTCAATGCACAATGCCATTAACTCTGCTGTTATGCATTTAAAATATGTTGTAAATGGAGCATATCCTCCACATAATTGATTATTGGATATAAAGCGACAACCATTGGGTTTTTATTGTTGTTTTTTTTTAACAAGGCAATATAATATTTAATAAGCCCCTAGCTTTATATTGAACAATCATAGAATTCTTGGTGTATTTAAGATTTGCATTTCTCCCATTTTGATCCTTCTCTTGTGTATTTCATCTAATAGCCAAACATTGTGAGATGCATTTTCCTTTTCTTCTTTTTTTCATATGTGGCATCTTGTTGTAAACTTGTAACTAAGTAATTAACACATGCTCTGACTAAATTGTTATGGTTAGTTGTTTTTCAAACTTATGTTATTGAAAATATAATATTAAACATTTCCCCCCACATCGAAAATGTATCAATGGAAATTAATCTGGATCCTGAACACATCATACATCGACTTATTTATCGATGGACAGGTACTTTTGAAAGTGTGGAGAACCATCTTTCTCAAATGTCTAGACTTTGTGGACAGAACATCTAATGCTGAAAATATATCTTGCCAAGGGTTATGGTGAGTGGGTTGCCATTGCCTTCCCAGCAGTTGATGAGGGAAGAAATTTGGAATTGGGACTTGGTTCCAATGATAACTCGCCTACTCTATGACAAAAGACTTGAGGCTCTTTAACGTCCACCAGCTCATGCTAGCAGATTGGTTCCAAGCTTGACGTCCATTCCAGGGTTGGTGCTGTTTGTGATGTACTCCCTTTGAGTTCCCTTTGTGTTCATGCAAAAGTGAAGTATATATATATATATATATATATATATATATATATATATGTAATGCACCTGTACTTCCTCAGATCCTGAATATTGCCCATCCCCTTCCATATTGGCACAATTAACCCTGTCCTCCTCTCCTCCGGAATTGAACCCTCTCTCATACATACATTCAACAGCCTCTTCGTCCAACTGATTCAGACTACTTCCGCTGTAATTATCATCTCTGTACACACCTCACTGCCTGGCGCTCTTCTCTCCTTCATCCTTTTCAATGCCATCTGCACTTCCTCCTTTGTGATCTCCACCAACTCCACTTTCCCCTCGACATAACACAGTAGCTCTAGCTCACTATTGCTTCCTTCCCAGTTCAATAGCTCTTTGACATATCCTTCCCACACCTTCAATACTACCCCCCTCTCTTGTCACGAGCCTCCCGCCACCATCCTTGATCACTGTCGCCCCCACCCATACCCCATTCATGTTCCTACCATCCTCATCCCTGTAACGAGCCAATTTATACATCACCTTCCTCCCACCATACTCTTCCAGTTTGTTGTACACCACCTCTTCCATATCATTCCTCGCTTTATCCCACAGCTTTCCTTGCTGCTTTCTTCTTCTACTCTTACAGGTGCAGCAACCCTGCATCCGGCTGCCACCCCCCAATCCTTGATCTTCTCTATCCTCTTCCAAACCTCCTTTTCACCAACTGCCCTCGCTACCTCCTCCGTCCACCATACCTGGTTTTTATCTCTTGACGATGCACCCTTTCCTGATGTCTTTCCACACAAAACATCTGCAGTTCCCCCTAAACGCCTCTCCGTACATCTTGGGCTTTTTAAAGTTGCTCATACCTGGCCCTCATCCTCTCCTTGTACTCCATGAAGATGTTTCCCCTACACTTCCCTCACCTAATAATCTTCTGACCCCTGCTCTTAACCTCCCTATTTTTCTTCATTCGTATCAGACACCACAGGCTTGTGCTGGGTGGTAACATGCTCTCCCTCCACTGCCTTACAATTCTTAACCCTCCACAACTGTCGCTTCCTCCACACCACCAAATCCAGTTCTGTTCTATGTTGTCCACTCTTATCGATAATCTTGTGGCTCTCCCACTTTTGAAAGAATGAACCAGCCATGGCCACCCCATTACTTGTTCCCCACCCAAATTTACCAACACATTCCTTTTCACCCGGCTCCGCTACTCCCACGTGGGCGTTGGTCTCCTGCCTTGCACAGCATCACCTGCAGCTCAACCATTCCCATCATCCTCTCCAGTGCTTCCCTGAATTCCTGCTTCTCACCCCCCTATGCCCCCCTCCCCAGTCCTTCCCGTTTGTGGCTCATATACCAGTAATGTAGGATTTGACTCCACTTTTTGGTGGACTTGGACTCCCATTTGACTCTTCAGGATTTGGACTGAATGCCAAGAACTCGGACTTGGCTTGATTACGGCTCGAGTCGGCTAAATTTAGTGTACAGTAAAGATTTTAGTGTACAGCAGCAAGAACCCACATGTGCAGTAACCAGGCTTAATTGGTTTCCCGTGAAAATGCTCATACCATGCAACCATGAAGAAGGTGATTTATAAAGGATTAACAGACAGAATTAAACAATCCTGCGCAGAGGAAAATGAAAATGAAAATAACTCCGACCGATGTTCCAGATTTTCGGAGATATTAAACACGAACATTGTACCTTCGTGTAATGGCACGCAATCCAAAGAGCGCCTTTAATGATTCGCTGAATCGCTTTAAACCTAAACACAAAATGGCTTAACTTTAAATGCTATCAACAATTTAGTTTTATGTGCTGCACAAAAATATGGTAAATTTTCTGTATAGTAATAAGAATGAGGTTTTGGAGTGTAAAAAGAAATTGGGAACCAGTCATCTATTTTTACACTGGTTTAAGCGACCTGTTCATGAAGTGAATTTTGTTGAAAGAATTTTTTTTTGTTTTTAGCAGTGTCTCGCGTAGCGAACGCTGCTCATAGAGAGCTCGGCGTTGTTCTTTCTTCTTCTTCTTCTTCTTGTCTTGTTCTTCTTGTTCTTCTTGTGTTGTTCTTCTTCTTGTGAAGACAAAACCTTAACCTCAAGACTCGGCTCTTGTATATACAAATCCGGATCTCCTTAAATACTAAGCACAGTACACATCCTCGCATTGACGGTGCCTTTTGAGAGCGTCTATCATGAACTTTTAAATATATTTGGACATTTGCTTTAAAGTTTCGAAAATTTCACGTTACTATTTAAAGATTATTCATTTATCGTATTGTAATTTCGTAAATACATTATTTATTTCGTAAATACACATATATCGTAAATACGTAAATACATTATGACGGGTCTCGCTATTGGCTTAATCAAGGCAGTGACGAAATATCGGAAGTTGTGTTTTATTTATTTTTTGTTTTTTTTTAGCCGACAAAACCTTTAGGACGCTGCTCTTGGACACATTTGTCCTTGTTTTTTATCGCAATCTTGTCCGAAGGAAGCGGCTCAGTTTGGATTTTAAAATATGAAATAGGTAAAGCCTAGAAATGAACGATACCCTTAATGAAAATACTAATCCTTAATGAAATACCCTTAATGATAATACCCTTAATGAAATACCTTAATGAATACCCTGTTAATGAAATACCCTGATGAAAATACCCTTGATGAAATACCCTTGATGAAATACCCTTAATTGGAATACCCTTAATTGGAATACCCTTAATTGGAATACCCTTAATTGGAATTCCCTTAATTGGAATTCCCTTAATAGAAATACCCTTCAGGTAATACTCTTAATATAATACCCTTCATGAAATACCCTTAATAAAATACACTTTAGAATTGCCCTTCGGTGGTGGAGGTAATAATTTTTTTTTGTTTTTTTTAATGAAGTGACAGCATTATGAACCAATCACTCATTCCCTAGTTTGTAGGGACCACTTTAGTTTGATTTCAAATGCTGCACTGTTGACCAAAGTCAAGTAAATATTGTCACTCTTTTGTCTATTTTAATAATTTCTGTTCAGTTGTGCATTTCTTACTTTTCACATCTTTTAAATTTATATCCTTAACACTTATTGTGAACAGATATAGCCTGTACAAAACCTTTTGTTACTTCTGTGAACATCTCCAGCTCACACCATGCCACAGTCGTGGTTGTAGCAATTGGTGTGCAACCCATCCCCTGATCCTTACACTCTGGGTTCAATACTTCTGTGACTTGCAATTCAAGGAGTCACTGGATGATATTTTCATCATAATACATTCCTATGAAGCTTTTGCATTGGTTTTGGGTATCTGTAATAAACATTTTCAAAAAATTTATTTTTGAAGAGCATCTTCCTCGATGTCGGTGAATAAAATTTTATTAGACAATCAAGCATGTTTTCTGTTTCAAAAGCATGGTGCCAAACATCCATGGTAGATGATGGACTGAGCTGAAAATCCTGAAGGGGTTGCGGGACTGCCGTCTTTGATGGGATGTGGTGCCTTTATAAATCTCCCTTTTAATGGCATATTATGATGGGGGCCTGTTTGCCGTTTGTTGTTGTTTATAATAACATTCAAAACCATATCTCATCTTCTTGTGCTTGCTTTCAAAAAAAAAAGTTTCATGTGCATGCACTCCGACACAAACATTTACTTTTCAACAAAAACGGAAAGCCTTTTCAGTCTGACATATCTTTGCTTGTTTCCTTTTCTCACCCTTGGATCTTTCCTCCCTGAACAGCTTGCCCAAACGCACCGGAATTGAAGGATTCCTCGAGCTCTGAAGTCCCTGGATACCCTTGTTGACTTGGCTTGTGTTGTTGTGCCTGGGATGTCTAATTGTTAATACAGTTCGTGTTGTATGTTCACGTGTGCAAATGCTTTATTTTACATTGCGATTCCTTAATTCCTTAAGCACCAAGGTTACTTTGAAAATCTGGCATAAAATCACATGGAAGCATAAACCCGAGAGTTGAATGCCAATGCCATTCCTGCAGCACTTTCAAATGGTAATAGGAAACACTAAAGTTATTGGCTACATTCTTACCCGGGATTTGCAGGGAACAGTATCACGGAAAGCTCTCTGCCATGGTTTGTTTTTAACGATCCGAAAAGACACGGATTTTTTTTATAACCCTCCTACAGCTTGCCATTTTCGTAAAAAAAGAAAGAAACCAATCTTGAGACGTCTGTTTTTTTGTTTTTTTAAAGAATGATGTCGTTTGCATTCGGATCAAATTTTGGACATGCTGTTCGGATTCGTAACATGGACAAGAAACCCGATTGCCTATGCATTTGATGATGTCCGTCGTCAATACCAAGAAAGGTTTTCATCCTCTATCCAGCTCCTGGCCTTGTGCCAAGCTTATCAAAACTCATTAACGATGAAGCATAAGGATGAAAGGCCTTATCACTACCCAGGGTACCCTGCAGGGGATTTCTCAAGATTGTCTCTGCTTTTGAAAACTCATTACCACATGTACTTGGGATGGCTTGAGGCAAGGAAGTATTTCAGTCAAGTCCCCAGCATGTCCAGAAATAGAGCTAGGTGGGGTGGGGGAGGGGAGGGGGGACACCTAATGTGCTCCTTTATTTTATGTTTTATTTGTTTGCATTTTGTAGTTTTCACAAGCGAAAGAGCTCCATTTATGTGTGAATGAAATTCCATATGAAGCATGGTTAGTGTGTCCCCCTCCCCTTTCCACCACCTTCCCTCATTATTTGAATCCTCTGCTCGCTCTTTATATTCTCGCTATCAATCCAGAAACTTTGTAGACCTTTGCCACGGATGTCGTTTGTGTAGTTTTCCGATTCCACTTTCCATCAGGCGCTCTTTCATTGTCCTCTCATCTTGCACCTCATTCTCTTTGATGCTGTATAATATCTGTCTATCTTTTTCTGTTCAAAATAGTTCAAATGATGATGAAAGTACGGTGAGGGGTGCTATATTCTCTTTTCCGGTAAATATCCCTGTAATATGTCCCAGTGAAGAAAAGCTTCATGGGATCCATCGCTTCTTTCCTGCTTCGTGGAACTCAAAGCTGTCGAACTATAAACCAGCACACATCAGGTGCCAGATGGCTCTGTGTGGCTTTCACCGCAGCTTTCCTGACCCGTGCTAAATGGAAACGCTTGAAGAACTAATTTGGAACACTGGCAATTTGTATCTACTTTGGAAATAGCTCGGACAGGTGGCCGTCTGAGAACACCCTCAAGTGTTGATGTTGCCCTGTGTCACCTGATCCTCTTGTGCTTCAAAATGGCTCCTCTTTCATGTGGGTAATGGGTAATAAACAGGTAATGTTGTTTATTTCGTGTGTTGTGAAAAACGGTGTACCCCCTGTGTATTTGGAGACCTGCATTGTAATTCGCTTCTTGTTTGAACCTGCTGTGAAATAAAATTGAGTGATTAATAATGTACCGTGACTTCTCCTTTTTCATTGATCTCACCCTCATGGTGGAACTTGTACATGGATCGCACGTGGAACAGGCGTCGGTTGCAGTCGGTGTACTAATTCAAGGCTGGTAAGTCGACCTTGAGTAAAATGGTTTGTGGTGCATGCTGTCCGGGATTTAAACATGGGATCATGAGCCGAGGCTTGAGATGAAACTTTGCAAATTAATTTAATGGGGATGTACAAATGTAGGACGTTGTTACCATCATGTCTTTGTTGTACCAACATCACGTTCGGTGTTTTGTTACAATTTATCTCCATCCAGTTAGACTTGCACATCACATCCACATCTCATTATACTTGATTTAAATATCCAGTATTCCTACATTTACTCACAGGGTCTAATCCAGGGAGTTGAATTTAAGCCAAAGAACATAGCTGGCACAGATGGGGTAGAGCATAGGGATAATAAGTAGATTCCATGAATAGCTCGATTAAGCTGTGAGGAGCGGCTGAAGGATACAGGACTTTATACAGTGCATTAGAAAGAAGGTGGTTATGAGGAGATTTGATTGAGATGTTTAAGATAATTAAGGGTGTAGACAGAATAGATAATTATGATAGGAGCAGGGACCATAGACTGTAAGTAAAGAAGTTAGGACAGTAATAAGGCAGGGGTCTTTCTGTCAGTTGTTAATGCATGGAATGGTCTCCCTGGAAAGGTAGTTGCAACGAAAGTAAATAGGTTTCAATTGGAATATGGATATGGACTTGGATACATTGGAGATAGAGGGTTATCAGGTATTGGGATATTGTCAGGACTTCAAGGTAGTTTGTGTGTGAATGGGTGATGATGGTATCTGGTGTTGTTGGTGTAGCGCAGACATGATTGGCCGAATGGCTTCCTCCTGCAACAAAGTTCCTCGTATATCCTTGTAAACCAGCCTTCGCTTCCAAAGGAAACCGGATATTCATGCACAATGGAAAGGAGTGTGACACGAGCTGGACATTACATGGAAAAGGACGTAATGACATCTGTACTTATTGGTACAGGACCGTTCCTTTATGAATGAGGGAGAAATCCTTTGATTCTTCTTCATGACTATGCTACCACAAAAATAGCCTCATCACAAATGCCTTGAAATATTTTATGTTCATGTGATTTCACGTGGGACAGCTCTCCTCGTTTCTATTCCTGGAATCATTTTCCAGCTTGTTTTCATTTGTTGTCTCACTGTCACTACATTGCCTTTTTACCCAATTATGTTGCTCTTCCATGAGCGACGAATGACAAATAAAAGGACTTTGTAATGTGGGTTTTAGAAGGTGAAACGGAGTCCTCCCAGGACTCGAAGTATCCACCTCCGTTTCAGTGAAGGATCACGATTCATGGATCAATCTGTGAATATATTACCGGTTTGGCTGCTCGAGGTTGTGAAGGGAGTTTCTCGGACCCACTCCCTGGTCAATGACCCTGAAGCCGATGAGCCGCAGATAACTCCTAAGCAACCACAGATATCTGAGATGCTTAATTTAGGGAGGGTAGAGTGTCCAAATCCCACTTTACCTTCTCGGAAAATTTAATCACCTCAGGTAAGGACAGTCTTCGCAGCATTCCACTGTTGCCAATCAGAATGGCTGAGCGATACCATTCGTGGGATGCTGGCTAGTCTAACCATACCGAAAAGGAGGGGCAGAACTCCCTGTTACTAATTACACACGATTGTCCAACCAATGGAAAGAAGATGATTGGGCCGTTTGGAAAGCAGTTTATCAGGACTTAGCAAAGGCATTTATTTACAAGGCAAAAAATGGTCAAGAGAAAACTCTTACCCCAAGCACATAAGCCCACTTAGTCATCTTATCACAATCCCCACACATAGGCACCTAAATCATTCTGGCGGAAACGAGATAAGAAAGGGTGAGAGACAAAGGAGGGAAGAAGACGGGGCGTATTGGCGGCCCATCGCTCACCCGACGCAAGCCGGTGGGCTTATGTCGATCCCAACGAAAGAGAGGGGAGGGGGGAGAAAGGAGGAGGGTAGACGATGAAGTGCACAGTGTAGGTAGAGGTGCAGATGAATGCCTGTAGTGCTTAAGAGGAAGGTACGAGTCAGTAACCCAGCCCTAAACAGGACAAGGGCTTATTGTCGAATACTCTTGTGCATGCAAAGTGAACGAATTAGAAGTAGGGTAAGCCAGAGACAGATTGTGTAAATCAGTGTTTTGTAATTTTCCTTTGTCTTTGCAATCTATGGGGCTGCATTTGCTGATGTTTATATTTCCAGTGCAGCATCTATTCACATATTCCTAGTATTGGCTTAATGGTTAGGGTGGTGGGCTTGGGATCCTTGGATCCTGAGTTCAAATCCCACTCAGCTGTTGAATTAATACCAGGTGGGGTTTACTCTGCCTGTCATCCTTCTGAGGTCAGCAAAATGAGAGCCAGCTTGCTTTGCTGATATCCTGTGTCAGAGTGGCGACCTGTCCAGGATTGTGTCCAATAGCCAAGGAGACTGCTTAGGCAGCACCAATGCTCCGCACAGAGTGTGGTACCAATGGATGGATGGATGGATCTATTCGCACCTGTTCTTGCAAATTTTTGCAATGTGTTAGGGGTACCCTTTCTGGCTGATCTTCGTGTTTGCATACAAATTTGGTTCGGTAGTCTGAACTTTTCACATACTCAGCCAGTCCTGCAGCCGTCATTCTGTGCACTTGAATGAGCAACATCATGTCTTAGCAGGTAAATTCTCAGGATGCATTGGTATTTGGAGAACATTTTGTGTATCGTGAGGAGTTCACTTGTTTTGATATCTCGTTGATTTTTGGATTGTGGCCAGTTTATTATTCCACTGCTGTATTAAAACACAAGTATTGCAAGTTGGGTTATGGCTTTGATTTTGTTTCTTGGGGAGAGGTATATTTTCAGGATCGGCATCGTTCTGCATCGGTATTCTTTGGTAATTGTTTTGCGCATTTGTTTGTGACATATGTTGTGGCCCTCTTCTACTCCGATATGTGTGTAACTTTTTTTTTAGGCCTCCCCTTATAGCATAGGGGAAGGCTTATTGCTGTTGTAGGGTTTGTTTCTACAATTGGTGCCCCCAATTTTAATGGTACCACAGAGTTTGTTTTTTTTAGACTCCGAGGTATACTGAACCACCATTTAGAACTTTTTTTTTTCCCAGCACTCTCAACACTCCAAATTTCCAAGCTGTACCAATTTCTGAGCTGCATCTCAGAGTCGGCTGGGACTTTAGCATTGACATTTTGCATCAATAATGCCAATATAAATTATGCGGGGTTGACCTAATTTTTATGGTCATGACCTAATTATGGACATATTTTCCATTTTTCACCATAACGTGACTAAAGTTTGTCCAATTGGAAAGAAATTGCTCTCTAGATAGCTTTGACCAAGCTGCATTTGAGCTTTATTTTCATCATACCCCTCTGGGTTAAAGGTCAAGGTCTTTCACCCATAGGAGTACTAAACCACCATTTCGGTTTTTCTCCGTTTTTTTTTTCTGCCAAATTCCTAGCTGCATCTCAGATCCAGCTGGGACTTTCAAAATACAAACTTGCATCAATAATGGGAATCAAAAGTATGCAGGATTAAAAATTTTGATCTTGACCTAATTTTTAGTCATGACCGAATGAGACATTTTAACATTTTTCGCCATAACTCAACTAAGGTTTGGCCGATCAAAACGAAATTGCCCTCTCTGGATAGCCTAGAGCGATGCACATTTACACTTCGTTTACAGTATACCTTTCCGAGTTAAAGGCCAAGGTCCAATGGTGCTCTGAAAAAAAAAGAAGAAAAAAACGCCCTTTTTGCCAATGTGGCATCTCAGATTGCTTTGCCTACCAATATGTTCTTGCAACATAATGGCGTACCTGCACTGTTGTTGTGCACCTGATATTTGATTTTGTGTGCTTTATCTACCTTTTTTGGATTGTGACCTAATTAACAAAAAACACCTTTTTGATCATAATTTGTATAATTTTCCTCTGATTTTCATGATGTTCAGTTTTTTTTGGATTTTAGATGGGACAAATTTTATTAAATTACACTCTACCCCTAAATGTTGAAGATCATGGTCATATGATGGTCCAAAAAATATGACCATCATTGGATCGTGGGCCAAGGGTAAGTCGCGGGTAAGCCTCCCCCGTCCATGTGAGGCCTCCCCTTGGCGATCGTTTTGCGATCACAGATATTTCATACTATTTGACATTTTCTCATCAAACTTTCAACAAACCTTTATTATGAGAATATGAAGAAGGATTAATCATTGAGTCAAAGGTCAAGGTCATAAAATCATTTTAATTTGATTGACTTGAAATTTTAGCAGAATTTGCATATTGGGTCACTGAATTGACCGATCAAAAGCTCAAAGCCTATAGTTTGTGAGGTCCAAAGGTAAAGGTTGCAGCTACTGATTTTGCAAATACCTACTGATTTCTCTCAGTAGGTACTTGCATTGTAGGTACTTGGTTGCAGCTACTGATTTCTTTGTTCTAACGTCTCCTCTCTGGTCTCGCCTCCCCCTGCTCTGTCTGCGATATGTCGTTCGTCCCCCCCCCCCCCCCCCCCCCCATATTTCTGCAGGTCACTCAAGGTCCGCCAGCAACCCCCTTCTGGTAAAACTACCAAAATCACGAATCACTGCTCACCTTCACTCTTTCATTCCTCTTTTTTTCTGCCTTTGGTACAAACTCCCACACTCTCTTCAATCCCATTATTCTCGCCAGTCCTTCAAAACAGCTGTTCACCACCACCTCTTATCTTCCCCATCAAAAACCACAATTATTTCTTCCCCGTTAATCTACCTCAAACCCACCCCCTTCAAATTCCCTTCTTTCCTTCCTTGAAAGTTCCTGTAATGTCCATCTTGTATTCCCCATGTTCCTCACCCCATCCCTCTCCCTTCCACATATCTCCTAATGTCTCTGTTTCCACTGTTTTGTCCTCTCTCCCGCCCCTCTTGTCTCCTGCCCTCCTTGTTGTGCATTGTGTTAGCTCTCATACGAGCCTCGACAATGTATATAAAAAGAAGTTCCGGTCGGTCTGACTGACTGCTTCTGCTGTCTGTCTGTCTGTCTTTGTCCAGGCCATGACTTTTTCACCATTTGAGCTTTTGTCATCAAATTTTCAACAAACTTTTATTATGAAAATATGGAGAACGCCAATTAATTAATGTTTACATTTATTTTATTTTATTGCTGTCATTTTCGTCAACTTTAGTTTGAGTTCAAAGCAGACAGCTGGAGCATTTTGGGATGCTTTCGAGTATTGTTGATCAACTTCATGTTATCCAATGTTTTTACCTGCTGTGAATGTGCATTTGGCATGTTAACGTCATCCAAATTCCATTTCCATATCTTTGGAGTCACTTTTTTTTTGTCCCTGTTGGACTTGGTCTGAAATGGGGGATTCTGGATTTGGTCTCGATGTTCGTGTCCATGTGTGTGTCCGCAACCATATCTCAGACATGTATGGACCAATTTTATTTGTTCTTGGCACAAAGCCAACACATGATGGTATACATATGCACATTTTGTTTCATGATGCAATCAAAGATGACCGACTGGCAGCCATTTTAGTTGTTTAAAAAATAAATAAAAAACCCCGATGTTGAACACTGCCTCAACCATTTCTCGGACATGCATTTACTGAACTTGTTCAAACTGGGCACACAGGTAATGAGTGATGGCTTACATATGCACGTCATTTGTTTCCGAGATCAGATCCAAGATGGCCAACTGGTTTTTACCTGTTTTGCTGTGTAAATGACTTGAATCCTGTTCAAGATTTTGTTTTCAATTACCCTTTTAACACCAAGCCATGCAATTGGGCTGCAGCTTGCCTTTGTGTCGCCAAGCCGTGTTGCACAAAGAATGAGCTGGAACGGTTTCAGTCATGACTCACCACTCAAAAGGGGCACCGTACGGTGTGTGAAGATAACAGAACCTTACCTCCTTGTACTTATATTTACACTGCTCTGAGTGGGAGCTTACTTTGATTCAAAATGCAAGACTAATAAAAGTAAATGTGAAGGCAGGGTGATGACATGTGCACAAATAGCTATTGGAACTTCCCTCTTCACAAATCAATGTGAATAAATAACCAACAAAAGAAAAGGTCAAAATAGGGTAACGGTGAGTCAATACTCCAAATGACATAAAACAAGGTTGGGTGGAAGAGTTGTACAAATGTTAAATAGGTAAAGGAATGAGTATCCAGTATTACCATTTGCTGGAAGCTTTACATCTACCTGGCATATTGAAGCAACACTTGCAACTGCTTTTCATGGTAAATATTATTTTATGGATGAAGAGATAAGTCCTGGTAACCTTTGTGAATAATTTATTTGTATCCAATTATTCACTCTTCCCCTCCCAACCATTGTACTATTCTTGGAGATAATTTCCACCAGTTAGTCTGTCATGCTTCCGCTGCCACTAAAGAGGAGAATTTAAATGGATTTCAACCAGAAAACTCCGTGGATGTTGAGGTTTATTGATGACCTCCACCACCGAACATGGTGGGAGGTTGTTTTCACCCCCGTCTTTTGTTCGTTTGTTTCTTGTGAAAATCAAAGATTTTTCAAGTACAGTACATTGGTTGGTTTTGTTTGTATGTCAATCGCCTGCGGGTCACAATTTTAAACCGATCTTCATGAAACTTCACCACCCTTGTGGAGTTCATCATAAGCAAAAAGCCTATTGTTTTGAGGTCAAAAGGTCAACAACTTCAGGTTTCAGGTCAACAACTTTGTCAAATTTCTAAAATCCTCAATTTCCATATGATTGACTTTAAATTATCGGGTCACAGATGTTTCGCATATCAGATCACTGAATTCAAGCACACATTATTTTTGAGTACAACATTGGCTAAATTTCTAAAATTGTCAATTTCATCCGATTGACTTTAAATATCAGGTCACAGATGTTTCGCATATCAGCATCACTGAATTCAAGCACACATTATTTTGAGTACAACATTGGCTAAATTTCTAAAATTGTCAATTTTCATCCAATTGATTGACATTTGAAGAGCATTCGCATATTGTCATTGAATTGAACCACCAATTGTTTTTTTAAGTCAAATTTTGTTTGATGGATTTTGCACGTCTTCTGCTATGCACGACGTCTTGTTTGTTTGTGTGCAGGATATCTCATAGTGTAGGGGTTCGGACAAAACTTGGTGGATAGATTGGGGGTGCGACAAGGCCGAATTGATTCGATTTTAAGATCCGAATCCAGATACGAAAAAAAAATTAAATTTGAAAGTGATTGTTCACCATTCACAGATTAAGGCCAAAAACGAGAAATAGTGTGATATTTCAAAAATGTATAGGGCCCGATATGTTTAACCGTATCAGGCATTGCGTGGCAGAGGCATGCACTCCATACCGACTGCCCTTGTGTTTTGTATGTATTCATCCCATCCCATCCCTCGGGTGCTGAGGACTGCCAAAGCAACTTCCTGGGCAAGTAAATAAAAATACATTAGGTGGTTTGCCATTGCCTCGTCAGCAGTAGTTGAAAGAGCAGTGTTTTGGAATTTGTTCAGGGTGGTGACGCTCATCTTGTCTTGGGTGAGAGACTGGGATCTTTGAAGTCCACCAGCAACCACGTCCCTCTGGTCCTTTCTGAAGGATGTCAGTCGTTGATGTTGATGGAAATCCCTTGTCGTGTCATGAGCAATTCTGAGTCGACCAGTGGGCCCGTTGGTCCATTGGACCAAATTTTCATCGGTCTTCACGGCCTTGTACCATACCTGCCTGCCGTACCCATACTGCTTTGAGAATTCGCTTGTTTTTCACCAAACCTGGATGTGTTTGGTCCGCAGGGGGATGATGATGATGGTGGGGTGGTGTGATGATGATGATGATTGGGGGGGGGGTTATATCGTTCGTTATTATGATTGCCAAATTATAATACTATTATTCGTAGTCTGAATTAATATATGCTTTCTTACAGTGTTATCATTATTTTTGTTATTATTTTGTAAACAGAAGCCATGTCGTGGAAGGACCGATTAAGCTGTTCTATACATCTTAATATGGCGTGCGTTTATAAGATGGGAATTCTTCCAGATTCTTTGTAGTTAATTAGTCTAATCATTCCCGTCATTTTGTCGTGTCACACTTCCTCAACTGAGGTAAATCGAACGCTCATAAATCCGTGAAAAGGGGCAGCTCCCGTGAGCTCGAAGTCACGTGACCAGCGCCATCTTTGTCAGCACAACTCGGTTGACTCTCGTCGCGGATGTAGTTCGTTTTGAACACGCGTCGCGGATGTAGTTCGTTTTGAACACGCCTCGCGGATGTAGTTCGTTTTGAACACGCCTCGCGGATGTAGTTCGTTTTGAACACGCGTCGCGGATGTAGTTCGTTTTGAACACGCTCGACGGATGTTAGTTGTTTTGAACAGCGCGTCGCGGATTGTTCGTTTGAACACGCGTCGCGGATGTAGTTCGTTTTGAACACGCGTCGCGGATGTAGTTCGTTTTGAACACGCGTCGCGGATGTAGTTCGTTTTTGAACACGCGTCGCGGATGTAGTTCGTTTTGAACACGTCCCACATTGTAAAAACCAAGTAAATGTTAAAACGCCATTTTGTGCGCCATTTTGTGGTGCCATTTTGTGCGCCCATAAACTGCTCCACTCGGTTTACGGGAAGGTTGTGGAAAGACGTTTCACAGGTATTTTTTTTTTACATGTTAATGAATAGGAAGTCATTTTACTCTGAATTCATTAAATATCACCAGAGAATCGCAGCTTTCATGTGGCGTTCATCACGTGAAGCCCTGTTCGTAAATCGATGTTTGTTGGTCGTAAGTTGGTTTAAAACAGTTTTTATATATACAGTATATATATATATATATGTAAGGAGGATTAACGGAAGATGATTAACGAGTGTATTTATGTAAACGGCCGCCATGAATCTTCTCGTCGGGTCAGCTGAGGGAAGCTTGGCCCAAGTCTTTCACGAACCGGATGGTGCCGACGACAGCTAGAGAGGTTAGAGGCGATTGTGCGATGGGACGTCACACACACACATTCATTAATCACCCTGCCTGTGAAACACCAGGATGGCAGTTTTTAT
>CM068965.1:51123088-51150662 GCA_035128595.1 Eptatretus atami | reverse complement strand
TATGCTCCGCACAAGGGTGCGGAAGGCATTATGTGGAATCACTTTGGTAACGATGACGGCTGCCAGGTGTTTTCTCTAATGCGAACATTATGCCTGGTGCAGGTGAGCAGCGATATTGTCGATTGTCATATAGACTCGTTTCAGCTTCTGTTGCTCAACTGTGTGCTCTGGGATCTACTGTTGCTGTTTGACAGCTGCTGGTGACTGGTATCTTGGATCTCAAGTCCTGTTCATCAAGAATATGTGCCGGAGAGAATATGTACTTGTGAAGGGTGTTTCGTAATCCGAAGTGCCAGGTAATGTCATCATCTTCCTTGCCTGGTTTGGATAAAACGTTCAATTTGGGCACTGGACTGGGTAAACCCAGGATTGGATGTCGACTGTTTGATTCCCATTTTCGTGTGAACTCTTGGCTGTAATGCGTATTAATATATCATGAGCTCTTGGAATGCATGACGTGCGAGACCTCCTCATCTTAGTGCGATCGTGGTGGCAGTCTGTCTCGACCTCAGACACGTGGTTGTATAGTAATCACAAGGGATAAGTCTTTGCTTTGATGTGTGAGGATCGGCTCCCACCTTCTGCCATGCAAAGCTCAGGTTTGGGGTGGTCTCACGGCTCCTTGGGATGTGCATTCCTATGGTGAGGCAACTGCACAGTTGCAATGTCTGCTCAATGTCTGAGTCATGTTGGGCAAAATAGAGCCAGCGCACTGATTTGTTTTCTAGCTCCCACGTGATCTCAAGTAGAAGTCAGCATTCGCTCTTCCAGTGAGCTCGGGGTCAAATCGGTCAACAAACACAGCAGTCATCAGCTATGTTACCTCATCTTTGCGCAGTAGTCTTTGAGGACGCTCGAGCACTGTGCTTCTTTTTTTGCCCATCCATCAGGCTACTACCTACATCTGGAGTAGGTCCTCAGCATACAAGTTGGATTGCTCTGTCTCATGGCACCACCGGCATGTCTGCACAGGCAGAACCATGCTCTGTGTCATCCCATCTGGACATCTGGATCGTCCAGGTAAGTATGCACGATCAGTGTGATCAGCTCATACATGTTTACCCGGGACTTCCTTCATCTAGTTCATGGTGTAATCTCAAAAGCATTCTCTGTAGTTGGGAGTCACGTTGCCAGTGGTTTTGTGAAAATGCTTGAAGAGGGCGTGTCGTCTGCAACGTTCATGCCCTTTGCACACATATGTTGGAATTTGTGGCATGCATAGCAAGATCTGCCACGTTCCTTTCATCTGTCATAGTTTTCTTTCAGTATCCGTCATGGACCTTGATGCGTAGTGACTGGCGACCTCCAGAGCGACAGCAAGCGAAGCTTCACATGATAGCATTCTGCTTGGATTGTCCCGGCTTGGAGACGTATAGTACAATCAGAACAGGTTTGTTGCAATGTGCTTGACCTTGTTGAACGTTGTGGCTCCGCTTCCGCGCTCCAGGCTGCGTCTTTCTTGAGCAGTGCACGGAGTGGTGCGTGGTCCTCCCGACTCATTCGTTATATTGGCGCTTGATATTTGACCATGCAACCAGGAGCTGAAGTGCGGCTTGTTTATGGTGCGCATGTCAGATAAAGTCGCTGGCTCTGTGACTTGTCTGGTGGTCAGTCGTTGGAAGTGATGATGTTGCCTGTAAGACTTTGGGCACTCGGAAATGTAATTGGTCCTGTTTGAACTTCACCACCTGTTGCTTGAGCGAGCTCTCTGCTAACATTGTCAATATTGGTCATGTTACTTCCACGGGTTTTCAGCGGCATGATCATGTCGTCGGCGATAACTGCACAACTGGGAATGTCGCTGAAGGACTCCTGGTTTCTCTTGTGCATGATTCAACTCACTGAGTCTGCCAAAAGGCATGCGGCAAGAATCTCATCATTCCTAGGGGTGTTTAAAGTGGACAGTAGAGAACTTTGCTGTCAGCTTCCACATGCCAGCTACCCATCAGCCATGTCAATCAATGTGAACACCTTTATTGGGTTTTAGTTTCTCTGCCATACTTGGGTAGGGTCTTGTGTATCTCTCTCGTCTTGATTGCACAGCTTCAACGGCTTTGGAATCTCGCAGATTCTCATACGGCATCTTTTTTTATTCAGTGATATGAGGTTACATATCCAAGCGTGGCCTTGTCAACCTTGGCCACTATAACCACGTTCTCCAGCTGCTCCGAGTGTCTTTCAGCTTCTCATACTTTGATAGGGAATGTTGGCTGGTTACAGTCGCATGAATCTGGATTCAGTCAATTTCGTACTCCTTTGTACTAATCAGTGCCTGTGAAACATGCTGCGTATTGTTCGGCAGCCTCTCCTTGGTCGTCAAGATGCATGATCTATAGCTTGATAAGGCCAGCTTCTCAATGATTTTGCCCCTAGTATGGGAAAGTGGTTTCTTCAGTCCATAGAATTGTTCTCAGTCCTGCGTTTGTGCTTGCGGAATACGTTGCACCAATGGTGAATGTTTGCACTCACCAAAGCCGTGGGGCGGAGGGGCGAAAAAAATGCATTTGGGTGGTGTTATGGTGTGCTATGCATTGGACTAGTCAAGCTAGCAAAGTGAGATTAAGTTTGGCTGGGCACTGTATTGAAGTTGGTGTTCGACTCTGGCCAACTGTAAGCTGTTCTTGCACCTGCCGCAGGCTGGGGATGTATCATCCAGGATATTGAGAGCCTGATCTATTACCAGAAACTCTGACTACCTTTCTCGGGATTTGCATCCAGAAGACGTCCTTCTTGTGCATCCCATTGCTACAGCAGCCCAGTGATTCTTGCCTCCACTTGGCACATGTTTTTGCAAAATGTGGACACCTGCATGCCCAGGATTTGTGCTTCTGCACGTATCGCACACGGCCTGAGTAAGGTTTCCTGTGCCTTTTTGTAAGCTGTTGTCATGGCTCTGGCTGCACGCTTGGCCTTGGCTTGCTTGGAAAGGTGGTGTGCTGTTTTTGCCTCTCTTTTATCCACTGATAGACTTGCTTAGCACCTTTTTTTTTTTTTTTTTTTTTTTTTTCCTTTTTTTTTTTTTTTTTTTTTTTTTTTTTTTTTTTTTTTTTTCCCATTTTTTTTTTTTTTATTTTTTTTTATTCCCCTTTTTTTGCTTTTTTTCATGCGTGAAGCTCTTGCCTGCTGGATACGTGCATGGCATAGTGTTCAAAGCTGCTGGCTGTGAATCTCACTTCCGAAGAAAGTTCTCCTTCGATCTCTCATCAGCACACCAAACAGCAATCTTATCTCGAATCATGAGTTCTTCTTGAGGATCGACTCGCACATGGATGCTTGCGTTCTAGAGTTCATATGAGCCATTGTCAATCGTCTACCTACCTCCTGGTCACGTTTTCCAAAAACAATACTCTCGTAAAACGTTCTTTCTTGGTCTAGCGTATCCGTGAACATTCTGCAGCACCACCATAATCATCTCGCACACCCCATAATTGTCCCTTCAGCAAAGTAAACGTCTTGTGAATAGCGCAGGGTCCGGTCCGCCAATTCAAGCAAATGGCGACTTGCACGTCAGCCGTCTTTTTTTTTTTCTTGGCTCAGCGGTTAAGTAGTTGGAGAATCATGCAGCACTTGTCCCGTGCATCACAAGCATTCGTGCCTTAAAATTCATATGGTCGGGGCCTTAGGACTTCCATAGCGGCGTTTGGTTAGCTTATCTGCACCATGTAACAGCATCGACGGATTGCACATCTTTGGCTCAAGCGAAGTGAGCTTTAATTTATTTGCCGACATGAGACACAATATGCATTTTGTTACAATAAGGTGTATTCTGGTAACCTCTTGGGTTGAAGCGCATGTTTTCTGGCCTGCTCACCATGTCTTGTACTCGGAACAGGCCGCAAATTTTTAATGGTGAAGGTGTTGTTTTTCATCTTTCCTCACATCATATTATAGAATGCTGTTCATCATAGCTACACATTTGACATATTTGACTTCGGCGTCTTCGGGAGTAAAATAACGTACACGTCACATGACTGAGATGTGAGATGGCGGATTGGTCTACCAGGTGGTGCTTGCCGGCGAAAAATGTTGTGCACTTCATTTTTAGAGAATGCTTTGTTACATAATATACCTGTCACTTTGCATTCATACATCAAAAAAACCGAACAAAACCTCCATCGGAGTCTGTTCGAGTTCTGTATGTGGTTTGACTGGGAAAGAGTGTGCTGACATTTTGTGGTCGTTTGGAATTGTTTTTTCCTTGAATGCATTTTTGTTAATTTGTTTCGCTTGATTTCATATTTAAGAATTTTAATATTACGGTTCGTTGATTGCAATTGATGGCAGGGAGCGCGTTTCTTCGATTGTTTCGATTGGAGTGCTTGTTAGAATGCTTAAGGCCACTTGGTGAGCGTTCTCAAGCTGCTTGGTTGTTCGTTTCGGAAAAAGTAATCGTGCTTACAAATCTCCTCAATTAGACGTTAGTTTCCGTCTTTGTTGGGGTCCCCGCGGTGTGCCGTGCGGTTCTCGTCCTGAAATGTGTCAAAGGATCGCTTGTGTGATCGCCATTTGTAATCCACCTCTCACTTCGACATCGATGCATATTATAAAAAACAATAGTCATCCGACCAGGGTGTTCACCATGTTTGTTCTTGCTGTGAGGCATAGAGTAAGATCGACATTTTGTGTTCGTGGCTTGGCACGTTTTTGAATTGAATTTCCTAATACCCACTTTAAAATCCTCTTTCAAAAGAATGCTGTTCAAAGTAAATCTTTGTGTTGTCGTTTTTATTTACTTGATGCGTGTGAACATTTAACATGTTGTTGTATTTATAAGCCTGCCTTACCAAATGGCATTGGTGTGTGTGGTGTGTGTGTGTGTTGTGTGTGTTGTTGGTTATCTCATCTAGGGGTTTCGGAAAGTGGAACGGAGCCCTCCCAGGTTCGAAGCTATCTATGTCAACACTCAAGTGTTTGTGCGGGAGAGCGGAGGCATACCCGTCGACTGCGCGCAGTCGAATTACTGTAGTTGAGAAATATAAAACGGGCAGATTTGATGTCGGTAAGTTTCATGAAAACAGTCCGAGTTCGTCACACTCCCTAATGAACAATATTTGTTCTCGAACTTTATTGTGAAAAGGAAAGTGTTGTGTTACTATGGCTGACTTTACTATAAACGAGAAGGGCACTCGGTAGATTGCATACCTCCGCCACGTAACGCCTGATCCATGAGAACATAATCGGGCCCAATACATTTTTGAAAACATCCTGTATATATCGTTTTTGGCACGATTTCTCAATGGTGAGGAATCACTCTCAAAATTAAATAATTATCGTATCTAGATCTAGATTCGGATCTCAAAAAAATCGAATCAATTCGTCCTTGTCACACACCGAAACTGTCTACAAAATTTTCATCCGGATCCGTCACAACTTTTTGAGATATCCTGTACACAAACAAACAGACAGAAAGGGGTGAAAACATAACCTCCTTCACCTTTGGTGGTGGAGGTAATAAATAAAAAACTATCACACAAAAGGTGAAAAAACGCGATCGTTTCTTGTTCTGAATTGCATGCAAACGCATCATGGAGATCGCCTTCGCCCATCAAGTGCCAACCAAGATGGCGCCCTGTCGCTACATCGCGCTCTGTGTGTTGTGATTGGCAATGAGCATTCTATGTATTTTCAGTTCAGTGATCACGCTCTACATCAGAAAGCTCCGATGGAACGCCAAAAAAGCGCGCACACACCTCGTCCATTTATAGTTCCCAAATGTGTGCTGCCTTTTTGGCTGCCGGTTGCATTATTGGTTAGCTTTGCCACTGATGCCATGCCCCTATTACCAGTACACTGGTGCTCATTTCACCGACCTCAGAAGAATGACGGGCTGAGTCAACCCCCTGGTGTTAATTCAGTGGCCAACGGGACCCGAACTCAGGAACCCTAGGATCCCCAAGCACACCACCCTAACCGCTCAGCCAACATCAGGCTCCACAAATAAGAAATCCCATCAGTGGTTGATACAAAGCCATTGTGACGACATTAGCAGTGAAATTCCTTCATTGTATCCCACGAGTCATTTTTCGAATGAAAAAGAAAACGAAAGCACACAAAGTGTGATTGTGTGTGCCAAGTGGCGAGCAGGGCAGGAGGGTGGTTGTGTTTTAGAACGTTGAAGGAGACACGTGGGTATGAATTTGGACATGATGCACAGCCATTAACGAGTCGGAGACAGACACTCCGAAATGCTAATTGTAATCGAATGCCATTCCCTGCTGCTTTGCCAACTGCCTGTGATTTCGAACGGCTACTGCTGAGTTGGTCAGATGCCTGATTCGAAAACACCGTCACCATGCCAATCCAAGTACCCCACGTGTTGACGAGCAGCGGCGTGACAGGGCAGAGATCGGTGAGCTTGAAAATGATTCAGACAGCCGCTGATGGCAGGTCGCAGGTGGTGTTCGCTGAAGGGAGCTTTTGTCCAATCTTCAGCTTTTCGGTTGAGAAATGATGCAGAGCCAATGGAGACGACTGTTCTTCTTCCAATTTTATTCGAGCTCTGCAGGCCACTGGCAGGGGAGAGGCAAGCGCAGAGATAGCCCTGTTGGTCATGGGGCTTGTGCCAAGAGGGGTGATGGATGGACGAAACCCATGGAGCTTGCAGGGTTATATCGGTGACAAATCATAGACGAACCACTTCATTGAAGGCGCCAATTATTCGCACGTTTGGGGGGGTCGGCTAAGAATCTGTTTTTGGCAGAAGTCTTTCACGAACCAGTTGACCAAGCCCTACTTTTTAAACTTAAAGGTCCACAGAATCAGAATTTTTTTTTATTGGATTATATAGATTTTTAAGGAACTATTACGTGCCGGTACGTGCATGGCCGTACGTGCAAAAAAAACAAAAAAAAAACTTTCAAACCGTGTGCCACAAACAACCACACAGGCCATTCGCTCTCGCATGCCCGTACGTGCGTGGCGGTACGTGAAACCCCCCGTACGTGTGTGGTATTAATGCTAGGGGGGGGGGGCACCAAATAACATTAAAAAAATTAAATCTTCCTATCAAGATATTTATTCAAGAAAAGAACAACGGTTAAGTGTTAAGTGAAGCCATATCTATTGATTTATTAAACCCAACATGATTTTCTGATTCCGTGGACCTTTAAGCTGATTCGTGATTAGAATTTGGGATTTAGCCAGAGTGCCAGAGATAATTCGCCTGCTCTTCGCGAAAGACACCGTGGAATCTTGAAACCCAACCAACTAATGCTCGCAGAAGGGACCCCGGGCCAGTTTAGCCCTGCCTGTGAAACACCAGCGTGGCAGTTTATAGCCTGGTCGAGATTCGAACCCAAGCCATGACATCTCAGAGGTAAGTAGTGTGTATCTGTCGGCCATCGTGGCAGCACTACGAGGTGAATACGAGACTGAATTGTAAGATTGCTCAGCTCTCTGGAGGACAGCGCATAAAATCGCTTTTTAAATTGTTATGTCCATGGTAAGTGTTTCACGGCAGGAAGTTCCTTCCACCAGGAATACAAACAGTGGGACATTTTCACACTTCTTTACCATTTGCTTTCTTCTCAATGCTTGGTACGAATAGCGATGTTTATACACTAGGTGTGTGTGTGTGTGTCACCCTCCTGTTCAGCAATTACTTCCTACATGACCCTTGTAATCTGTATTGAGATATGTTATTTAGTGTAGCATGGTTCATGATGCAACACCCTTCCTACGCAGCACCAGGATGGCATTTCAGAGTCACCAGGATGGCATTTCAGAGTCATCCATGAGATCCAGTACCTGCGTTCTCTATGCATGCTGTGAATGAGTCATGTCATCGTTTCCCGTTCAATGGACGGCTTCAGTTTGGGGACTGGCTCAAAACACAGGTGTCGTCCTGCGTCGTCTTCAGTGAGTGTTTACAAGACCGGGATTTCATGACCATTTCGGCGTGCTGTGCTTGTTTGCATTGTGACCGTGGCGCAACGTTGCCTGCACATATCAGGGTATATTCAATTGGGATTTGGTGAGGAGGGTACCTTACACAACTACCTCCGCACCATTCTCTCCAACAGCATCCTGCAAATCTGCTTGGCCCGTGGTACACCGCACACAGGTGCCATGTTACTGCTGATGATCAATACGAAGTATCATTGTTGTGTTAGTGATCACTTAGTTTCGTGCTCCTCGGTACATCAACCTCTGCACAAGCTGCTTGTGATTGCTCTGATGGGTTCTACAATGGATGAGATGCCTCTCCCTCGATTGTTCAACAAGTGCTTTGTTTGAACTCCTAGAGAGAGTTTAAATGGCTGTGATGGATCTTTTTCTTCCCCTACCAGTTTCACCGGAGGGGACGACAGGCTTGTTCTCCATCCATCCTCCGTGGGGTTTTTCAGCCTTTTTCCCCAAACTCTGTAACATATTTAACTGAAACTTAGTACACGGCTTTATTATGATAAGTTACAGAAAAAATTTCGCGTTTCAGGGAATTTCGTCAATTTTTCACAGTTATGCCCTTTTTATTATTAGACTGAGAAAACATCACATCGGTAGGGGACGTGCATTGCAAAGCAATTCTCTCTGTTGTTTAATTTCTATTTTTTGAACTGGACACCGATCGGTCATGTGAGCATATTGATCATTGTACGCTTTGCATGGTCTATATAGGGATGGTCCAGCGGTTTAATATTATTACAGCTTGACCAAAACACCGTGTTCACTCCCTCGGGAAAGTCGAGATTTAATAAACTACAGAAAAAACAAACTAGCTCAAAGGGTGCAAACCAGTCGATATCTATCCCCGGCTATCTGTTTCCATTTAATTGCATACGTTGTGTCGATGTATGGCCATGAATGTGGGTTCTCCATTCTGCAGAAAGGATCGGAGACATCGATTTTTGTGTTCTACAAAGGTGCAAGGTGTGAAGGATATTGAAGGAAGGTTTGGTGACTTCGTGTCACGGGAGAAAGACGTTCCATCCATCCATCGGGACCATACTCTGTGCAGAGTGTTAGTGCTGCCTAAGCAGTCTCCTTGGCTATTGGGCACAATTCTGGACGGATCGCCACTCCGACACAGGATATCAGCAAGTTGGCACTCATTTTGCCGACCTCGGAAGGATGAACAGGCAGAGTCAACCCCACCTGGTATTAATTCAACAGCCAGGCAGGATTTTCACTCAGGATCATAGGATCCAAAGCCCACCACCCTAACCATTAAGCCAACACCAGGCATATGGAGTATCTTCTTCTTCCTTCGGCTGCTCCCGTTAGGGGTCGCCACAGCGGATCATCCCTTATGATCCGCATACTGATTTGGCATAGGTTTTATGCCGGATGCCCTTCCTGACGCAACCCTGGTCGCCTCTTACGACACAGGGATAAGGATTGGGTTTCGCCATGATTCCGGGCTGCCCTACACCCTCTCATAGCGTGGCCCAGCGCAGAGCTCCCGTCCTCAAGCGATCCTCCAACCCAAGCCTCCGAGTAGCCGGATTACAGGCGCACGCCACTACGCCCGGTACCAGGCATATGGAGTATATAGGGTGATAAAAATGATGTCATCGGTGAAGTGGTATTACAGTCATAATTGCTTGAATTGAAATACTTCTCCAAACAATCCGAAACTTCTTATAATATCTGATCTATGACCCAGTGTGAGTGAAAATTAAATTGATGATGCTCATAACCAATGCCAAGAAACTGTGACATAATGGGATGCACATGGGTATATGGGCCACAATAGTAGTGGGCCATAATAGTGGCGTGTTCAGTCAACGATGATATTTTTGTTCAGAATGAACGAGTGAAGTGAGACTTTGTGCTCTACGAGTGTCATTATAGTTTTTTTTATGTGGAATGTTTTAATTCATCGTCCATGTTTTAATGTGTATGCAATGTCTTGGAAATGTTAAGGCCGGTGTGCAATTAAAATAATTGACATGGCAAAGTGGTTTTGTCACCGAGTTGTTAATTTTGAGAATTATTCAGCAAGGTTTGAGAGATGGCAGGATACCTTAGGCTTAGAGGTATGTGCCTTTGCCTTTGGGCTGTCTCACCTTGGATCGAATCGGACCGATCAATGTGACCACAGTCTATTGGAATGATGGTAAGCCCGGGGACCCGTCTGCCAGAACTGGGGGCGTTGGTGGATATTAAAGATCTCATAGCTTGTATCACGAAGATTCAGTGAGTTATCACAGTCACCCTGAACAAATTTCAAATTTCCACACTTTAAATCGAACTTCAAGCCTGACCAGCTAATTCGTGAAAGACTTTGGCCAGAACCATTTCCCTCAGCTGATTACACGAGCTGGAATGTTTGGGACCATTCAAGGATCTGAATAATAGCAAGGTTTGACAAAGTCATCGAATTAATCATCCAACTTTATTAGCCTTGCCTGAAAGGGATAAGAGGTGTGTGTGTGTGTGTGTGTGTGTGTGCGTGTGTGTGTGTTTTCACATGCACATCAACTTTGACCAACACTCCCTGTGGCCTACTTTAATATAGCACCAGGTGTGTGAAAGGGCTCACCTGTAAACAAATACTCTAGTTTAGGTTCTGCATTGTTAAATGCTCTTGTCTTGTAATAGTTTTTATTCAAATGTACTTCTGCAGGTGTTTTCAAATGAATGCTTTTGGTCTATATTTGTATTCACAACTGTGCCAGGGAAGACAAAAATGTAATAAGAGTCCTGTGTTTCCATTGTCCATCTGTCATCAGTGAAATTGTGCAATTTTTCTCAAACCCCATACATCTGAATCACCTGAATTGATTTGGTAATTAATGCAAGGCCAAGAGAGGCAACAATGTAAGTGAATGAAACTGCCACGCATGCATTTGCTTACATTGTTGTTAGACAATTGCTACAAATGCATTCACTTACATTGTTGTTAGACAATTGCCACAAATGCATTCACTTACATTGTTGTTAGACAATTGCCACAAATGCATTCACTTACATTGTTGTTCGACAATTGCCACAAATGCATTCGCTTACATTGTTGTTCGACAATTTCTACAAATGCATTCACTTACATCGTTGTTAGACAATTGCCACAAATGCATTTGCTTACATTGTTGTTCGACATTTGCTGCGCATGCATTCATTTACATTGTTGTTCGACATTTGCTGCGGATGCATACACTTACATTGTTGTTAGACAATTGCCACAAATGCATTCGCTTACATTTTTGTTCGACAATTGTCACAAATGCATTCACTTACATTGTTGTTCGACAATTGTCACAAATGCATTCGCTTACATTGTTGTTTGGCAATTGTCACGCATTCATTCGCTTACATTGTTGTGAGACATTTGTCGCATATGCATTCACTCACATTGTTGTCTCTGCATTGCCTTTTGGGAGGAAAAGCTGTTGATTTTTTTTTTCTTTTCTTCTGGGTTTTTTCCTTGATTATTTGGGTTCCCTGCTTGCAAAATAATTAAATGAATGAACCAAGCTGAACAGTTTACATTTTGTATCCCACTGATCGACCAGATCTCCATCTGGACCTTAAAGCTTGTTCTTGTCACCTACCAACTCATCCATAACATTTTGAGATATTGTGCAATATATCGTTTTGGCCCCATCTCTCAATAGTGAAAAACCACTTAAAAGATTCTCCAATCCGGATCTGGATCCTGATCTTCACCAAAATAGAACCAATTATTCCTTGTCACACACCCAACCTGCCCACCAAGTTTCTTCCGAATCTGTCCACAACTTTTTGGGATATCGTGCAATATATCATTTTTAGCCCTATGAGACAATGGACGGTGCAAAGTACAGGAGAATCCTTGATGAAAACCTGCTTGACTCGGCCATTGATCTGAACCTGGGTTGGAGATTCACATTTCAGCAGGACAATGATCTGAAGCACAAAACTAAAGCCACACTTGAGTTGCTGAATAAGAGGAAAAGAAATGTTCTTGAGTGGCCCAGTCAAAGTCTCAACTTGAACCCAATTGAACATTTATGGTGAGACTTGAACATTGCAGTCCATTGATGATCCCCATCAAACTTGGCAGAACTAGAGCAATTTTCACGTGAAGAATGGACAAACATTTCACCATCTCACTGTACAAAGCTGGTAGACATCTACTCAGAAACACTCATAGCAGTCATTGCTGTAAAAGGTGCTTCCACCAAGTACTGACCTAAGGGGCTGAATACCTTTACAACCAGTGAATTTTGATTTGTACGCGTTGTTTCCAGGTATTCCTGACATGTAACCTCCTTAAACTATGTGTTTCGATTGATCTCTTCAGTTACGAATTAAAAAAATTCATTTGGAAAAAATTGTTTCTACATAATTCGTAATTCATCTAAATGTAGCATTATTGGTAGGGGGTGAATACTTTTGCAGGCCACTGTTCCAGTACTTGTAAACAGGGGCTTTTCTTTTGTGAACAGAGCTAAAGGGCCTAAACACTTCTTGCTGACCCCACAACTTCATTCCTGCTGTAAGTGTATGATCACAAAAGATTATTGTGAAGCTCATTGGCCTGCAGGACTGTCAACAATATTCCAAGTGCAAGAAATGATGAAGAGAGAAACATTTAGATTTTTCAACGAACTCGTACCACATTGACTCTGTCTTTGTGTAACATAACTATTTCTTGTTACTTGAATCGAAGGGATTCATCCATTCAGAAAAGTGTAATCAAGCAGCTGGAGGGTTTGTGTACGAAATTAGCTGTTCGGGATAACGTCCAAAAGGTTAATTTGCCATCTGGATGTTTTTGTGCCAAAACAATGCCAACATTGCTACCTATTCATGACAACCAACATTGCTTGCTTTGGTAAGCAAATTCCACTATATTTCGACATGAATGTATCATTGTTTATGAGTCATTCAAAAAAGTTCCATCAACCTGTATCCCTCCTTCAAATCCTGGTGGCATCGAGTTAAGTCTGTTTCTGGTGTACGTTCCCCCTCCATCCCCTCCCTTACCTCAAATGGCCACACAGCTGACACTGCACGTGAAAAGGCTGAATGTCTAAACTCCATGTTTGCTTCTAAATCGTGTGTCCCAAACCCGTCGCTTTCTCTACCCACCTTACCCAGTCGCACCCAGCTGTCCCTGGACTCTGTGTCCTTTTCATCTGAAAAAGTGGAGAGTTTGCTCTCAAACCTCGACTCAGATTCTGCAACCAGTCCAGACAGCATCAGCCCACATGTCCTAAAAAACCTGCTCCTCTGCTCTTGCACACCCTCTCCCTGTTCTATTCACCCTCTCATTTGCTCAAGGTCATCTGCCATCTCCTTGGAAATCAACAAACATGACCGCCCTGCATAAAAATGTGCAAAAACAGATCCCCACAACTATAGACCAATCAGCCTTCTCCCAATCATCAGCAAGGTTATGGAATTCATCATCGCTTCAAACATTAAATCCTTCCTCTTCTCCAATGGCTTGATTTCCGATCATCAATTTGGATTCAGACCAGGTCACTCTACCCTGGATATGCTGCTTCTGCTCTTCCAACAATGGATGGAGATCCTCAATGCCAGACATGAAATCAGAGCCATCTCCCTCGACATATCGCGTGCTTTTGACACGGTCTGGCACCCTGCTTTGCTCACCAAACGCTCTTCCTATGGTATTCAAGGCCATTTCCACTCATGGCTCGCAGACTTCAAATTCCCTGCTTTCCTTCCTGAAAGTCCCTGTGGTGCCCATCTTCTTTACCCCGTGTACCCCGCCCCATCCCTCTCCCTTCCACAGATCTCATATCTCTGTTCCCCACTATTTTTTCCTTCCCTCTCCCACCCCTCTTGTCTCCTGCTCCCCTTGTTGTACATTCTTTGTGTTAGCTCTCATACGAGCCTCGACAATGTATACAAAAAAATAAAAAACCGGAGCGGACATTAGTTACACTTAGAATATAAAGAAGTTAAGCAGCATAGTCATCCTCTGACATCATCTATGCAACAACGATTTGTTTATAAAACATTTCATTTATTAATAAAAACATTTTTATTATATCTTGTGTCACCGCAGTAACTCTACCTCCATTTTTTATTCTACAATTAAAAGATAACCCACATGGTGAAATTGGATGTGTCAATGCCAATAACTGGTAATATGGATAATTACAATTTTCGAGGAAGATTTCTTCGCTGCATTGCAGGCAAACACCGACTGGAGCTGATTGCATGATTATCCACAATGCCGGTATCTGCCAGAGGTAGTAAATAAGACAAAACTGTTGAATATTTTGCTCTTGGTCACCTGCCCAACTGTCTTTGACCTGAAAATGAAATGAATGATTGAAGGACAAAATACAGGGAGACTTGGACAAAAAGGGGAGTGGGGAGGAGAGATGGGTTGGGGAGGATGCATGGGTGGACAAGATGGACACAGAAGTAAAGTAAAACCTGGAAATTTGGAAGGAGGCAGGATTTGGGTGGGGTTAATGAGGGTAGAAAAGATCATGGTTCTGGATTGGGGACGATCTGAGATGGTGGTGAACAGCTGTCTTGAAGACTTGGAGAGAAGAATGGGATTGAAGATGATGTGGAAGTTGATTCCACAGGTGGGAAAAAGAGGAACAAATGAGTGGAGGTGAGCAGTGATCCTGTATTTTGGTAGTTTCATCAGAAGGGGGTTGATGGTGGACCACGTGTGTCCTGCAGAAACCTGGGGGTGGGAGGGGGGAGGCGTGGTGGGGGGGGGGGGGGGTACGGACAAAGCACAGAAAGAGCAGAGGGTGCAAGACCAGGAAGGAGACGATAGAAGACAGAGAGACCACCGCAAAGTGATAGGCAGACTCAGCTTCATCGTGGGAGATTCCATAAACGTAATCCATAACGTATTGCTTTGGGGTACTCCAGCCTTGACAGGGAGAGGAGATTTTAGGATTCTGTTGAGAGCCGCTCGTTTGCTACGAGAGGAGAGGAAGTCAGTAAGCCATGTGTGGAGTTGGCCTTGGATGCCATAGGCAGAGAGTTTGGAGATCAAGGCAGGATGCCAGACTATCAAAAGCATATGTCCAAGCGAGGCGCATTTACGCTTAATTTACATCAGGCTCCTCCACATTAAAAGGCAACGTTAAATGGCGGTCTGAAAAAATAAAATGCGTTTCTTGTCATCGCTCAATTTTGCCAATCTCAAAGACTGCTTGCCTTCAAGATGTTCTTACATCATAATAATGGACCTTCACTGAAGTTGTGCACCTGATATTTGTCTTGTGTGCTTGAACGACTTTTTTTTGGATTGTGACCTAATTAACAAAAATCATAACTTCAATAATTTTCTTCCGATATTCATGATGTTGAGTTTTTTTGATAGATTGTAGATGGGGACACATTTTCTTTATTTACATTGTATCCCTAAATGTTGAAGGTCAAGGTCATCTGGTGGTCCACAAAAAACAAGGCCATCATTGGATCACGGGCCAAGGGTAAATCGCAGGATATTGCCAAGGGTAAACCTCCCCTGGTCGGGGGAGGTTTACCTTTGGCGATCACTTTGTGATTGCAGATATCTAGTTTCTTTTTGAAATAATTCTTTCATTAAATTTTTTTTTTTAACATTAAAGGCTCCACTGTTGGACCGTATAGTCGTCATCAAGTCCAGGCCTTCAATGAAACAAAAAACAACTGAAGAGATAGAGAAGTGAAGAAAAGGAAGAATAATCAGAGTTTTTGAGGAGGTGGAAAAACCTGCCTTTTGAAAAGCTGTTCGGAAAGCTGTTGCTCCCAGCAATAATGCAACCAGCAGCCACAGGCTGCATATGAAATGAAAGGAAATGACTACTTTTACCATTTCTTCAGTTACAGTTGCCTTCTGAGAGCCAATTCAGCAGCTGCTCTTTCTACTCAATCATATGCTTTTTTTGTTTCAGTTAACCAAAAACAGGATAGTTTCCTTTTGTTTGCCAAATACCTCTCTTGGCATTGGCTCAAAATAATTGTCGCTCATGTTGTTTATCTTTCTGGCATAAAACCAAACTGGTTGTTGTCTATGTTTATCATTTTTCTTTGCCTTCTTTCAACCAGGTTTTCAAAAACGTCAATGCCTGCTCAATAAGTTTAACTCCTCTGTAAGATGAACATAATAAATGGTCTCCCTTCATCTTGAACAATTGCACAATCTTCAGGGATCGCTCCTTCCCAGAGTTTTCTACACAACTCCATAATTTCATTTGATTCTCACATCTCCGGCCACATCTATCATTTCAACTGGAGTCCAGTTAAATCCGCTGCCTTTCATTTTTTTTTAACTCTTCACAGCTGATCCAACTTCTCCTTCTTCACATATCTCTTCTTCTGGAACTTCAACTTTAATACATTCTAGCTTGTTCTCCCATTTTTTTCCTTCACTCAAGAGCTTCTCAAAGTAAATTTTCCATTCCTTACCAATATCACCTTTTGTCATTGAATGTTCACTTTTGTTTTTCAAACAATTAACTTCCACCACAACTCTTGTATCCTTTACCAGATGCTTGGATATTTTCAAAATTAGATTCTTGCCCTCGATTGGGATTAAGCCCTTTCCCCATTCTTCATACACTTTGTTCTTTACTATCGTGGCATTTCCTTCTTCGCTTTCTTCTTCGCTTTCTTCTTCAAACGTTTATAATCTTCTTCTTAAAATGTTTATAATTATCTTGAGGGTCTTTACTATTTGTCCGTTAGAAGCTATGTATTGTGGTATTTGTAAGCATTAGTAAATGCCTGTAAATGTAGGATTAAAATTGACGGTTACATGTTATAAGTTTCGTTTAGCACAGATCGGTGAATTGTAATATTAATTGCTTGATGTAATGAGATAATTTTGACTGTAGGTGGCAGTATTGTACTGTAAACTGCCTGGTGAGATTCGTGAAGGTGCTGGAATGTTGTCAGACGAAACTTCCAGTATGGACTAGAATCGCATCTACTGGAATGCATGGGATTGTTCTGTGATACTATATAAACCCGCGAGAGGGAGATGTAGCGAGACGGGTGATATTTGATGAGCTGTGTGTATCCATCGTCCCCGTGCTCAATTTAACTCTGAGTAAACGAGGTGTTAATGTCCAGAGTGGTTGTTAACGCGTGGAGCCGATTATAATGGGGTTGTTTAAAACTCATTAGGATTGTGTATCGGGAAAATTCCTTTGAGCTCTTTAATCATCCTGAACGGGCCAGTGTACGAGAGGACACTGTGATGGGAATCGAAGGATCGACAGCCCCGAAGGACGAGGTGAACATGCGTGAGTTGTGCTGGCAGGACCGGGACACTGGGTGGTGGAAACAACTCAATACGGGAATCGGAGTTGGACATTGTATGTGATGGTGAACTTCCTCATTTGACTTTGTATCTGTTTATTTGAAATACAAGTTACAGTGTTACGCTGTTGATGTGGTCCCTGTAACGCCACTCAGAAGAAACAGACACCAACTGACAAAGATCCATTCAAGTGGTAGCTGTCCTGTACGTTCATTCAAACTCGTGAAGCTCAAAGCTTGGATTGCAGTGATGAGAAAACGCGCTGAGTCCGGCACCACGAAAAACATATGTACACCAAAGGGAGGGAAACCCCGAAGGTGTGTGTGCGTATCTTCATTCAGCCCGACACTCTTTTTGTCACTTTTTCTCAGTTACTGTTTCTGTTTGAGCGATTCTTAAACCCCAGTTTTGCACCCTCTTCAGGAACCAACTATGATCAAGGGCCAGATCAATAAAAGTCTGCGGCAAAGCGCACTCCATTCTCTTCTCACAATTTTATCTTCTCGTGCAGCCTCCCTGCACCTGCCTGTAGTGCCATGCACTGCTTTCATCCCGTGCCTGGTTTTTCATCAACTGCCCAGTTCAGGTTGAATGACGGATGTGTGTGTGGTGTCATCGCTGGGGTGAGTTTCTTACTTGTTATATAACTGTGCTTAAAAAATTCTGTTCCTCATGCTTCATTATTCAGGATTCTGTGTCTTCTGTCCCTGTGTGTAATAAATTGTTTCTTCCTTTCTTGAAGGTAGCATTGCATTTGTGGTTCCTGGCATTTTGCCTTGCCAATGATTGGGCTTATTGATTGATGACCCTTGGAGGGATGAAATTGTTATTCACTTAATTGAATTAACTGTGCTTGTTTGGACACTCATGGGATTAATGACGTGGCACACAACCGCTCAGGTGTCACGTCAGATAAATTGGCATCGTGCTCAGTTATCCGTGGAGTGTTAGCTCCAGCATGTACGGTTTTCACCAATAATCGCTTGCAGTTCTGGGAGGGGCCATCAATGTGACTATTTCATTACGACTTTTAGTTTTTAAACATTTTGAATAATAGGATTTTTAAACATTCTTCACAAAATATTTTAGTTTGTATATTGTCCATTTATATCACAACTTTTAAAAATTGAGATATATAAATTACAAACATTTGCATGAAATTAGGACAAATGCTTTTGAAATCGATTTTAGATACGATTATTCTTTGTTTGCCATCTCAGTTCTGTAGTCATATCGGATAATTACTTTTATAATCGTTTTGTAAAAGAGTCATTTTCCTTTTATGTTTGTTTGTTTTCAAATGTTCTCCTTAATGTCTTTTTACAAAATCAGTATTACTGAGACAAGCAAGTTGCCCATGCCCACACAGGGTTCCAAACAGGGTGGGGTTCGAGGGGGCAAAGATGCAAGGGGAATCTTCTGTCATCGAGATGGCAAGCTTGGAGCAACAATTCGCATTTATTGCCACATTTGATTGAATTCAAATGCTCTAATGGCGGCGAGGTGCTCCATTTGGGACTGCTTGTTCGATATATGTGGCTTGTTGATGCCTCGGGTCCATAATAACAATTTGTATTGGTGTCAAAGCCAGTGACCAATTGCAAATTAAAAGCAGGATTAATGTGCTCATTCCTCCGATTAATGATCACCAAGAGGAAGGTGTGTTTTCTTATGTTGAGGGAAAGTTTGATATGATAAACTTATCACAAGTCTCATAATTTCCTCTCCATTGTCATTTATAGAGAGAAATAAATTTAAACTTAAACTTAAGTATTGTGAAAAATGAGGGTATGAGAGCATTTGGAATTGTGAAGTGTGCAGTTTCAGACTATCATCAGGAGAGGAAAGAAAATGCACTCCCATTTTGGCAGGTCCACTTTTGGTGTGAGTTCAATATGTTGGTTGCTTGTGGTTAGACTTCACTGAGTGCACAGACATCTATTAACACAACCTAGACTTGGCTGAGTGCACGGAAGCTTTGTGTTTTCAGGTTGCTCATCAATTAGTCCTCTTTTCACAAATTGCGGCTGTGTGCCGTCTGAGCCAAAACTCCGCTTCATTTAGATTCATTTTTATCCATAAGATGAAATATGCACCAGTTTCTTCTTTGTTAAAATTTCTGTTGCAGTGGCAATTTTCCCAAAAATTTCAATTTTCCCATTGCTAGGAAACCAGCTAGCTTGGTGCCAGGTTTTGGAGCTTTGCTAGCAGGTTGATAGCTTATTAGAATATTCTACTATCTTATGGTCATCAGGTTATTAGAATTTTATTCTTCGGTTTTAATTATTAGATTATTAGAATTCGGTTATTTAAACTTTATGATTAGAAATTAATTATTAGCTTACAAGAGTGGTACCTTTGCTATGCACAGGAGGTGTTGGACAGCTGCTTCGTGAAGGACTTGGGCAAAAAATTGACTGCAGTTGAACCCAACAGAAGTAAGGTGGGTAATATTTCAATGATGTCACAATGGCAAAACTGCAAATGACCAATCCGCGAATGTCATGGGTGCAAGCACACCTTCACATAACTTCCTGATTCTCCTTTAAACTCAATCTCTCTCTATATTTTCATTGCAAAAAGCATCATTCCAATTACAAATCAATACTATACCATTACTAGAACAAAATACGAATACTCGTGAGGTTAATAAATAAAGACACTTCATAAAAACACCCACGAGATAAACAGTATAGAGGGCATTCTCACGTGACACCCAATACAGACATACCTGCCGGTGAGAAAGGGTGGACACAAAACACTTCATACGGATCGAAAATTAAAATCATAATTGAATTGAGATATTGTCAAACCAGAGAATGTTTCCACGGAATCCGTGATTGTGTTTACTTCCGGATCAGGAGCAGTTTTGTACGGATCAAAAGTCAAAATCATAATTGTATTGAGGTATTTATGAAACCTCCCTCCCAACTTATGACATCCGAAGGGACCCCAAAATGTTCCACAGAAGGTTTGGCAGGGCTAGCCCCAAAACTGAGGGAGTAGTTCAGGGACGCACGGACGGACAGACACTCCTGCTTTATAATATACTGTAGATTAATTAATTTATTATTAGAAATTAGTTGTTAGCCCCACCAGACCTCAACCTTCCAGCTGTGCCCAACAGTGAATTGGCTGCTCCGGTGGTTCTCTCGGAAAATTCCGTCCAGACTTCGGTTAATGTATTTCCATCCAGGTCAGCTGCGGGCCCTGGCTCAGACCAGGCCACCTTCAGGCTCTTCTGGGCAAGGAATCTGCCAAATTGTCAGGTCAGGCCAGATCAGATCTGTGACTTGCTATCAGTACCATGTAAACCTGTACTAACCTGTTTCATAGTCGGGTTGTCAGCGACTAAACCATCTCCCCCACCAGGCTTCCTCGTGAGGAGGGTGTATGGACATGGACACCCAGCAGGATTAAAAGCAAAACCTGTCAAATGGTGGAAAAGCTCCATGTGAGCCAACGTCCATCCATATCTGGTGCCCAACTGTGTCGATGGACGTCCTCCTGCATTTGGGTACCTCTTTCTAGGACGATGGCAGAATTTGCACTCCGGCCACCATAAAACACTTCATTCCGCAAAAAAATATTTTTAAAAACGCAAAGAAAACTGAAAACACATTCCGTGGGAGTACCTCCTGCGCAGCTCCCCTTCCTAGGTATCTGGAAAAGGTTTTTACCGTCACATTTGGAATGTTTTAAATTTAAGAAAAAGTGATTTAAACCTCGAAGTGTTGGTAAATTGCCTGGAGTATTCTTTAGTCAAAGAATCTAAACACATAAACTGTTCCAGGATATTCCTCCCCTTTCTGTCCATCTATACAAGTTCTTTAAATGACAACTTCTCACAATCATTTCCAAATGTCCTTCTCCAATACTGCTTCCTCATCTTACCTTCTTTGCTGTTTCACTCCTGGAGAGCTTGCAAACTCGTACGCCATCTCCCATAACCTTCACACAGCACTCTCTTTCTTCATGCCCTAAATCATCCTTCCTGCCACCCCAACATGAAGTTTGTCTTCGACTTTCACCTTTCAAATTATCAAACCAAATTAGTTTGTCGCAAGTGTGGGATTCAGTGTTAAATCACTTCACATCCATACTCTCCCCCACATCATCTCCTTCACGCCCACATCCCCCTAGACCTTCTCGATATCTCCCAATTCAACGTTTCTCCACCCCATTCCCCGCTCCTCCCGATGACCCTCATGTTCCACCCCCCCCTACATCCCCTGCCCCCTACATCCCCGCTCCTCGCTTCATCCCCATTCCCCACCCGTCACAGCTTCCCCTAGCCTGCCCTCACCCAACCCTCCCAACCCCGCTCCGCTTGCCTCACCCTCCAGTTCCCTCCTTCCCCTCACAGCTTCTCTCACCCCACCCCTCCAAATCCCCCCTCCCTGCTTCCCCTTTGCCTCACCCCCTCCAGATTCCCCTTTGCCTCACCATCTTCCAGCTTCTCCCTCACTCCACCCCTCACAGATCCCCCTCAATCCACCCTCTCCCAGCTACCCTCGTCCTGCCTTCTCCCAGCTTACCCCTCGCTTTGCCCCTTCCAGCTTAGCTCTTGCCCTACACTCTCCCAGCTTACCTCTCGCCCCTCCCCCTCCCAGGTTACCTCTCGCTCCTCCCCTCCAGCTTACCTCTCGTCTTGCTCCCTCACAGCTCACCTCTTGCCCCGCTCCCTCCCAGTTTACCTCTTGCTCTACCCCATCCCAGTTCCCCCTCTCCCTACCCCCTTGCCCCAACTCATCCCATTTTCCCCCTGCTCTTCCCCCTCCCAGCTTTCCCCTCACCCCGACACCCCCTTGCCCCATTCCTCCTACCTTCTGCCTCATCCCATCCCTTGCCAACTTCCCTCTTACCCTACCCCTTCCCAGATTCCTTCTTTCTCCGCCCCCTCCCAGCTTACCCCTTGCCAAGCCCTCCAGCTTCCTCGCTGCCCCGGCTTCTCTCAGCTTCAGCCTCATTCCGCCCCTTCCCAGCTTCTGCCTGATGCCTCTTAAGATCCTCATCTTGTCAGTTGTCACTGGTACTTTGGTGCATTTTCAAAGTTGCTTGAATATGTATGTGAGTTATGTTACATTTCCCTTGCCACTGCACGTGCGGTATGTCGGTTGACTCGAAGGAAATGCCATTACAAGCAACAACTGTAACCAGATTAAATTACAAGTCGTAAATTGGAGTGCAATGTTGTATCGAAATGTATTCAGTCAAATAAAATATGACCCAGAGGAAAATACACCACAGATTGTTTTACCCTCAATTGACTCTTTGGCATGACGTGTTTTGCTTGCATGATCAATGGAGAGTGCAAAACAGACTCCCATGAAGGCAATTAAAAAGTACAGACTGAAACAAGAAACTGCATGGATCATGGTAGAAGCTGTGAGGGCTGAACGTGCCTCATGGGCTTTTAGTCAACACATTCAGGTAATCAAATTCAACCAAAACAAAAGTTCGTTTGTCCGTTTGTTTTTCAGAATAGACAGAGCACTTTCAAGGGAGATTCTTGGCAAGTTTCGTTAGTTGGGCCTGCTTGTGAACTCCCCTGGCTCATGATGCAAGGAACCCGATTCTTTTGAAACTGAAAACTGACCGTGGATACTTGCATCAGCTCCTTGAACTGATCTTTACATCATGAAACTGAATCTCTGGATCACGATGCTATAGGAACTCCATTGCTTCCGGTTCCAGGTCTGAGCGTATTGGATGTGTTGGATGTGTTAGACCTACTTCCTGAAAGCTCATCAAAGCTAAGATTCCGGCTCCATATCTCTCCTGTCTTTCTGTTGTCATTTCATCCTTGTGTTGTTAGTTGCGTTTTTAACACATTCTCATGTCCTATCTGTACCTTTTGGTTGTGTCTTGTCAAATTTGTGTTTGCATGTCTCCAGCCAAGCTCTCCAGACCTCAGCGAGCAAGTATCTTTATTTTATTTTTGGTGTATTTATTTTATCTTTCCCGGCCTTCTTTCATATTACCCTCTCCACTTAAAAAAAAAAAACATTAAAATAAACTTTATTCAACAAAGGAAAATAAGTAACTCATTCTGCCTGTTATTTAATTCCTTCACACCTTTATCCCTTTCATTTTCAATACCTTCCAATATAACTAATTTCTTGCTTTTTCTTCTTCTTTTTCTCCTCCTCTTCCCTTTAGAAGAGGTGATGTCCAATTTAAGCCTCTGTCCTGCCTTGACCACGATACTCCTCCATCTCCCTCTGTTCTCAGCCAATTCTATCCACCCACCCCGACCTTGCGGATATCCCTCCTCACACAATCCTCCCATCTCAACCATGGTCTACCTCTTTTCCTCCTACCTTGCTCCCTGAACCTATCTGCACTCTTTCCATTCTCTCTTCCCCCATCCGCACCAAGTGCCCACCCCACCTTAGCCGCTACTTCACCAATCTCCCCGTCAAGCTCATCTGCACACCAATCTCCTCCCTCAGTTCATCCATCCTCCTTCTATCCACCCTCTTCACTCCCTCAATCATCCGGATCCAGTTGTTCTCGCAAACCTGCAGCCTCTGTTGTTGTCTCTCTGTCAGTACCACCATCTCCAGACTGTAAAGGTAGGCCGGTGTTACACATGACATCAGATCCTTCCCTTTGAATTTTCTTGATATCTTTATGTCTGCCATTACTCCCTCCACCCTCCTCTAAGCATTCACACCCACCTCAATCCTCTTCCACACCTCTGCCTCGGACTTACCATCCCTGGTCACTGTTCCTCCCAAATACTCAAACTTATTGATCTGCCTGGCCTCCTTCCCCTCTAACCTGATAATTCATTTAATTTCTCTGCTGCCTGACCTACATCATGTCAGTCTTCTCCATACTCATCCTCAGCCCATGCTTCTCAAATGCCTCCTTCCATTCCCCCAGTACTTCCTACATCTCCCGCCCACTCTTCACTACAATAGCCAGATTGTCTGCATTCAGCATCCTCCCCATACTACCACTCAAGCTCACCTTCCTGCTTACCAACTCAATCACCATGATAAACATGTGTGGGCTGAGAGAGCTCCCAACGGTCCACAAATCCCAATGCCATCTCACCTTGCACCTCCAACCTGTTCTCCACCAACTGTCTCAGCGAGAACATCCCATCCGCCATCCCCTACCCTTTCTAAACCTTTGTTGCTCTTCTCCAATCTCCATCTCCACACTGTTCCTTATCCTCCTGTCCAGACATCCTCTCCAGCACCCTCATTGCATGATTAGGGAGCTAATGCTTCATTACATGATGAAGGAGCAGAAACACTTGAACATCGCCCTTCCCTTTCCATATCGGCATATTTATGCCTGTCCTCGAATCCGCCAGAATTGAACCCTCTCTCATACATATTGTTACGAATTTGCCCCCCGCCCAGCGTGCGAACAGCCGCTTCAGCCAATGGCGGCCGTCTCGCCCATCAGACGGACAATTCAGTCGCGACTTTCCGGAACAACGCCGAAAACCAGTCACGGGTGTGCTCCAAGCGCACACCACGGCCTAGTCAACACTCTACCCGCGCGACAGGGTCAATCGCCGAATTATCGATATACCTAAGTATTCGCACGGCAGACTACGAGAGACCGTACCTCAACGAAGGCCTGCTTGGACACGAACCGCTTAAGCGGTTCGTTCCGTTCTGGGATAACCGAGCGGTGTATTATCGCCAGGCCTCGTTGGACCCAATTCTTTTATCGCTATTAAAAAACCCGCTATTATTCCGAAGGCAAGATAGCAGTTCAATGGGGAAAGAGGACACAACGAACGGGTTCACATTCACACAAGGACATTTATTTATAAAACGACACATATACAATCAAGCATGCATGTATGGAATCAAAACACCGACATGCACGTATGCAGAAAAGCAATGGAATTGGCGGTAAGGGACAAGACACGAACAAGGCAAAGCACTACAACCGTCTTATTATTATTCACAAGCACTTGCACAGTTCTACTTATTGGACTCGGCGCCACAACATTCATTCAAAGAAACAAGGAAAGACCCCCTCAAAGACAAGGGGGTCAGACTGGACCCGTAGGCCTTATAACGTGGAGCCGTGTAGACCGCAGAGGCTCCGCGAGACCGTTGCAGGTTACCTCCCCCTCGTGGTGACTTCCTTGGGCGACCCTTGATGGTCCTTCTCCAGCGACCCACCGACGCGCGGGACTCTGGACTCCAGGCTCCCGTGCGGCTACCCACAACTCCGCACTCCGACACGAGCCCAGATCTCCACTGACTGACTGACTGACTCCACCGACTCACTTTGACCCAGGCAGAGAGCGACCACTACCTCCAGACCTCCAGACCCACAGCCCCACACCCCACACACACGACCTTTTATCTCGACGTGCCCCTTTTTTGCGTGCCCGACGTGCCCTCGACGTGCCCACACCCCCACAAGACGTGACGTTCCACGTGCCCTTTTATCTCGACGGCCCATCGCCCCTCCCTTCGCGGCGCCGCGGGGAGGACAATTCCAGGAGAGATCGGCCTGGCTCTTTTGTTTTAAGAACTGCCTCCCCGCGTCTCTTCCGCATGTGCTTTTCGTTGGGGGGGGGGGAGGGGTGAGGCCGTCGTCCGTTCTCTCCGGGCGAATGTCAAGCTTCTCGCAACCCTGCTGAGGTGGCAACGTGTGGTGGTGGTGTGGTTGGCGTTATGGTGGCGTGGCTGGCTTTTGTGTAGTGAGGGTGGTATGGTGGTGGCGGTGGTGGTTAAGGTGGTTGTTGTGAAGGCGGCTGTTCGTTGTCTGTGGGGATGTTGGCAGTTGACGAGAAGGTTGTGGTGATCGTGGTTGTTGTGGTTGGTGGCGCTTTGTGGTGGTAGTAATGGCGGTTGGTCCAAAATAACGATAGTAAAGAAAAACGGCTAACTCAAAGATCACAGCCCGGGTGACACGAATAATTCCCATTAGACAACGGTGGGGAAATCTAACTGAACACGGACTTATCGGCATAACTGAACTAAGGACCTATATCAGGGGTCGGGAACGTGTGGCTTGCGAGCCAGGTGTGGCTCTTTTGATGATTGCATCTCGCTCGCAGATAAAATTGGAGTTTGAATAACTTTTTTTTTTTTAATATATATTTTTTTCATCATTTTGAAAAACTGAGACAATTTAAAGATGTCTCAATGAGCCCTGTGAGAACAATTTCTCACAGAAAGTGAGCCCACTCAAAACTTTGATCTCCACCAGTTAGCTGGCTTCACATCCAGTCTCCGACAGTCATTCAAAGCACGCTTTGGAGAATTTCGTGAGCACACTCGTCTTTTTAAGTTCATCACCCATCCAAACGATGTTCACTGAACACAGCCGACCTGAGTTACATTCCTGGTGTCTCCGTCAGAGATTTTGAAGCAGAAGTGGCTGACCTGAAGGCCTCAGACATGTGGGTGAATAAGTTCAAGTCACTGAATGAAGATTTGTAAAGAATCGCACGACAGAAAGCGGAGTTGGCGGCAAGCACATGTGGACAGAAATGAAAAAACTTCAACCCGAAGACCAGCTGATTATCAAAACTTGGAACGCGCTTCTCTGTCACATACCACACACTGCAGCGTGTGAGTATTGCTGTATTGACCTTGTTTGGATCTACGTATGCATGTGAGCAGTCATTCTCACATCTTAAAAACATCAAGTCCAACCTACGATCACGTCTAATGGATGAAAGCCTCAACGCTTGCATGAAGCTTAACCTCACCAAGTACCAACCAGACTACAAAGCCATCAGCAAATCCATGCAGCACCAGAAGTCCCATTAATGGTGAGTATTATAACAACATTATTTAAAAGAATAAATTCAGAGGCTTATTATACTCACATTTAGTTGAATTCAGTCTTAAAATATATTATATGGCTCTCACTGAAATAGATTTCCAAATATTTTGCTTTCATGGCTCTCTGAGTCAAAAACGTTCCCGACCCCTGATCCTATATGGTGTTCTGCGAATTTCCACAGCCGTAACAATATATTCAGCAGCCTCTTCGTCCAACTGACTCCAACTTCTCCCACTGCAATTATTATTTCTGTACACACCTCATAAATGCCTGGCGCGCTTCCATTTTTCATCCTCGTCAATGCCAGCCGCACTTCCTCATCTGTGATCTCCACCAAATCCACTTTTCCCTCTCCATAATATGGTAGCTCCAGCTTGCCGTTGATTCCTTCCTGGTTCAACACTCTTTGAAACACATTTTCTCTTCCCAATGGAAAGACAGTATGACAAATGAACACTGTATATGCTCCATAGGCCCTTTTCTATAAGAATGTACCAACCCCTTCTGCGTATCCCACTTCGTCACAGAAATACTGCCCCTTATATTCCACCAATTCCATTTAACTTACCTTCAAACTAAATTCGTCAATTACAATTTTCATCTTTAAGAACAATAAAA
>CM068965.1:51109283-51121595 GCA_035128595.1 Eptatretus atami | reverse complement strand
AGGATCCCAAGCCGCCACCCTAACCACAAAGCCAACACCAGGCTTGATGAAAGGGGGTTCTATGGTAGGAGACCCAGAAGGACCCCACTGCTGAGAGAGAGACAAAAGAAAGCCCGACTGGATTTGCCAAAACACACCTGAACAAGCCAAAATCTGTCTGGGAGAATGTCCTGTGGACAGATGAGACCAAATTTGAGCTTTTAGGTAAAGCACATAATCTCTATGGTTACAGAAAACAAAATGAAGCCTTCCAAGAAAAGAACACCTTCCCTACAGTCAAACATGGAGGAGGTTCAGTGATGTTTTGTGGTTACTGTGCTGCCTCTGGCACTGGGTGCCTTGAATGTTGCATGGGAATTATCCATGAAATCAGGAAGATTACCATGGCATTTTTGGAGCCAATGTTCAACCCAGTGTCAGAAAGCTGGGTCTCCGATCGAAGTAAGGCTTGCAGCAGGACAATGACCCAAACACACTTCAAAAAAACACCCAAGAATGATTCAGAACAAATGGCTGAGCCTGTTCTGAGTGGCCAGCACATGAGTCCAGATCTAAAATCCCATGAACACCTGTGGAAATCTGAAAACAGCAGCTTGGAGAAGGCACCCTCAAATCTGGGAGAACTGGAGCAGTTTGTACAAGAAGGAGTGCTTGGCCAAACGCCAGTAGAGAGGTGTAGAAGCTCATTCATGGCTATAGGAAGCCTTGACTGCAGTTATTTGTCCAAAGGCGTGACACCAAATATTAAGTCTCCAGGTGTCAATCATTTTGGTCCAATGCCATTTCTTATTCTTTTCGATTTAAAAAATATAATTGTTAATCAAAACAAAGGTTCTGTATATTAACAGTGAAATAAAGAATTGTGGAGACCAATTACTTTTGTCAATCAACTTATTTTGAGAAAATTGTGAAGTTATTTTTTTGAAAAACGTAGTTTATATTTTTTTTTTTTATTTTTATTTTTTATTTTTTTTTTTTTTTTTTTTTTACTTATTTTTTTAATTTTTATTTATTATTTGATTATTATTTTATTTTTTTTGTTATTTATGTTATTTTTGTTTATTTTTTCTATTTTTGTTATTCTTATTATTTTTTTGTATTTGTATTTTTTTTTATTTCTTATTTTTTTTTTATTTTTGAGAAAATTGTGAGTTATTTGAAAAACGTGCAAGGGTGCTTATATTTTTGGCCACGACTAGACATGCTACAAGTTCTGCAAGTCATTGGAGTGCAGCATCACTTTGATGTCACTTCTGAAGGAACCCTACACTTGGACAAAAGTTGCTGAACAATGACAGTGAGACGTTTTGCAACAGAAATGCTGAAAAGGATATTATTAGTGACACTTACAATGAAATTCAAGTCAATATGTCACATTTATTCATTTATTATCTGCTCCTTTTATCTATTTCCTATGTAAAGCACTCATGTTTCCGAAAACATACAAGCTGCAATGGATTTTCATATTTAATTTCCTATTCTCCCAGAGCAGGTGGAGGGATCCTTTCCTAGTCAGAGGGATGTAACAACTATTGCTAAACTTGCTGCAGGCCAGATATATGCCTAGTGATGTGTTAGTCATTTAAACAGCACATATGCAGATAAGTGATGTAACTAATCACTCTGACTGTTGTTACTGCACACGTAAAAATCCATCCATCGGGACCAGACTCTGTGCAGAGCGTTGGTGCTGCCTAAGCAGTCTCCTTGGCGATTGGGCACAATCCTGGTCAGGTCACCACTCCAACACAGGATACCAGCAAGCTGGCACTAATTTTGCTGACCTCCGAAGGATGACAGGCAGAGTCAACCCCACCTGATATTAATTCAACAGCCAAGGGGGATTTGAACTCAGGATCCTCAGATTCCAAGCCCACCACCCTAACCATTAAGCCAACACCAGGCACACATAGAAATGATTGTAAAGTAATTAAACATCCTGATTCCTCATACTAGCTAAACAAAAGTAATGTAGGAAATCATATACATTTTAATAATAGTCATATTAAATACTAATAATTTTATAAGTAACACACATACCTATTGTGTCTTCAGAGAGTGCTTCCTTTTGAGGAGAGTGCCCGTGTTGGGGAGAATACTTGCTGTTACTATTCTTAAGTTGTTTTCAAATGAAGTGATAATAGCGAAATAAAATACTGAACAAACTATAGAGTTTGAAGAACATCTTACCCCACACAGTCTTGAGAAACAAGGACATGTGCAGAATTTGCGAGCGACAAATTTGATTGCTTGTGATGATGGAAAATGCCGTAATAATTTTTCCAAGTACTGCTAAACGGACGGGTTTTGAAAGTGCCACAAAGGTGATTTGTGTTCTCGTGTTCAAGTACTGTATATAATTCAAATGAAATAAAATAACTATTTTAACGGTTTGAGAAGAAAGAAAAAAAACTCAGAAGTTTACCACCATTACTGCCACGTCTTTTTACACCACCTTATTTTAAGGCGATACATTCGTTCTTCGTACCTGTTGTTTGTGTCCTTTATGACATCCTTAAAAACAGTAAATTCCCTGTTTTGGAATTATTTTCAATTTTGATTGATTGCCAGACAAGCAGAGTAAAAACATTATCTCACTCCTCTCTGCGCATGTGCGATCAGGATGAATTCAGAACTAAACCACTGCTAAACTACACGTTCGTTTTCCGGTTCATGCTCTGATTTGTGTTCAAAATATAACATTCAGTTTTAATGAAGTTGTTCCTCGATCATAAGCTGACCTTTGTAGACACACAGACAGACGGACCAAGTGAACCTCCTGCTTAACCCTGCTTTCTGCTTGGCGTACGTGGGATAAATATCACCATGTGGGCCGGATCAAACCTTGTCTCATCTGGCACACACGCTGGACGTTTCCCATGCCTACCCTAGAGTGTTATCAAGATGATTTGGGTGTTTTCACATTCATTTTTGGTTGTAGATCTCCATTTTCAGAAAAGAACATCGTGTTGTCCAGGCCTTTACAATTAGCCTCACTGGCAGATATCCTACAAATGTGAAAGTTGATAAGTCAAGCCGATTGTGAAGAGTTTTTGTTGTGGATTCTCTATTTTCCATCAATGTGAAAAAGTATGGAACTTAAAAACTCGTGGTTAGTTATCCATAAAGCAAATAATTTATTGTGCAAATGGCACGTAAGTATTCAGTAAATTGTCTTACCTTTAACCATGTACGCTCACTTGTTATTCGGTCTGTCTTGTTTTAACAGGAATTGTCAGCTATCCCGAATCTGCTTTCAAAGCGTTTGTCCAATTCCAACATTTATACTCCATCTCATCTTCTGATTTGGTTTATTGAAAACTTTCTCCTTCCATTCCCCCGTGTTTATGTTTTTCCACAATATTTGGTGCGTTCTATTGATTTTGCTCCTCACAAGATTAAAAGCCATTTGAGGTAAGGAGCTACAAAGACAAAGAAAGAAAGAATCTGTTGAAGTTGTTTTTAAAAAGACCTAATTAAACTGTGGGATTAACAGAAGCAGAAAGCAGGTGAAGAGTTTCAGAGTAATGTAGTTTGAGGGAAGAATCTTGAACAACAAGACTTCATTCTAGCCTTTGGTACATCAACAGTAAAGGGATGAGAGGAAGCAACAAAGTGAGTGTCGAACAACACATAGTGGAGGGACCAAGCTTGAAAGACTATAAGGACATTCTCTTTGGAAGTGCAGTACTGTATATATAAGAGGCTGAGGGAAGCAACAGATCGACGATGGGAAAGTGGTTCAAGAGAGGAGCCAAACTGCTGACCAATGAGAGGAAACACCTTGCTAGATCTTATCAGGTAGGGGACCTGTCCAGATATCAGAGCCATCCTTTCAACGTGGTCATATGGTTGGCTTGTACAGATCGAGAAAGAGATCAGACAGAATATACTTCTATACATGATGAAGACATCCGACTCAATTAGAAGCATTCTTGGCAATGGAAGTGATACATGTACGTCTCCAATGGAAGTGATCTGGCATTAGAACAGATATCAAGATCCACCAGTCTGAACTCAGGAAGCTCATATCCGAGCAAGAAGTTCCCATGCTGCAAGGAAAGGATGGAGTTTTTGGATACATTGAGACTACCTTTTTCTAGTTTTCAAAACAACTATATCCAATGTTGGCATGAGTAAAGAAGAGCATCCAAGTCATCTTCATGTTAAATAGCAGCTAGAACATGAGAAGAAGAAAAGGAGCTGTCATTGTATACAGTAAATATAGTAAGTATTATCATCAGCATAAATGGCTATCAGATGGAAGTAATGGTCAGGGAGATCATGAAGGTACGAAATAAAGAGAATGTGTCCTAAAACGACCCTGTGGAACAGCAGCATTAATGCTCTGAATTGGAGATGGTTGCTCTTTGTGCACAACCATTAGATGCCATTCAGAGAGAAAATAAGTAATGAAAGAGTGCACGTGACCACAAACTATTAAGACTTCAGGTTATGCAGCAGACCTCGACATAAAACATTGTCAAATGCCTTCGAGGTGTCAAGAGCAACAACCCTAGTGTCACGCCAGTGATCTCAAGCCTTATCAAAGTGCTCAGTAAGAGATCATCAGTTGAGTGAGAGTAGCAAAAATCATACTGGAAGTCAGTGAGAAGAGTGTAATCATTTAAATCGAATTAGCTTGTTAACATTGCCATCTGAATTCCTGATCACCACGTAGGGATACGCAGGTTCAAGTCCCACATACCGTATGTGTTTTATCCATTTTATACCAATGTCTTTGTAATTTATGCAAAAGTACACTGATGTTTACTACCGTCTTTGTCTTGCATGCAATTTAAGTACAAGCTCCATTCTGAGCATCAGATCAATGTAAAATGAATGCTTTAAGAGTCTATAATTGATTAAACTTTCAAGCACCTTACTCATAATGGGAAGTCGGCTAATGGGACATTATGGATGAAATCAACAAGACGTTGATTGAGGTATGCTAACTGCCGTGTGAAGCAAGGAGAAGCTCTGACATTTTGGGTATTAACCCTTCACCTTATTTTGCTCCGATGAAGGATTAACACCTGAACCATCAGCTTACCCTTGCTGTCCCAAGGCGGTTAGCATCCTAATCAACTGGCGATTGTATCCATTGTTCTACCTGTCCGCTGACGCAGACTGACACTAGCCTTTGCCAGCAAGACCAGTTCATGATTCTAATAAGACAGTAGTTGTTGGAGTTTGACCTCTCACCTGTAGTCTGGTATCCAGCCATGACTGAAGCGAGCTTCAAGCAAAAAGGAAAGACTGATTTTTGACAAGCGCATATTGAGGAGTTTTGATAGGACTGAAATTTTTCAGGACAACACTTCAAATTCACATCAGCCAGAATACAATCTGGTCTATTGCTTTTAGAAACCTCAAGTATGTATATTTATAATATATGAAACTTTCTTAAAAGTTCTAACAAGTGTGGAGATGACAGCATCAGTCCTTGCAGACAAAGCCTGATTAGGATGCTCCTTGTCATCAACAGTGGAATTGGTGTTGATCCAATTGGCAAAAGGTTTAACTTGTCAACATGAGTAAGGACATCAATTCCATTGAAGAGAGGAAGTATAGTTCATTTACTTTGATTTATACTATTTGTTATAGATAGGGAAGTCCTTAAATACATGTTGCTGTAAATAAATAGGGATAGAAGAGATACTCATTGCTGCTTCGCAATCTACTGTTGTATGCAAATGATGCATCAACGGTGGAATTTTATATAACACCCCCCAATTTTGCCCTCATAAATTATGGAAGCTTCCACTGCCACCCTCTTCTCCCCAACTCCGAAGTACCTGGGATACTATGAGGTCATAATTCAACTAATGCAACCCACACATTCATACTTCAACACAAGCCAATTGTCTTTCACATAGAAACCATATTGATCATTGTCCTGATTGGAGTGTGCTCCCTTCCACATGTATGGGGACACCAGCAGATTCCCTTCAGATATACTGTTGCAAGTCAGAAAGGAAGTGAGTGTAGTTGGGATGCAGAATTTAAATGAGGCAGAGTTTGAAAAATGGCAAAAACTCCAAGAGCACAAGCAAACACATTTTATATATGAAAAATATTTTGCTGCTTATAAATTCCTTACTTCCTTCCTTTTATATTTGATTCACCGTGATATTTAAATGTACAAGTTGTCTACAAATTCAAACTGTAATAAAATAATGAAATGGGCTGCAACAATGCAGTTTGCTGCATGTGAAAGACCATTTCTCAAAGTTTTATTGACTATGTTTTTTTCATTTACAGGTATCTCCTGTGACACGTGATGTCACGGTTACTGCAAGTGACAACCCCATAAGAAGTGGCTCATGGAAGAGCTAGAAGTGTGTTACCTGATTTATAGACACCGAATCAGCTACACAGGTGAAACGAAGCTTCAGAGTTACCTATGGAAGGCAGCCACCACTGAGAAAAGCGACTTGTGAGTGACATAAAAAGTTTATGGAGACTGATAGCATCTGGCAAAAGAAGGGGGCAGGCTGGCCACGCACAAGGGGTGAAGGTGTTGCACATGTTTGTGAGTCTTTCGAACACAGTCCCCAGATGTCCAGTCAGATTTGGATGATGATCTTGATAAATCATGACAAAACTTTGAGAAATGGTCTTTCACATGCAGCAAACCACATCGTTATAACCTGTTTCATCATGTTTTTATCATCATGGTTTGAATTTGAAACGCTAATTTGTGGACACTGTATATCTAAGCATTGCACTATGTCTACAAGGTATGATGGCAGGGTGAAAGTACATGATCCAGGCCTACTGGATGAGAAGGTGTAGCACTACAAGCTGGAATTGGTATAGTTTCGGTTTAGAAAAGCTGTTGAGCCAACACTCTATTACCTTCATGTTCTCCAAGTTCAGATCCACCGAATCTTGATAGCTCACTCTTGCCTTCATGGTATTGCATGGCTGAGCGAAAGGCCCAACTGCTCACCCTTTGTCATTTGTTCAGTTTGCTTCTCGGAAGTTTTGGAAAACCAAAATTCCATGTTGAAATTCCATGCAAGTTGCTATGAATTAAAATTGTGTTTTCGAATATTATATTATTCCATCAGAAGAGTGATCAGCAACTTTATTATAATCTATCTATAATTCTAGCAGTGTGTGTGTGTGTGTGTGTGTGTGTGTGTCTGTGTCTGTGACCGCTGTTTCTCGACAACCACTGGTCCGATCTAATTGAAATTTGCCAGCTATATTGCTAGGGACCTGAGTATGTGCCTTTTCAAGGTTTGATATTAATCGGACAAGTGCTTCCCAAGTTATGGCCATTTATTTACCAAACCAATGACAGGACACGTTGCTGTGTAGGCGTGGCCGATGGGGAAAGGGCGCCTTAGTTACTGTGGCGTAGGAGTGGCAACGGTCAATGGCAGCGAATGTCATGGCAAGCAAAGACAGGGAGGTAAACTTGATTTTAACTTGGATTTTAATTAACTCTGTGTGTGTAAGTATCACAGCAGTTGTTACTTCAATGAAAGCGATAATTCGTGGAATGCATGTGAACATTCCGTACGGGCACGCACCACTTCCGATAGTGATGACTTACTGTATTCTAATAATTTCTCTATTTCTTATGTGCATTTATAGATAAACACAATGCCCCAATCCAGTCGTTGTTTACGAGAGCGAAGGAACGGCCTGTGTGGTTGTTTGAAAGTTTTTTTTTGCACGTACGATCACGGCACGTACGGGCACGTACTAGTGACCTTTAATTTTACAAACATCTTGAATCCCACATTCTATCATTAAATTTCACATTGAGCTGTCTAATCTGGGTTTGATTCTGTTAGGTTGGTCAACCCTCACCCAACTATAAACTGTCATTTTCGTGCTTCACAGGAAGGGTGTTCCATCACAAAGTGTGCCATCACTCAGATAGACGTTATGCTGATCATCACGTCGGCTGGCATGAGTTACTTATCCTCATCGTGTCTTTCAGCACATAATGCCACTTGCAGTTTCTGGAGCAAAACTTTTCTTTTACTGGAAAGCGGTTGCTAAACAGGTTGCTGGAGACCCAGAGGCAATTTTATTTTTTTATTAGCCGCATGCCCTTGCTGTCATTTAACCGCAGTTAAAGGCAGTGGGACTTAAATTTGATCAGCCAAAACCTTGCTTGCAAGGCAACAAATAGATGTGTATGTGTTGATTAAATAAATCATTCAATTCATCCACATTCTGATGGCATTTCCCACATAAAGGGTTCCACTACCCTCCCCAGGTGCTCATCCACCTGAGGCAGTTAGTACTTCCTGAGTTTGCTGAGTTATTTTAACCACCGCTGAGCTTTTGACTTCACTCTGTTAAGATTAGTAGAAGCAGGGCCGCCAAGAGTATTGTCATGGACCCGGTGTCGCAGGGTTACAACGAGGGAGGAGATATACCTGGTTTCTCCCCGGACTCACCGAGAATCGCAGGCCATCGCACACAAATAAGTTTGTCGCAACGGGTCGCTAATCGACCGCGAAAGCCAATAACTTGACCACGTGATCCAGTGTCCTCCGTCTGACAACCCTTTAACTTGGAACATGTTGTCGCCTTATCGGGGAATCACGTCCTCATTGTGTACTTGTGTTACTTACCATATCAGGTGCAGCCAAGCGGAGCTGCCAAGTACGCACCGGCTAATAAGCAGATTTTGGAGTATAACTTCCCGTCTATGCTAAGGTGCGGACCATGCTGGACCAATGGAGGAAAAGTCAAAAACGAACTGGGTACATTTATAATAGAGCAAATTAATTTTAACAAACCGAAGAAAGTTATGTGGCATAGTATGGGATTTATTCACAAATGTACAGCAGGGGAAAGCAAGGAAGGAATTCATGGGTGCGGCAAAAGAAATGCAATATTTACAAAAGACTGCAGATTTACCCCAAATAAACTTAGACAATCTTAAATTACACGATACATAACAGACGTCATCACACACACACACACACACACCACACACACACACACACACACACACACAACCACACACACACACACACACACACACAGGAAAATTAGAAATAGCCCAGAGAGATAAGAGGCAGTTGAGGACTAGCAACCTCTTAGTACCTGGCATGCTCTCTGGACTGGCACAACCCAAATGCTAAGAAAGGGGAAGGAGGGAAGAAAACTGGAGTGTCTTATGGTGTGGGAGTGAGAGGTGCGAGTGTAGTGCAGCATGTCGTGCGGTGTGGTGTAAGAGGAAAGTGTGAGAGGTGCGAGTCAGTAAGGTCGCTCTGAAAAGAACGGTTGTTCGGAACTTGCCTTCGCCGATTGGTCTTGTGTGTCAACAGTGGACGAGAAATAGATGGGAGAGAAGATGTGTAAGCAAAAGACCTTAACGGAATTGTGTAAGAGTCTGTAAGTGTAAATGTTGGCTGCTGGATGCAGCCAAACACTGAACGTCGATGACCTGGGGGTGGTCCCAGCCCATTCTGGCAATCGCTTGTCCCACTACGATCTCCTCACTTGGCTGCTCCTCACTCTCCTGTCAGTCACGCTGACTTGTGGCGAGATCCGCTCGGGCACTGGATAGCTCTTGTCTGACCGCCTCGAGAGGTGAAGTGAAGCCTGCCCAGTCTGCTGAAGTCTGCCTCGATTGGAACCTGAGTTGCTCCTTTTATGGGTCCTGAGTGAGGGAGGAGCTAAAAATCGGATCAAACGATGCTGTAGCTGTTTCTGAGCCCCCCAATTGGTGTACAGCAGTCACCTCGTGCCGTAGCCATGCCCCACCAGGCCTCAGACTCGAAAATGGCTTCATTCGACCTTACGCCAGGCCGTGTCGGAGCTCCGAGATTAACACGGGGCGAGAGTTTTCGGGAGCGCTTTCCGGCCCTGAACGTGCATTGGACTCCATTTAAGCGTGGTTATTTAGGGAAATCCCAGCACTATCCGTACGTCTTCGAATGAACCCCAGCGCATGCTTGCGCTTCAAGTTACACGCTGAAACAACCTGACTCTCATTCCCTCGGCATCTTTTGCATCTTTCGAGACTGTGTTGAGCGTCCCAGGGGTTGATGGTAGTTGTGGTGGTTGTAGGAAGGTGAGAGAACGTTGTGGCGTTTGTGCTGAAGAGATTGGGAGAGGTGGTTGGAGATGTGGCATTGTGGAGAAGAGGTTGGAGGAGGTGTTTGTAACTATGGCGTTTGTGGTGAAGGCGTGGACGTAGGTTGTTGTGGGGATTTTTAGAAGGTGTGCGGAGTGGTTATGGTGAGCATAATGAGGGGTTGAGGTGAGACGGCAGTTGGATTTTGGTGTGCAGATGTAAATGAGCTTCCGCTGTGTCTCCTCATTCCTGGCACCGTTACTGTTCTGTATGCATGCGTGCTTGCGTGGTTTGTGTAAGAGGTAAAGTAAGTAAAGGAATGAAATAAAAGAAAGAATAGAGGATTGAAGACCTAACTAAAAGCTCTACACAACACATCTTTCCCATTTACCCACTAAACATATGGGAAGGGCTAACTAAACAAATACTAATGAAATAATAGCCATTGCCTCGGCGGAGTGCTGGTTTCACTGAACCACAACAGTATGTTTCAGAGCATCAGCCCTGCCAGCATTAGTTGGTGGATGTTAAAGATCCCACAGTGACCTTCATGAAGGGTAGACAAGTTTTCCCTGGCATCCTAGCCAATTTTTCATCACAAACATCTTCAATCTCACAATCTGCTCATGTTTAGTCTTTGAAAGGTTAGTTGCACCTCATTTAGTTTTGTTTCTTTCTCACGACAATTGTATAAAAGCTCATACATTAATTATTGTTACTTTTTATTAAAGTGAGTTAGTTATCAGAACGAATGCAAAATGGCGTCAGCAAAGAATTACATTGTGCTGCTTGCCTTTCTGAACTCTTCATCACCTCCTTACCTCCACCACCGAAGGTGAAGGAGGATATGTTTTCACCCCCCTCTGTCTGTTTGTCTGTATACAGGATATCTCAAAAAGTTGTGGATGGACCCGGATGAAATTTTGTGGACAGGTTTGGTGTGTGACAATGACGAATTAATTAAATATTGGTGAAGATCCCGATCCGAATATGACGACTGGAATTTTTTAAGTGATTCTTCACCTTTGAGAGATAGGGCCAAAAAGGATATATAGCATGATATCTAAAAAGCTGGAGACAGATTCAGATGAAACTTGGTAGACACTTTGGTTGTGTGACAAGGAAGAATTGATTCAATTTCGGTGAAGATCTGGATCCGGATCCAGATCTGATAATTGTTTCAGTGATTCTTCACCATTGAGGGATAGTGCTATACCGATATATAGCACGATATCTCAAAAAGTTGTGGATGGATTCAAACGAAACTTGGTGGACAGGTTGGGTGTGTCGCAAGGACGAATTGATTCAATTTTGGTGACGATCTGAATCGTGGGCGTGGCCGATGGGGAAGAGATCCTCAGCCGCATTCCCCATTACGGGTTACAACGTACAGACTTCCGGATTAATGATGACTTCGTGTTTTCTAAAAATTTCTCGATTTCCTAATGCGCATTTATAGATAACACAATGCCCCAATCCAGTCGTCGTTTAAGAGAGCGAAGGAACGGCCTGTGTAGTTGTTTTAAATTTTTTTTGTTTGGTTTTTTTTTGCACGTACGTTTTTTTTTCTTTCCTCTTCTCTTCTCTTTGTGTTTTTCCTTGCGATGACATTGCGAAAAGGCAAAATACGTTGGCGCTAATTGAATAATTGGCCATTAAAACTAAATGCGAATAATCGTAACTGCATATGCAAATCCCGACGACAGTGAGGACTTAACTTCGGACTTCCGATAGTGACGACTTACTGTATTATTCTCGATTTTTCTCGATTTATCGACTACTGTATTCTTTCTTTCTCGATTTCTGTACTTTCTCGATTTTCTTAACACAATGCCCCAATCCAGTTGTGTTTTACGACAGCGAAGGAACGGCCTGTGTGGTGTTGTTTGAAAGTTTTTTTTTTGGTTTGCACGTACGGTCTCACGCACATACAGCCACGCACGTATGGGCACGCGAGAGCGAAGGAATGGCCTGTGTGGTTGTTTCTGGCAAGCGGTTTTAAAGTTTTTTGTTTTTTTTTGCACGTACGACCACGTACGTACGGCACGCACTAGTTTGATCAATGCAAACAACCTCAGCGGTATTGTTCGCTGAGCTATCTTTTTTTTTTTGAAATGATTTTTTTTATCAACTGCTGTCACATCGGGAACCCAACGGGTTCACGGGTCATCTAGCACCATATAAATTTGGCCCGATCTCTCAATGGGAGAAATCACTTTAAAATGAAATAATTCTCGTATCCAGATCTGGATCAT
>CM068965.1:51088174-51101699 GCA_035128595.1 Eptatretus atami | reverse complement strand
TAGTTATGTCTGTTATTAATTACGTAACACACCGGTACACAAACTTTTTTTTTGAAAGTTTGTACTGTAGGACTTTTATTCCAGTTGTATGTCATATCTGTCCATAGTGGTATGGTAGAAGTTTTCCATTTGTTGGTAACCACTCACTTCTAATTGCCTCTTTGACTTATTCTTCTCTTAATTTTGTTTCTTCCTCTGTGAATGTTTTCTGTTTGGTTATTGTTGCTTTCATTTAATTTATGCCTGGTGTTGGCTTAAGCCTTAATGGTTAGGGTGGTGGGCTTGGGATCCTAGGATCCTGAGTTCAAATCTCCCTTGGCTGTTGAATTAATACCAGGTGGGGTTGACTCTTCCTGTCATCCTTCTGAGGTTGGCAAAATGAGTGCCAGCATGCTGGTATACTGTGTCGGAATGGCGACCTGTCCAGGATTGTGCCCAATATCTGAGGAGACTATTTAAGCAGCACCAACGCTCTGCACAGAGTATGGTCCCAATGGATGGATGGATTCAATTTAGTGTTTTTCTACCAATGTGATCTTAATAATGGCAGTGTTTTCAGAATATTTGCTCCCATGTGGTTGCACTTTCTTGTCTTATGCCCTTTTGTCTGTTTTACGTAGCCCATAGCAATATCCGTTTTCCTTCTTTTGACCAGTTTTTAGATAATCTGGAATTGGAATTTCAGAAAAGGTATTGTCATCGTGCACCATCCGTCCATCCTATTTCGACTTCTCTTGCCAAACTGCTGGGCCGATCTGGCTGAAACTTGGTAGCAGCGTTCCTCTCCTGACTGCTAACGGGGATCACAGAGCTCGTTCCGGTCATGTGACTTTAAGTAGGTCAAAATAGTCGACTTGGTAAATTTCTTCAAAAATCTTCTTCTCCAGACACACCAGTCAGAATGCCACCAAATGTGGGGTTACTACATTAGGACAGGGTCCTGATGTTAAATTGCGGAGGTCATGATGAATTGCATTAGGCCGCCAGAACCCAGATAAGCTACAGGTCCAGTGGTCCTATTTTCTTCTTCTGTTCAATTACATTTTCTGGAGTCATTTCTCTCCTGTCTTAGCTGCTTGTCTTGTTGTCTGGCTTTATTTGTTACAAGCAAATACAACCTGTTGCTTTGCTGACAGGAATAATAAGGGGGTGGGGTGGGAGAAAGAGGGGAAGAATAGAGGATAAGTGGAGGGAGTGGGGAGGGATGGAAGGGAGGGAAATAGATGAGGATGTGGAGGGGAGGGAGAGAGGGATAGGGGGCAAAGAGAGGCAGAGGGGTGGGGGAGAGAGAGCAGAGAGAGAGAGAGAGAGAGAGAGAGATGAGAGAGAGAGGATAGAGAGAGAGAGAGAGAGAGAGAGAGAGGTGGGGGGGTGGGAGATGAGAGAGGGATAGGGGTGGGAAAGGAGTGAGAGAGGCAAGAGGGGTGGGAGAGAGAGAGAGAGGAGAGAGAGAGAGAGAGAGAGAGAGAGAGAGAGAGAGAGAGAGAGAGAAGTGGTGGGGGGTGGGAGGAGAAGAGGGATAGGGTGGGAGAGAGGAGGTGGGTGGGAAGAGAGAGGGATGGGGGAGAGGAGGTGAGAAGGGAAGAGAGAGGGAAGTGTAGGGGAGGGAGAGGGGAGAGAGAGGGAGGAGAGGGAGGGGGGGGATTCAGCAGATGTGACATCCAGTTTAGACAGGGCAAACCCAAGGAAAAACGAACATTTTTTTCCAGTCAAGGTTTTCTCAGTCGATTCATCATCCTGAACCCATACATTTATGATTAGCTTGGTCCACCCCAGCAATTTTGCCTCAAATTCAGAAGGCGGCCAAATCCAAAATTGCGCCAAAATTACCTTAGGAGTTATACTGCTCTCGGTTTTCCTGATCAAAGTTTTTTCGAGTTAGTGTCTGCATGCTGAACATATTCCTTGAGATTAGCCGTGGAGCACCAGGATTTGGCCTAAAAATCCACGATGCCACCAAAAATCAAAAATGGCTGCCAAAATTAAATTAATTAGGTTTAAACTGCCTTGTATTGTTTCCTTCAAATTTTCTTAGCAGTTCGGCATACTAGCCTATAGCCTTTAAAATTAGCTTGGGGCACACCAGGATTCACCTCAAATCCAAGATGGCCGCCAAAATCATCTTAATTATAATTCAACACCTCTTTAGGTTTTGCCAGTCAAGTCTCACTGGTTCCGCCATTCTAAACCTATGTTCTTGTTTATTAGCTTGGAGGGCACCCAGATTTGGCCTCAAATGCAAGATGACCACGAAAAACCAAAATGCCCGCTAAATCCTCCAAATTGAATAAGGTTCTCTTTTCCTGTTACATTACTTTTTGTACCTAATATGGGTTTATAATGGTACCGGAAATTGATTTGGGGTCTAGAATACTCAACCGAGCTTTATTTTCACGTAAACATGACATTCTCACTCAAACAGGCACAAAATGTGAATTGAATATATTAACCGCATTTCTGTCATCCTACATTCAATTCACAACAAAATGGGCGATACAAACACATAATTAAGATAGAACTGCAAGTCCAGAGTTAATGTTCATTCGCTATTATCCAAGTCACTGTCCATCTGTGAGTCAATCAGCTGGACTGCTCTAATACTGCCAAGACGTAGCCGACTGCTCTTCAATGCTGTCGCTGTCATCCAGTACTCTCGTCCCCTCCTGTGCGCGTCTCCTTTGTCCTAAGTATGCTGGGTCTCATTCTTCTCTTCTTCTTTGGGCTGGGCCGTGTTTCTCGTATCTTCTGTGTCTGTGCATCAAATTAATGTCACCTGATATGGAATGATTTGATGCCTTGTCAAATTGATTTCGATAATATAAGGCTGTGAATTGTTATTACTAACTGACAAACAACAAGTCTGAAACAGCAAATGGAACCTTGCATAGCTTTACTATAATAAATGTATATTTACCCTGGTGTTAACCTCTTCTGCTGCTCGTCACCGAAAGGCTTGGTGGAATTGGGGCAGGTGAACCATATTGGCCGAATCCATCTTCCGTTTTCTTCCCAACCTCTGTGTTGATGGAAGGATACTCAATATCTTGTTTCAGCTTGATACCAGATGAAAGCTTGTAAATACGTTCCTCTGGTGTTCATTGGGCTACTCTCATCTGCAATACTTTAACTGGATTTCACTTCTCTCTTGTCATACATTCTGATCTTTTCTCACATACCTTCATGTTCACTTCCAGCATACATGCAGTTCTAATGAAGGTCTTAGCATCGCGATGTCTTCAACTGAAGTGCGCGATGTGCAAGTTGCGAGAGGAGTTGAAGCTTTCCCAGTTTCTTCATCTTCTTCATGGTTTTACTTTACAAACACCAAATGGAAAAGAGGTTGTATCACACGCTGTAATGCTGTGATAGGCAGGAAGTGCTTGACACATTTCATCACCAAATCGGTCAGTTAGAGCTTGCGCTAACATACCTCTCATGGTCAATCTTCATCATCCAGTCTTGTAATGGTTTAATGACGAATAAGCATAGGTCAGGAGAACAAAGACATCTGTATCTTCGCCCTGACAATTACAGGATCTGTGAACTGGATGCACGGAGGATGAGTCTGGGTCAGTCTCGTTGTGTTGCAGGAGTCAAGCATCTCGATTTTGAGTTGCGTTATTAACCAGTATATCTTCCTCTGTCACAGTTTATGGAACTTCGCATTGGATCTCACAGCATCGGTCTTGTAGTAATCGACTAGAAATCTCATCAATTCTGTCTTATTTTCTGAGTTCGCAGAAACGGTCCCAATATTTCCCTTTCGCAGTCCTCAGAGCTTTGTGTGAGTTCTTCTTCAGGTTGTCCACGGCGACGTTAGAGTGAGCTCTTCATGTGGCTTTACTGTATGAATCAAATATATTACCCAGTGCTGCGGTTTGGAGTCACTTGCTGTCAAGCAAATTTCAGACAGGGTTGCTGCATATTTTCCCCAGTTTGCTGAGCAGGAACAGATTTCACAGCAGCCATTCCATCTATAAGCCAATTTCCTTCATGTGCGGATCTCACGGACTGATCAGACTCTTCTATGAGGTAGTTTCTCAATGCTGCTTTTGAACCTTGTCTCAAATCTCTCTCTGTGTTGGCTAGAGCTAGTGGACAGTCTCAAGGATATGAATGTGCCTATCTGGAGAGTTTGCTTTGCCTACCAGTAAACCGAAGGCCTGTCTTCTTCTTTCAGGATATTAACAACTTTTGTGGTCTTCTTGGCCTCTCCATCCGGTTTTGATCTTGAGCTTGGTAATCTTGTCGAAGAAATTGACTCGTTCTTCCCACTGGCTTTGAGTCTCAAGTCAACAAATTCTTTATATTTCTGTTCTCCGGCTTCTTGCGGATGACATCAATCCTCTCACAACATCACAATCGATTTCCACACCAGTCTTCATATGACAAGCGGACCAATTCAGGAATGGGTCGAAGTATTTGTCAAGCTGCAGTACTAGATTATGAACCATATTTTCATGCTGTATTCCGGCGCTATGTGTGGTCTCCTTGTGGGCTGAGGAGTGATGATATTTAGTCTTTCTTCATGTAGCTCTGATTTTAGCCATGATATTAACTGGTCTTGACGAATGTGTCTGTGTGCTCTCTTGGTACTGTATCGCCTTGCATTGGACCACCTCTGACCTTCACTTCCGGTTGATATGTGGTCTCAGTTATCAAATCCCCATGGATTTAGAGAAGGTCACAAGACCGGCACACCATCCAGAAAATTTTCTCCCTCCCCCAGTCCCATAATTATTGCACAGCCCTAAACCCTGCTTCTGAGAACGGAACATTCTGGGGGACAAATAAGATGAAATATCAATTTTGAGGTAATTTTGGTGGCCTTTGGTTTTTTGTGGCCATCTTGCATTTGAGGCCAAATCTGGGTGCCCTCCAAGCTAATAACAAAGGACATAGGTTTGGAATGGCGGAACCACTGAGAAAACTTTGACAGGAAAACCTAAGAGGTAGTTTGAATATAATTAAGAAGATTTAGCGGACTTCTTGGATTTGAGGTCAAATCCTCTGGTGCCTTCAAGCTAATAACAAAAGGACATAGGTTTGAATGGCGGAAACACTGAGAAAACTTTGACAGGAAACCTAAGAGGTAGTTGAATATAATTAAGATGATTTTGGCGGCTATCTTGGATTTGAGGTCAAATCCTGGGTGGCCTTCAAGCTAATTTTAAAGGCTATAGGTCCAGTATGCCGGAACTGCTGAGAAAAATTTGACAGGAAAACTATAGGCAGTATAAACCTAATTAATTTAATTTTTGCAGCCATTTTGATTTTTGGCGGCCATCTGGGATTTTACGCCAATCCTGGGTGGCTCCCAAGCTAATCTCAAAGGATATATGTCAGGATGACAGAACCACTGAAAAAACCTTTACAGGGAACACTACGAGGCAGGATAAATCTCCTAAAGGTAATTTTGGCGAAATTTTGGATTTTGGCCGCCATCTTGAATTGAGGCAAAATTCTGGTGCCCCCAAGCTAATATCAAATGGTATGGGTTCAGGATGATGAATCCACTGAGAAAACCTTGACTGGAAAAATGTTAGTTTTTCCTTTGGTTTTGCCTCCTGTCTATTTAACAGCATACACAGTGATGAATCTCCCTGCCTGTGAAACACTGGATGACAATTATTGCTGTGTCGGTATTCAAACCCAGGCTAGACAGCTTAGAGCGAGCGTGGCATGTTTCCTCTTGACTTCCTGCCGTGATGTTCATGAAATGTTTCATTTTTTAAATTTGTATTCATCTCTGCCGAATTTACCGCAGAGCAACGCGGAGCCATCACAGGTGAGTGGCCCCTGAACATTGTTCAAGTCAATCGATATACATATTCAGTGACAGTGCGAATATTGTAGAGGGCTCACCAAGTGGTTAGCACTCCAACGAAATTGTTGGAAAGAATGGCTCACTTGGCAAGCAAAATCACCGAACCATCTATTAAACACACACCTCCCATAGACGCCTGAATATCAAATATGTCTGAATTGACAAATAACAACATTTTTAGCAGTCAGAACTATTGCTAAGTTCAATTCTGAAGCTTTAAATTTTGTAATTCGGCTAAGTTTAAGAGATTCTCGAGGTTTATGGCACTGCGCAAATGAAATAAAGCACGAACGCTGGCGTCTCCAGTGTTTATAAGCATTACAATGTATCCAGCAATTCGTAGGTATGATGATCAGCATTTGATAATATGAGTGAGGAAAGTGAAAAAACAAGCTCGAATGAGCTAAGATCCTCGTCTCTTAATGATGACGTCTAAAAATAATATGACGTATTGTGATGTATCGGGTTTGCGATAAATTATCAGTGCTAATGCCCGGCTGATTCCCGCAAACAAAATTCAAACAGCTTGCCTAGTTTCGGAGATAATGGTATAGGCGATTTCATTAGCGGCATTATTGACGTCAACTTTTTTCTAGAAGATTTCCAAAATCGGAGATGGACTGCCTGCGCGTGGGCTTTCTGCATGTACATGGCAAGTTTCACGAAGATCCGATGAAACTCTCGGTTGTGAAACTAAAATGTCAAAATATAGGATGACATCATAAAAATTGATATGACGTCATAGTGATGTATCATATTGTCGGTAATTCACTCTTGCTAATGCCCTGTTCAATTCCCGCAAACAGAATTCAAAAAGCTTGCCTAGTTTCGAGATAATTTTTAGGCGATTTCCATTAGCGGAGATATTTTGACGTCATAACTTTTTTCTAGGAGGAATTTTCAAATCAAGATGGTTAGTGTCTGCGCAGGGAATTTTTACATATATATGCCAAGTTTCAGGAAGTTTCGATGAAAACTGTAGGCTGTGAAACAAACTAGTTTTGGAGATAATGGTATAGGCGATTTCCATTAGCGGCGAATATATGACGTTAACTTTTTTTCTAGGAAGAATTTCCAAAATCGGAGATGGTTACTGCCTGTGCGTGGGCTTTCTGCATATACATGCAAGTTTCACGAAGATCTGATGAAAACTTGGGTTGTGAAACAAAAATGTCAAAAATAGGAATGACGTCATAAAAAATGATATTACGTCATAGTGATGTATCATATGTGCGGTAATTCATTCTCTGCTAATAATTTGAATTACTTTGATGATTTTGGATTTGAGGGCAAATCTTGGATTTGCTATTTCAACAGGGACTTCAAAAAAAAAAAAGACGTCAAATTGTTTCAGATTGTGTGCCAATCTTAGATTCTTTTGCTGTGGCGTGAGAATGCACATCTTCTCCTCTGCATGTAACGCAGATGCGTTTCATCGACACTTACCCTGTTCGATTCCGCAAACAGAATTCAGAAAGCTTGCCTAGTTTCGGAGATAATTTTTTAGGCGATTTCCATTGCGGATGATTTTGACGTCATAACTTTTTTCTAGGAAGAATTTTCGAAATCGGAGATGGTTACTGTCTGCGCAGGTATTTTTACATATATATGCAATTTTCAGGAAGTTTCGATGAAAAACTGTAGGCTGTGAAACAAATGAAACAAAAAACGTCAAAAAAAATGGAATGACGTCATAAAAATGATTTGACATCATAGTGATGTATCATATGTGCGGTAATTCATCTCTGCTAATGCCCTGTTCAATTCCCGCAAACGAATTCAAAAAGCTTGCCTAGTTTCGGAGATAATTTTTTAGCGATTTCCATTAGCGGAGATATTTTGACGTCATAACTTTTTTTCTCGGAGGAATTTTCAAAATCAGAGATGGTTAGTGTCTGCGCAGGTATTTTACATAAATATGCCAAGTTTCAGGAACTTTCGATGAAAACTGTAGGCTGTGAAACAAACTAGTTTCGGAGATAATGGTATAGGCGATTTCTCATTAGCGGCGATATTATGACGTTAACTTTTTTTCTAGGAAGAATTTCCAAATCGGCATGTTTACTGCCTTGCGTGACTTTCTGCTATACATGGCAAGTTTCACGAAGATCCGATGAAAACTCTGGGTTGTGAAACAAAAATGTCAAAAAAATAGGAATGACGTCATAAAAATTGAATTACGTCATAGTGAGTATCATATGTGCGGTAAATCTCTGCTAATGCCCTGTTCGATTCCCGCAAACAGAATTCAAAAAGCTTGCCTAGTTTCGGAGATAATTTTTAGGCGATTTCCATTAGCGGAGATATTTTGACGTCATAACTTTTTTCTTAGGGAATTGTCAAATCGGAGATGGTTACTGTCTGCGCAGGTATTTTTACTATATATATATATATTTATATTATAATATATAATATATATGCCAAGTTTGAGGAATTTGATGAAAACTGTAGGCTGTGAAACAAAAAAGTCCACAAGAACAACAACATGAGTAAGACTTAGAGATCCTCCACGAGGATCTAAAAACTTTATCGTTAAGAAATCGTTGCGGCTTGTTCCAAATCAAGGCATGGTTGAGCAGGCCAAAAAACATGGCGCTTCAGACCCCAGCGAGGCAATGCACCTTAAAACCCCAACGAGCGAGTGGGCTGAGGATGTGCCTCATCAAGGAATATAATTAAATAAGCAGTTAATTATCTTCAAAGGGGTGTTTTACTTAACCCAAACACCCAAGTTTCACTCTTGCACTTCCTTGAAGTTACTTAAGTAGTCCAGCAGCCATTTCTCATATGAGGCCAAATAAGGAAATTCGTTCAACACCCCTACAGAAAAGGTTTGACTTGACAGGTGGTAGAATAGACCCTATAGAACACCTCCACGTAGTATGTGTTTCAAATTGTGGTATCATTAAAATTCTACAGGCCATTATACATACCAAGGGTACTTACCAAGAGGTCACTGTGGGTAGCAAAATTTAGGGAGGGGTAACGTAAACGTGAATATCTGTGACTCAACCAATTTTCAATATTGAGTTATCATTGGCTTCCTTTAATTCTCTATCAGAGTATGTACAGTTATTTGAAAATGGCCTTTGCCATGCATACCAAAGCTAAAATATCACACTAATTCCAACTTCTGACATTTTTAATGTGTTCTCATATGAAGGTGAATGGTGTTTCTCAATTACTACTGTATGTATACATTTTGGAAATCAAACGCTTAAGAACGTATTGTTCTGCAGAAATTCTATACATACAGAGGCCCGCATAAAAAAAACTGCAACTGTTATTTTTAGCGTTCGTCTTTTACTAGTGTATAGCAACACGGAAGCACATACTCAGAGCCGGCATATAGTTGTCTCTGGCAACACGAAGTACATAGTGAAAGCCGAGTATAACAGTTGTCTCTGCAGCACGGAAGCTACTCATTCATCATAGTGGATGATAATTATAGTTATCATGGTCGAAACTGGGAGCTGTGCATGACAACACAGAAGCACATTAGTGAGAGCGAATCATAATAGTTGTGCATGGTTGCACGGAAGCACATTCGTCAGAGCGGTTTGTAATATTTGTGTCTGGCAACAAGGATCACATTCACCATGGAAGCATGAAGATGTCATCTGTTGTAACTTTTCGTCAGCGTCTTCTTCACCACTGGATTCAAAGATTGTTCTTGGATTTTCACAAGTTTCTTCGGCCATACATGCACATGCTTCTGTGCATGGCATTTGGTTGGTTCTGCATGTGCAGTCGGCTCAGCCACATAGAGACTTCTTGCAGTGACAGACAGTCAGCTCCGGAAGACCCCGTGGTGCTGGATCTTTGGTCATGAGCACAGGCTGCAGGGCACCATCCTGAATTTTCCAGCCATGTCCAGCTGCTGTTGAAGGCTCTGTGTAGGCTCCAATGCTCTCTTCCATACATAGGCCTGGTAATTTCCTCGCTTCATATGTTGCTGTAAGCTGTCGAATGTAGGGGGAGTTTCATTTCTTTGTCCCTTTTGACAGAACTGCCAGTATCTCACATTGTTCACTTTCCTCCCAGCCCCCTTGGTTGTTGAGTACATTGCACATATGGCTTCGCATGCTTCTGAAGTGCTGTTGCTGAGCTCGGGTTCCTCTCCAAGCTGTCCCAGACTGGTCTGATGCTCTTTACTGTCAAGTAAGACATTGAAACCCTTTTTCTGCCGAGTCCTGAGAGTGCACTGTTTGAATCGCACCCAGTGAGTGCGTGGAAGCCGAGTAAAGCATTACACAGCTCAGGTCCTAGTTTGTGTGCCAAGCTGTGGATAGGAATATACCTAGCTTTATCCTTGATTCCAGTCCGAAACCACAGCTCCCGACACTGGAGTTTCTTAATGTGTGGTGCAGAGGACAGCCACATCTGTGTCAGGTGATTGAATCACAATCCTGTTGTGATAATGAGAGAGCATGTTTTGCATGTAGCAATATTCGTGTGTCTGCCTCTTCATGATCTGACTTGAGGGAACCAGTTCTCGCAGTGCCCTCTGATGACTAGCACAGACTTCTGCGGTTCTTGAAACACCACCGATGACTAGGTGTTGACCATCAAGCAGAGTCTCTACCCCATGTGGCACCATGTGTCTGCCAAGAAGGCACACACAGTTGACTTTGTTTTCTAAATTTCCAATGTATTTGATCCACTGCTTTTTGAATAGGAGTGCGCCCTTGGATTGTCACCTCTAAGCTGCAGATGTTCCTCGTTTCTCTCGCTCCCCAGCTTTGATTGAGGCTGGAGTACCGGTCGAAGACAACATCAACCCGCTGGCAACCATTTCGACGTAGAGGGCAGTAACCAGGCTGTAATACTTGAATGCCATTTCACCGAAGTTTGCAGCACCAGCGGACTTTGTCATCTGTACCATGGTCATCTCCTTTACCCTTCTGTGGTTGTTTCTTCTTGCAGAAGAGGCACATAGTCCAGTCAGTGGACGTTGACTGGGACCTGGATACCCTGGAGGTCTCCGTCAAACTTGTTTCAGATTGTGTGCCATCTTAGATTCTTCTGCTGGTGTCGGTGAGAATGCACATCTTCTCCTCTGCATGTAACGCAGGTTTTCTTTGCTTGTCCATTTTTCCTAGCAATTTGAGTGCCATTTAACATCCGCGGTTGCCAAACTGTCAAAATCTGATTTTAAACGTTCGTATACTTCATCTCGTCGGAGTTCCAGTGCTGCAACAAGTGTCTGTATGGAGGTATCTCGGGCTTTCCTCAGTGTCTCGTTGAGTCCATCTGACCAATTATGCACTGTGAAAGTTAGTCAGCTTCTGTCTCTTTACAGGTAAAAGTTGCACTACTGCCTGACTCTCTGAACTGGTCATTGCTTCAGTTGGCTTGTAGGTTTCTTCAGATGTTCAATCTGGAATGACACAGAAAAGCAACTATGTTAACCCACAGCCTCTTTTACCATCATTATTAACATGAAATTTTAAAACTTTATTTTTGTAATTATCTAGTCCATAAGAATTTCATAAAAAATAGACTAACACAGAATTTTTTAGTCCAGCAGCTGAACCTGTGAAAAATTCAATTGTTCAACACCCACTACAGAAAAGTTTGACTTGACAACTTAGTATGCTCAAAAGATGCCTTAAATATAAAAAAAAGCTCATAATATTTGATTTGTTTGTGATTTTTACCTCTTGTGTTGTACGGTTGATGAATATCGACATTTCTGTACTATTCTGAAAGGAATTATAATACGAAGCCAATGAACCTCAATATTGAAAATTGGTTGCGTCTCGACAAAGATATTCACGTTTACGTTACCCCTCCCCTAAATTTTGCTAGCCCACAGTGACCCTCTTGGTAAGTACCCTTGGTATGTATAATGGCCTGTAGATATTTAATAAACCACATACTACCTGGAGGTGTTCTATAGGTCTATTCTACCACTCTGTCAAGTCAAACCTTTTCTATAGGGAGTGTTGAACGTTCATTTTTTCAGGTCCTTGCTCCTGGACTTAAGTATGCATGCAAAGTTTCAGGTGCTGGTTTCATGGTTTTGAGTATGGAGGAAACGCACCACTGATCACTAACCACACACCACACCAACACACACACACCACACACACACAAACACACAAACACACAAACACACAAACACACAAACACACACACAAACACACGGACATGTATTCGTATAGATTACCCTTATTCTGTCCTTAGTTCGGTATTTGTGGATTGTTCATACCACCATGGTAAATTTAACAAGTGGGACTGTTTCTGTTTTTAAGGATAACCTTGATTTATTGAGTTATTCCATGAAATGTTCTCCCATTCCATGCATCCTCATGCCTCATGCACAAAATAAGCTTTGCAGTAGAGGATGGTCTTCCTCCTCCGCTCCAGTTCATCTCATTTAAATGTCTTCTTTTCATCTGGAGCTTAGCTTTTGTTGGTTTTGAGGCAGACAGCACTTCTCCAGTTTTTTGCTTCGACGCAGAGCTCTGTCACATTGTGTGGTTGAGATATTCCTCCTCACTGGGGAATGTGCAGTCTTTATTCTTTCCAGCACACATTCCGGCTGCTCAGTGTGGCAACACAGACTTAGATCTCAGCCTTGAAAGGGTCTGAGTCCCTTTTTTGTCTTTTTGAAACAGTTTGCAGTCATTGTTGGGAAAATTTGGGTTACAGCCAGCAAAGTTGGATGGATATGGAATTTTGCTTTCCCCAAGGGACCCTGGAGCCCTGGCTGCTTATCAGGAGTCACAGATGGCACTCTGGGGAATCGTGCCAAGAAGGTAATGCCCACAGCGCTGGACACTTACTCGCTAGCTTTCTCCTGAATAGCTTGCCTTCTGTTTGGGATCGTACGCAAGGAGTAGCTCAGTGTGTTGGTGCATACACACAACACACTGACCACATTTACAAAGCACACACACAATAGACCATTTACAAATATGCTGTGATTGTAATAAGTGTTGGTAAATAATGTAAAGGAAATAAGTTTAAACCTCAACCCGACAGGTGCTTATTAGAGTACAAACTTCCACCTGCCATGTTGGATACTGTTATTAACCATTTCTTTTCAGATATTTTGCTAAAAGGTACATAAACACACACACAGTGAGATTAGTGTGACAATGGTTCTTGTCATACAAAAAACCCCAAAACTGCAGGCTGCCCAAAACTTGGTTGAAATCTGGGACTTTCTATGAACATCCAGCACTGCTTAGCATAGTAAACATAATGCACACATGGATCGAATTGATGGGAATTTCATAATAAGCTATATGATGCATTATCATCTGCAATAGATGCTCCATTTTAATCCAAATTCACTGAAGTTATTCAATCACATCTATGTCCAGCGGCCAATACATCCAACAAGTTTTTTTTTTTTTAATTATTTTCCAGATTCAAATAATGGTTTCTCAATTGTCTTTCAAATTTCCATTTTCTTAATTTGACCTGCATCCACCAGGAGTGAACAATTTCATTCCTTGTAGACTCCTTACAACTCTTTTAAGTTTTGTTACAAATGATCAACTGGTTTACAAAGTCCACTCTTTGCCAATTAAAATACTTTTCATAACATTTAGACATGAAGTTGTGACTTTGATATTTGACCTTCAGTCCTACACATACCAAAATTAAATCCCTTTCATCCTTTGTCAAGGCCCAATCCCACCTGCCAAGCCTTATCAAAATCGGCAAAAAAGGCATTTTGTTAAC
>CM068965.1:51070023-51088164 GCA_035128595.1 Eptatretus atami | reverse complement strand
ACACACACACACACACACACGATTACATATACCTCTTGATCCAATGGTATAATATTGACTGCAAAACCTGTTTTGCTGTGTTAATAAGCCGGGAAGCTAATAGTGAATAGATGGGTTTTTATTCAAATTGATGACCAGATGGAATGTGCACAATGCAGGTTTTAGGTTTATTAAAGTGCAGTCGTTTTTATGCACAGGGGTTATTTCAATGTAATTAACACTTCATTGGATAAACCGTGTTGTGGAGGTGAGCTGTGTCAGATGAACTCTTCATGCAACGCCAGGTTCAACAACAACGACAATCTTTACTTACCGAGGCATATCCAGACTCTGAGTATTTGACTGTGAATTTAAAGTATGTGTCTGGATGTGAAAGATCAAACAAAATTATTGATGACAATGGATGATTTTATACCTTGGCTCTTGGTTTTAATACCTATAAAAATACTTATTTTGATGGAAATCGCCCCAAACAAGGCATACGGCACTCTAGGTAAGGGGCTAAGGAAAGGTTAAATAAGGACAAGGATAAAGCAAAACAAGATTGAAAAAAGATTTTAAAAAATAACAAAAAACATCCAAGACACAGGAAGTCGCAGGAGTCATGTGAAATGCGATTTAGTCTCAAAGATGTAGGAAGTAGGAATTAACATTCCTTTTAAAGCTGGGTAGATTGTAGAATAATAGGAAGCACGTTACAGGTAGTGAATTCCAAAGCGAGACAGCGTGAGGGCTAAAACTATCTGCATTGCCTTTCGATCTGCACTTTGGATCAGCTAAAGTATGTGGGTGTGCAGAGATGGGAAACCGAGTCTTGTGTCCAGACACTCAAACAGGAGGAACTAAGTTAGAAAGTCTAGCAGAATATTTGCTATGAAAATATCTGTAGAACAGACTGATTGATGAAGGTTGTGGTCAAGTTTCATCGAAATTGTTTGCGTAGTTTCCGAGAAGAAAGCAAATACAGTACCTGTTTTGGGGGGTCAATCGCCCTCCCCCGGAAATCCCCTTGATGAGTGCAGATTTTAATGCAGATTATAAACTTTGGTACATCACGGGTGATGAAGGTTGTGATCAAGTTTTATCAAAGACATGTATGTAGTTACGGAGAAGAGAGCAAATACCTATTTGGTGGGGGGGGCGTCAAAACCCTCCCATAGACCCCTTAGTGAGCACAGATTTTGATGCGGTCGATAAACTTTGGTACAATCACTGGTGATTAATTTTGTGGTTAAGTTTCATCAAAATAGTGTGTGTAGTTTCGGAGAAGAAAGAATATACCTATTTTGGAGGATTACCCCTCCCCCTCCCCCCGCCCCGTAGATACCTTTGAGGGCAGATTTGAATGCGGTCGATACACTTTGGTACATCATGCATGATGAAGGTTGTGGTCAAGTTTCATCAAAATAGTGTGTGTAGTTTCAGAGAAGAAAGAAAATACCTATTTTTGGGAGGATTACCCCTCCCCCTCCCCCCCCCCACCCCGTAGATACCTTAATGAGTGCAGATTTTAATGCGGTCGATACACTTTGTACATCATGCATGATGAAGGTTGTGGTCAAGTTTCATCAAAATAGTGTGTGTAGTTTCGGAGAAGAAAGAAAATACCTATTTTGAGAGGATTACCCCTCCCCCCCACCCCCCCCCCCCGTAGATACCTTAATGAGTGCAGATTTTGATGCAGTCGATACACTTTGGTACATCACGCATGATGAAGGTTGTGGTCAAGTTTCATCGAAATCGTTTGCGTAGTTTTGGAGAAGATAGAAAATACCTATTTTGGGGGAGGGGGGTCAAAAAACCCCTCCAGTAGACCCCCCCAAATGAATGCAGATTTTGATGCGGTCAACAAACCTTCGTTATGCATCAGGTATGAAGTTTGTGGCCAAGTTTCATCGAAATCGTGCGTTTAGTTCAAGCGATAATGACTGAAGTGTTTACGGACTGACCGACTCACTCACTCACCTACGGACACTGCTCGATCGCATAAGTGCCCTGACTAAAGTCCTGGTGAGCTAATAATAGTCTTCAACATGACAGTACCATGAGGAATGTCACTTAAGGGAATGGTAAGTCCAGCAGAGAATTGTTTCCCTCACCTCGTTAGGGCTTCTGTACAATTATGTAGACAGAGCTAGGAAGAGGAGTGCGGAGGAGGGCGTGAACGGGGTAGGCAAATATGAGAAAAATTGGAAAGATCATATGAGAATGGAAAGTGGTAGATTAACAATTCCATCCTCTTTGCAATCATATTGAAATAGCCTCTTGCTCGACTAAGCAGTTAAATCTCAAACTTTGTTGATCTTTCTATGAACTTTTAATGCAAAAGAGTTTTCAGAGTTCAACAGAAATCCACAGCTATTTTAACTAGAGAGTTCTTCGAACTCTTTACTCCATGCATTCTTGAAAAAAAAGGACATCAGAAAGGCCTTTTCAACTCTTCCTTTGCGCTTCCGAGTATGATCGATATTAGCTTTGTTAGGAGACTTTGAATAACACAAACTTGTCTCTAAGCTGTCTAACCTGGGTTCGAATCCCGACCCAGCTATAAACAGTAATCCCGGTGTCTCACAGTAGGGTGATCAATGTGTGTGCCGTCGCTCGGATGGACGTGAAACCGAGTGTCCTATCTGCTAGTATTAGTCGGTGCACGTAAAAGATCCCACAGTGTCCTTCGCCAAGAGTAGGTGAGCTACCGCTGACACCCTGAACAAATTACTAATTCCTGCCTTAACCTTAGTCCAACATCAGGCCTGGTCATCCGGTTCGTGAAAGACTTGGGCCAAGTTTCCAACGGCCAACCCCACAATAACGTGAGAATAATTGCGACCTTTGAAAAAGAAGAAGTGGACTTTGAATACCAGGCACGATGGCAACGAGACGAAACCGATGGGTCAAACGGAACAGTCCAGAGATCAACCTTCTGCCAACTCTTTTCGGAGAAACTGACAATTTTAGAACAATCTTTGAGAAAAAGATGCACGAAACAAATAGATGTTTTGGATGAAGGTTGATTGTGGTTGCAATCTGTGGTTGCATCGCAAAACGCCGCCATTTTGTCTGAATCTCACTGTTCTCAGAACATGCAGCAAATTTGATTGGTTGAGATGGCATTAAATTTTGGGGCAGAGGACGAGCAAGATACATTCGTGGGAAAGTTAGTCATTCTTTCACTTGTTAGTTAATCTAACAGAATAAACTATGAAGGGCACTCGGTAAAGTACATACCTCTGCCACAAAATGCCTGATCCATGAGAACATTTCGGGCCCAATACATTTTTGAAATATCATGCTATACAGTACTACATCGTTTTTGGCCTTATCTCTCAATGGTGAAGAATCACGTTAAAAATAAAACAATTATCGTATCCAGATCCGGATCCAGATCTTCACCAAAATTGAATCAATTTGTCATGGTCACACACCCAACATGTCCACCAAGTTTCGTCCGAATCCGTCCACAACTTTTTGAGACATCGTGCTATATATTAGTTTAGCCCTATCTCTCATTGGTGAAGAATCACTTAAAAAATTATTGTCGTCTGATCCGGATCCGGATATTCACCAAAATCTAATCAGTTCGTCCTCATCACACACTCAACCTGTCCACAACTTTTTGAGATATCCTGCACACAGACAGACAAACAAACAGACAGAGGGGTGAAAACATAACCTCCTTCACCTTCGATGGTGGAAGTTATGAAGGATCAATATATTTGAGAGAGAGCTCAAATTTATGTGAGCAGTCTGATTATGCTCTGGAGTACATTACAAAACCGTTAGAAAATTTACTCGATAATAATCCATAAACTAATTGAATCGATGCCACGTAGGGTTGAGGCATTTCTCATGGAAAAATGGGGTCACACTGATTACTGAATAGATGTAAAGATAGATTTTAATAGCTTGTTCACTTTCAAATATTTCAAAATGGGGCCAACTAGATGTAAAGACAGAAAGACAGAGCTTTGAGGCAGGTGTGCGTACCTCTTGGCCATCCTGCCAGATATATATTTTCATCTGCAGCTCGATGGAGTACAGCTCTCTCCCTTGGGCTGGTGCTCCTGCCTCCCATCTTGCTCAGTTTGACGCCGTGGAAACCAAGGCTTTCAAGATCATTGGAATCTCTCGCCATGAAGCTAAGTCGATGGGCCTATCACTTCGCTATCACCGACAGGTTCGTGGTCTCTCTGTCTTCTTCTGGTCTTACACCCTCTGCCATCTCTGTGCTTTGTCCCCCTCAGATATTCAAATGGAGGACCAAATACTGCATTGGAGTCATCAGAAGGGACTCACATAAGCAAAGAGCAAAGATGGAGTCATCAGGAGGAACCTGGACAGGATTTGGGTTTCAACCGCTACTCAACACCCCTCAAGCCCATCCAGGCACAGCCAAGTGAGCCTCACAGAAAATTTTTTGCAAGAATTTACTTCTCCTCGACAGATAGATAAAGAAAGAGGGAAATAAAGTAAAGGAAAAAGCAAGAATTAGAATGAATAAAGAGAAATGTGAAAAAATAGAAAGAAATGTGAAAGGAACAAAGAACAACGATGTCAGGAAGAATGAGGACGGATAGACTTCAGCAGTTACTCCCCAGGCTCAAAGACAGCAACATGTACAACATGTACAAGCCACCAGATGTCTATCAGCGGGGAAGCACAGTCCACACATCATCAGGATATGGCACAAACATAATGAAATGGAGGAACAAATACTGCACCGGAGTCATCAGAAGGAACCTGTAGGACACACGCAGTCCACCATCAACCCACTCCTAGTGAAACTGCCTAAATGCAGAACCACTGCTCACCTCCACTCATTTATTCCTCTTTTTCCCCACTGTGGAACCAACTTCCACACTCTCCTCGATCTCATTCTTCCCTCCAGGTCTTCAAGACAGCTGTTCACCACCATCTCAAGTCATCCCACATCCAAAACCATGATCTTTTCTACACCTGTTAAACCACCACAATCCCTCCCAAAAAATTGCTTATGTTTCCATCCTGTCCACCCCTTTACGTTCTCCCTTACTCCTCATCATTACCTGCATCCCTTGTTTGTCTGTCTCCGTCTACCTTCTCCCTCCACCCTGCTGTTGTTGTTTGTGTTATTTTGTTATTTTGTTTGTTATTTTGTGTCCTGATTTGTTATTTTGTTTTGTTATTTTGTGTCCTGATTTGTTGTGTGTCTAAACTCTTCCACGAGCCTAGACCATGTCGAGAAAACACACACACGCACACACACTGATTACACATGTAAAGTACCTCCCATATACTCTACAAGCACACCTGCACACCATAAATTACACCGAACGTTTACAAATAAAAATTGACAACCCACTACCCCAAAATGCATCACGTGTTGTACATCTTAATCATCTTCAAATTTATACAAATTAGGATACATGTGATTCATTGCACATTTCCCCTGAGGATATGCGATGTGACTTATTCTGTTATTCTGTATATTACACAAACCTATGGGAATAAATTTAATTGGTAGTTTGTTTGCAGGTTTGGCTCCAAATTAATTAGCAGTGACAAATAGATGGGTGGAGGCGGGGGTTCAGGGGAGGGGTTATGAGGTCACAAATGCAAGGGCATTGTCAGAATTCCCGCCAAGTCAACAAGCACGAGGAGAGGGATTGAAAGTGGCCACAGGCTGGCCAAGCATGTTTTTGGCCCTGCCGGGATGCAGCCATCCTGGCAGCAGTACAGCTCGAGATGGAAAATGTCAAGACAAGGTTGTTAACTCGTACATTGTATTAAATGGTTTCACTTTGGTTTGCATCTTCGATGAGCTGTCTGAGTGACATTAGTGTGAAGTGTAATATGAGATGCATATGCAGAATTGCGAGAGGAAACAGGATATGAGGATGATTTTGGTCGCTCAGAGGCGTTTGAAGAATAACAAATGCTTCCAAAGTCAAGATTAAAAGCGAGATGTTTTGTTTGACATGCATGCATGAGCTTCATGGCTCTGAAGATGCCATTTGCACAAAAGAAGAATTGCGATGAAAATTGAGCACTTCGTTTATGGACGACTCAGAGACCCGTTGGCCCATTGGACAAAATTTTCATTGGTCTTCACGGCCTTGGGCATTTTTGCTCGTCTCACCAAAAACAATAGTTTTCCCAGCCAGGAAGCCTTGGAAGCCGAATAACAAGAAAAAAAAAACATTTTAAGACTAGAAGGGCACTTGGTAGAGCGCATACCTCCACCGTGTAATGCCTGATTTACGAGAACATTTCGGGCCCAATACATTTTTGAGATATCGTGCTATATATCGTTTTTGGCCGTATCTCCCAATGGTGAAGAATCACTTAAAAATTATAGTAGTCAGATCCGGATCCGGATCTTCACCAAAATCGAATCAGTTCGTCCTTGTCACACACCCAACCTGTCCACAACATTTCATCCGGATCTGTCCACAACTTTTTGAGATATCCTGCACAAAGACAGACAAGCAAACACAAGAAGAATAGATTGTGCAGAGCACGATATTTGCAAAATCCACAAAACAAATTTCACCTCAAAAAGAATTGGTGGTTGAATTCAATGATCAAATATGCAACTCCTCTTCCAATCTCAAGTGAATCGGATGAAAATTGACAATTTTAGAAATTTGGCCTATGTTGACCTTTTGGCCCATGACCTCCAAAATAATTGACTGGTTGAATTCAGTGACCTGAAATATAAATCTTCAAATTTCAAGTCAATTGGATGAAAATTGAGGATTTTAGAAATCTCACCTAAGTTGTTGACCTTTGGCCTATGTTGACCTTTTGACCTCAAAAACAATAGGCTTCTTCCTTATGACAAACTCCACCATGTGGTGAAGTTTCGTGAAGATCGGTTTAAAATTGTGACCTGTAGGCGATAAACAGACAAAACAGACAGACAATAACAAAATCGACCAACCAATATACTTGAAAAATCTTCGAATTTGCAAATAACAAACAGACAGAAAGGGGTGAAAACATAACCTCCTTCACCTTCGGTGGCAGAGGTAAAAATGTAAAAACATAGAGGGATGAAATCTCAAAAAAACAACCAAACCAAATTTTTTTGAAATCTCAAAAAAACAACCAAACAAGGTAGGAATGACACCACATTACGATTCCACATTACGACACCACAATCCTCTTATGGATTACCACCACAACATCTTTTGACATTTCACTTTTGTTGTGGGATTGTGATGGAACAGAAGAGGATTGTCCCATGCTAAACCATAAGAGGATTGTGGTGTCATTGTTCATTGTTTTTCTTCTTCTTCTTCATTCTTTTTCTTCGTCCATCACAATCCCACAACAAAAGTAAAATGTCAAAATATGTTGTGGTGGTAATCCATAAGAGGATTGTGGCATCGTAAAGTGTCATCGTCATGTGGTGTCATTCCTACCTTGTTTGGTTGTTTTTATCCCCCGCCGCGTGGCGGAAGGGGGATATTGTTGTCACCCGGGTCGTCCGGCTGTCCGCCGTCCAGTGTCAAACATTATAGCTGTGAGTGCGATAACTCATAAACTGTTCGCCATATCGATTTGAAATTTGGTCACACATGTACCACCTGAAAAGGAAGAACCCTATTGATTTTGGGCATGGCCGGATCAAGATGGCCGACTGGGGCGACCATCTTGAAAAAAATGTTTTTTGTAATACTGTAAATGGAAAACCGCTTATCTGATTTCAATTATTTTTGGTTACTACGTTCCTCACCCCTGGGAACTTTTTCGAGATGATGACCAAATGGTGTCTTGTTTCCAATTCACCTCCCTCAATTATCTGGAATATGTATGACCTTTTTCATTCAATGGCGGGGGATTCCCCATCTCTGATGGTATATTTCTGAGATGTCGTCCCTCTGTGTTTTTTACATTTTTCTTGAAATGTTTTTTTTTCCTTGTTTCTGCAATGTTTTTTGCGTATAATAAAATGCTTAATGTTACACATATTTTGTTCTTTTGGTATGGATTAAATCCATCTATGTTATTTAATTCGGGTTATGGTACATTTTACCCCCATCCCCCCTCAATCCTATCTTTTGGTTCAGTTCACGGTGTGGATACCACATATCATGTGCGGAAATGTCAATGCAAACATCGTTAAAAAAATTAATTGCTTAATGTTTTATATGTTTCATTATTTTGGTGTGGATTAAACGCAACCATGTTATTAAATTCGGCTTATGGTACATTCTACACCCCCCCTCCTCAATCCTGGCTTTTGGTTCAGTCCATTTTGTGGATTACCACCACTGAACTGAAAACCGAATGCTCATTGCCAATTCACAACACACAAGAGCCTGGTGTAGCTGCCCCACGCCATCTTGGTTAGCACTCGATGCTGCGTGAATGCAATTTCCATCATGCATTCACATGTAATTTAGAGCCTGGTGTAGCTGCCGGACGCCATCTTGGTTAGCACTTGATGCTGCGTAAATGCGATTTCCATCATGCATTCGCATGTAATTTAGAATGAAAAACAATCGCATTTTTTCACCTTTTGTGCGATAATTTGCAATAGTAAACTTTATCATCGTAACTGTTGCACTTTCCTTTTCACAATAACTTTCGATAACAAATATTGTTTCCTTGGGAGCGTGAAGAACTCGGGGCATTTTAAGGAAGCCTACAAAGATCAATTCTGCTCCGTTTAATTCACAAATGTTTTTTTGTGAAATTGAAAACATGAATTTACCTGTCGTTTTTTAGTCGCCTGTTCGAAGAACAGAGAGCTATAGCGATACCCCCGGCGTGAGCGTGAGCGTGAGCATCAGCGTGAGCGTGAGCGTGAAAATGTTAAAGTTTTTGGTGCAAGTTATTTAGAAGCTTGCCATTCATTTAATATGTGTACTGGGATGCTGATATTTGGCATGGAGGTTCCTTTGGGGTATATTATTGATGTAGTGAAGTTGAAATTAAAAAATAATTTCAAAATGTTTTAAATTTTTGACCTGTTTTGAACTTAACTTTTTTGTAGCACATCAACGTTAAAGTTTTTGTGCAGGTTATTTAGAAGCTTGCCATTCATTTAATATGTGTACTAGGATGCTGATATTTGGTATGGAGGTTCCTTTGGGGTATATTAATTGATGTAGTGAAGTTGAAATTAAAAATAATTTCAAATGTTTTAAATTTTTGACCTGTTTTGAACTTAACTTTTTTGTAGCACATCAACGTTAAGGCTTTTGTGCAAGTTATTTAGAAGCTTGCCATTCATTTAATATGTGTACTGGGATGCTGATATTTGGCATGGAGGTTCCTTTGGGGTATATTACTGTGTAGTGAAGTTGAAATTTAAAATAATTTCAAATTTTTAAAATTTTTGACCTGTTTTGAACAACTTTTTTGTAGCACATCAACGTTAAAGTTTTTTTCCATTCTAATGTTTTTATCTACCACACTATTTTTACTGATTACAATATACAAAAATACATATATTGCTTTAAAATTATTTGGATCAGACTTCACTGCAATGCTTTATAAAAATATTATTAGACTAGTCTCTTTAAAACGATAAATGTATAAACAGGCGAGCATTGGGTGGCTTTGACACCAACTCTCTGGTTTATTACGTACCACAATGATACAAATCAAAGTGTTGAAATATAACCAACTTTATGTGTAGCTACACCCAAATCGTTGGCAGAGTGAGCAACCGAGAGAATGTGCATGTCTGCTGCAGGCAGGGTGATTCATTCAATATGTGTGCCATCCCTTGGATGGGCGTTAAACTGGACGTCCCATTGCACAATCGCCTCTAACGTGTCTAGCTATTGCCGGCACCAGCCGGTTCGTGAAAGACTTGGATCAAACTTCCCTCGGCCGAACCCGGCTGAACTGATGACAAGGTGGGATGATAATGGTGGCCGTTAACATAAATACATTTGTTAATCCTCCCTTCATAAAAAAGGTATAAACCAATTTTCGACCTACAAACAAATCGATTTACCAACAGGGTTCATGTGATGAAAGCCAAATGAGAAGCTGCGATGCTGCAGTGATATTTCAGAGTAAAACTACACCGTTTCTGTTCATCAGTACATTAAAAATACCTGTGAAACGTTTTTCCACAACCCTCCCGTAACAGATTGGAGCAGTTTATTGCCGCACAAAATGTCATTTTAACATTCATTTGGCTTTGTCAATCTGGGACGCACTCAAAAGCACCTTGATCCGCGACGCGAGTCAGCGAAGTAGTGCTAACGAAGATGGCGCCAGTCACGTGACCTCGAGCTCACGGCGGCGACACTTTTCACGGGCTATGAGCGGTCGATTTATTTTCAATGTTTGATATATTTTGTTATTTTGGTATGGATTAAATCCATCGATGTTATTAAATTGTTTTAATAGTTCTTTCAGTTGATTTTGGTGATGGTTTGGACATGTATCGCTTTTGGAATGATTCTGTCCGGCGTCCATTTCACCCCTCCTCCAATCCTGGCCTGGTTTAGTCGAGTCCACATTTACATTCGATTTCTTTTCATAATAAAACGGTTAGTGTTTTATTTATTTTTAAATTTTGGGTTGCGTGCACTAGCCCAGGGACAAAGTAACTTCCTTGCATTGGAATCACCATCATGGCTTCAACAGTTCTTGAGGAATGTCGGGCTACAGTTTTACATTGTTTTGAGAGGTGACCAAGAAGAAGTACAAATTGGCGATTTAGCGATCTCTCATTGTGGTACTTTGGCGATGTATTCTAGCATCTTTTTAAGTCTTGATAGTTCAGAAAACGCTAGTGAATAAAAGTTATGGCTTTAAATGCTTATGACTTCACTCTGAAGGTGTTTAGTAGGGGATCATTGTGTACACATTTGAATGGGTGGCCATTTTTTTCCCCCATATTATTCTTCTATATGGAGTACTACCATACTGCATGATAATAATTCGAGGTCTTTCGGGGTCTTGGTGGGGTGATGTCAATGATGTTCAGAGCTGCGGTACAAGGTGCAAGGGATGGGTTGTGCGGCTCAAATCCATAAGGGACATTTTGTGGATGTGGCGATGTTTTCGACCATACAAGTAGATGGGAGGAGGCCAGAAATGAAAGAGCTGTTAAAGAGAGCATACAGAAGCGATGTTAATATTTTGGCAAAGCAGGATTACATTACACTGGTGTATTTCAATACCTCTAAAAATGAGTCAATTACTGACTCTAAGCCTGGTGTTGGCTCAGTGGTCAGGGTGGCTGGCTTGGGATCTTCGGGTCCTGAGTTTGAGCCCTGTTGGCTGCTGAATTAATACCAGGTGGGGTTAACCCAACCTGTCATCCTTCTGAGGTCAGTGAAATGAGCACCAGTGTACTGGTAGAAGGGCACAGCATCAGTGGCATAGTTGTGCCTCAACAAAATGATAGCTACCCAGCAGCCAAGCTGCCATATGCAAGAACAAGAATAAGAAGATATTATTGGTTTCATTAATTCCAGTGATTGACAACTGGCCAATGTTTGTCTCCCCAGGAGACATACACAGGCTGTTCCACAGGCTACCACATAAACAGGCAGAGTGCAGTGGTCATGTAGTTTTGCATTGGTTTATATATCAACACCAGCATCGGACGGTAGTGTTAATCATTCTCGAGATGGCTTTATTTATATCAAAAAGTGATGTGCAGGAAGTGTGAAAACAATCTTACAGAATGCAAGGTGTCACCACGTTTGAGGCAGAGCAGTGAACGTGCTAATTGTTCCCTGGTCATGTGCAAAATGCCTCGTATTTTAAATTACCGAAAGTATTGGGACAGCACACCCGAACTCGAAATGAGCCCTCCCAACCTGCACCTGTAAACGAATTTTTGTTTTCTTTACGCACACATGATGCAGCAAAGCATCACGGGGTTTATAAAAAGTATTCTTGGGCATTTTAGACAACGATGCACTGCCAGCATTGATGCAATTTAATTTTGTAAGTTAGTAGAGTGAGCGTCCTTATATGTCTAACACACCTTGCCAAACAGCTGTCTCTGTTGACTTCCAGAGCACCTGAAAAATATCCACAGGTCGATTTTATATTATTGTCATCCACAGGACTAACAGCTCGTCATAAAACAACACAGTCAGTACGTGGCTGAAAACACAAAGAATCCATTTGTATAAAGGTGTGCTCATTATGTACCTTATATACAGAGTAATATAAAAGCAAAAACAGAGGCCATCCACCTGTTCCAAAAACGACTTATCCGAAATATTCCCGAAATATATGAAGGTTGGAGAAAGGCAAATAAATAAACAAATAATTCAAGGTGGTATGTCAGTGGTGTTTATGGTAAAGTGTATATAAATAAATAATTCAAAGGTGTGGGTGTTGTTAGTGGAGATGGTAAAGTGTATATAAATAAATAATTCAAAGGTGTGGGTATTGTTAGTGGAGATGGTAAAGTGTATATAAATAAATAATTCAAAGGTGTGGGTGTTGTTAGTGTTTATGGTAAGTGTATATAAAATAAATAATTCAAAGGTGTGGGTGTTGTTAGTGGAGATGGTAAAGTGTATATAAATAAATAATTCAAAGATGTGAATTGGTGGTAGTAGTGAGAATAAAGTGCACATAGATAAATAAATAATTCAAAGTTGTGCATTGGTGGTAGTAGTGAGAATAAAGTGTACATTATTTACTATGTGTGTGTGTGTGTGTGTGTGTGTGTCATACTTTTTCTCTATTAATTACGTATGTCTATTTCTTAATTATGCACTATTGGAATGTACCCTTTGACCCTTTCGACTGCTGAGACCCCTTCGAACTTTGAAGACCCTTTAAGACCCCCAAGACCCTGAAGACCCCGAGGATCCAAAAGTCCCTCAAGTTTCCGAGGACCCAAAAGTCCCAAAAAGTTCCCGAGGACACAAAAGCCCCTGAGGACCGAAAAGTTCCAAAGGTTCCCGAGGACCTAAAAGTCCCTAAACTCCCAGAGCACCTAGAAGACACAAAAGTCCCAGAGGACCCAGAAGACCAAAAGGACCCAAAAGACCCCCAAGGCTGTGAAGACCAATGAATATTTGGTCCATCAGACCAACGGGCCCACGAGTACGAATAAGTGTGTGTGTGTGTGTTGTGTGTGTGTGTGTGTGTGTGTGTGTGTGTGTGTGTGTGTGTGTGTGTGTCAGTTTGTGTGTCAGTGTGTCTCCTCCATAACTCCAAAACCATGAAACCTATCAGCCTGAAACTTTGCATGCATACTGAGGGAACTCCAGGCACTGCATAACTGAAAATTAGGTGTTTGGATTAATTAAAACACCCCTTTTGAAGGTAATGAACAGCCTTATTTAATTATATCCTTTATCAGGTGCATCCTCGATCATCGCTCTCTATGGGGTCTTAAGGCGTATCGTCGGTAACCTTACTGAGGTCTGAAGCCACCATGTTTTTTGGCCTGCTCAACCATGCCTCGACTTGGAACAGTCCGCAACAATTTCTTTTCAATAAAAAATTTTTTTCACTTTCCCCACTCATATTAATTATCGAATGCGATACTATACATTATTATCGAATGTATACATCGCTTTTTATAAATGCTATACTTTTCAAATTAAGAACTTGGAGCGATTTCATGCATTATATGATACAATTTTCCATGATCTCCTCTCACAGACTAATTAAAGTATATCATCGAAATATGATTTCAGCTTTGAGGATCGGATATCGTCTGGACTAAATAAGGTGTTGAAATCTGGAGTGAAATGTGATAATTTAAAGAAATAACAAGTCTTATAACTAAGCCGATATACCTATTTACTTTAAGCAAGCAAGCCAATGGTCCCTCCTCCATACATGCACAAGAAACTGTGAAATTTCCAAAGCATTAAACGTATCTTTTTCTTCTGTTTAGAGAATTATATTGAGTGAACAAAAGATTAAGGAATGTGCCAAAATTAACCAGCTTCATTGAGCTATACGAGTTAATGCATTCACTGCTTGATTTTGTGCCCTGTCCCCCAGAAGAACTGTGTATCCATAGTGTCTGCCAGGTTTGTGTCGATATTTTCGGAGGTTTTGTGAGGTGCTCTACAGGGAATCAAAGCAAATCTGGTGAAAAACGGACGTTTTAAAATAAAGTTCTAACGTTTGTGCGGACTGCGAACCGATGTACTATGTGACGCATACACAGACGAGCAGGCAATGTGGCAGATCATCTGCAATGTTTATTTCACGGGCGATTAAACTATGCGATGCCTCCAGAGTTGTTCTACGTTAAACAGTGACTCTTTTGTGGATAAAGTCATTATTTGAACGAATTCATTTAATTTCTTTAACTGCTGTGGGCACGGTGAAGACCGGTTTTAAAGTTAAAGAGATCCTATGTGGTATGCAGCCATAGCCTGGCCAGCCGTTTCTTATCAACCATTTAATTGGAGTGCTTTCCGAGTGCTTAAGCCACTTGCCGAGCACCGTACAGTTGATAGCGGTACAGTTCGTGTACCGGTGAGGATGTACAGTCGGCAGTTGCTACAAGGTGGAGGTACATGATTTACAAAGGTTATATGGTTTCTCTTTGTTGGAGTTTCAAGCAAAATATATTGTTACGGCTGTGGAAATTCGCAAACCACCATTCAGGACCCGTAGGTGAGGTATCTCTTAAGTACATGTGTAGTTAGCCCAAAACCGTTGTCTAGAGGGAATTTATGTGATTCATTCGGGCTGCGATCCTTTGAGATAGCCGTTTTTCTTTTTCTATTGTTATTTTGAACGAGAAACCTCCCCGCAAACAACAACGCCACCAACTACGCACAACGCCAACCGGCTACATTACCCTCACAACAACCACCACCATCTTCGCCACTACCCCCGCTGACGAACGCCATCCTCCACGGTCCACACTACGACGGTTTCCGCGTTGGAAACCGTCGAGACGCAAGGAGGGAAAGAAGAAGGCACAACGATGGCACGCGGGTTTTCCCGCTGTTTTTCCCGCCATTTTTCCCCGCGCGGAGTGTGACAGAAGCGGGGTGGGCAGCTGGCGCCCGATTGGTGGATGCGCGGTGTGACGCGGCCAGGGAGGAGGAACGCCCCTCTTCGAGACCTTTCTCGAAGCGCTCGAAGGGGGGTGGAGCAAAGAACGGGGCGGAGCAACGGGGCGGAGCCCCGCGCTATAAAAAGGGGTGGATCTGCGAAGAGGGTTTGGTTGTTGTTGTTCCTGCCGAGCTTTTTGATCCTGCGAGCCTGTTCCTGCCGGCCTGTTGATCCCTGCAGAGCCCTTGATCCTGATGAGCCTTGGACCTTTTGGACAAATGACGGTGTGGAGAGAGAGAGAGAGAGAGAGAGAGAGAGAGAGAGAGAGAGAGAGAGAGAGAGAGAGAGAGAGAGAGAGAGAGAGAAAGCTCCAGTTCGAGGGTTCTTGTCCGAGGGTTCGCCGGAGTCGGTGTGGTCCGAGAACCCCGCTGGTGGGACGGAGCGTCCGCCATTTCCTCTCTCTCTCGACCCGAGTGTCGACGATTTCTTTCCCCCCCGTCCGCACCGAGAGAGCGCCGAAACCCGTTCATTCCCAAAACCCCGTCCGTGGCGTCGAACGGCCACACATGCCGGCGCGAAGCAAGAGCTCGCCGACCACGCCGGAGGAGCGGGGAGCTGGGCAGGAGAAGGACTCGGTGCGCGCACAGGGAAGTGACCACTTCTATTTCTTTTGGGTTGTGTGTAAATGTCTGTGGGTGGCGCCGTCTGTAAAGTAGAACTGTATAAGTGTTGCCGTGTGTGCGCGTATTCAGTTGTAGTCTGCGTCGACGTTGCTTTTGTTTGGGTTGCTATATGTGCATTTTGACTGTTTGGCTGTATATGTGTGCTCTCCGTGTGTCGTGTAAATAAAGTGCTTGCATGTTGAACTGTGCCCGTTTCGCTTTTGTTTTCTTCCATTGACTCTCCATCCTGCTTCACGTAAGGGTCCGTAGTGGCTTAATACGCCCGGTAATTAATCTGAACCGTCCAGGTCGGCGATAACACCGCTCGGTTATCCCGATAGCACGGAACGGGCGCCCAAGCGGCTCGTGTCCGGAGTCGACCTGCGGCGAGGTACGATCGCCCGGTTTACCATCTGCGTGGGTACTTAGGTAGGTCGAGTTTGGCGAACAACCCTATCCTCAGCGGGTGGCCGATTGGCACGATTGTGGTGAGGTCGAAAGGCCCACCCGTGACTGGCTCCGGGCGATAGTTCCCGGAGGGTCACGACTGAATTGTCCGTCCGGTGGCGAGTGCCACGATTCGAGTCACGTGGCCGTTCGCACGCCGCGGGCGCGAATTCGCAACACTGGTGTACAGGAGTGTGATTCAAATCCACCTCGGTCCCAAGCTAAATTCACGGGAATCGGTTCAGGGGTGAGAGGAGCGACCCCCGATTCCCTCCAAATTACGAGCAAACTAAATTAATCTCTTACGAGAAATAAGATGGAGTCTCAAGGCGAGCGGGTGCCGGGGGTATTACAAATGTATATGTGTAGAAATGTAGAATCCATGGCCCAGGATGAAATCCCCGAGCAGGACATTTCCGTGCAGGAGCAATTCCCCCACGAACAAACTCAGAGTCCGAAATGGGCGCGGCAGCGGCAGAGGCCGCGGTGGATGACACCTCCCACCCCTCCTCCGTCAAAATCCTTCCCCAGCCCCAGCGAAGCTGCGACCGACCGAGGCGATTCGGCTTCGTCGGAGGCGGATGAATTCTTCCGAAAGGGGAAATGATGATACTGATGTTACAAGCGATGAGTGCGAAAGAATGAGAAACAACTAAAGGCAATGGCACGCGACGAAACGCGGACAACGGTGTGCAAAATGGCGGCGCCACGTGGCGATACGATGGAGCGCGCGAGGGGAGTGCAACGGCTGTCAGGCCTGCGATAAAGACGGGCGAGGTCAATAATTAATGGGAGACCGAAACGTGTAAGACGAGACACGAGGTAACGAAGGCAATAGAAAAATTAAAAGGAAGCCAGGAGGAGACAAAGGAGGGATTGAAGGTCGTAACGGTGGAGTGTGAGAAAAGACATCAAGACATGACGAAGAGAGCTGATAGCTGGGACGGGAGGTAAAAACGGAGACAGAGGAACTGGGAAGACGGGTAGAAAACCACAAGGGCAAGCCGGAAGAACAGTTAGAGCCAAAGCAAGGTCGGAGTGTGCGGAGATGAGAAAATAATTAGAAAAAAAGCTTCCGAGTTACAGAAACTACAAGACAGTTGAGAATGTTGAGGAAGAAGAACGACAGCGGAGAATGAAACGTTAAGGAACCACACTGTACAGATGGAACAGCTGGAAGCGAAGGCCGATTGCAGAATGAGGAACAGAGAGACAGTGGAATAGAAAACTGAAAGAGTATGAATTTGAAACTGAACGACAAAAGAAAAAAATAGGTTGGAGTACGAGGAGAAAGTGAAGGAGCAAGGAATGAAGCAGGAAGGAGAAATCAGGAGATTGAAGTACAGAACGAGATTGGAGAGGGAAGAACGAGAGGAACATGGATAGAAAACAAAAGGAACATGAATTTGAGGTTGACCAATTGAAAGAAGCGAGGCTGGAGTACGAGGAGATAGACAAAGACAGCGAATGAAACACAAATGGAGATTAACCAAATGAAGCTGGAGAAGGAAGGACAGGAGAGGAAACAAGGAAGAGTAATGAGAGAACACGCGAATGAAACACAGGAAGGAAATGAGCCAATTGAAAGAAACGATGAGACTGGAAAATGAAGAGCAGGAAGATACTGTGGGATAGGAAACAAAAACAAAATGAGGTTGAAATTAATGAACTCAAGGAGAGAGTAAAATTGAAGTCCAGAGAGATGGAAAAACTCCAGAAAGAAACAGAAACTAATAAATGTATAGAGACATGGGAGATAGAGGGTGAATTGGACGGGGTTAGTGACGAGCACACACACATTGAGGTAGGGAGGACCATGAGGGGGAGCTGGCGGACTGGGTAGAAGACCGGTGCGAGCAGCTGGATGGCCTCCTTCGGGAACGGAGGGAGACGCTATTCTCCCTCGAAGCTGATCACGACCAGGTGAGTTCGGTCGTGCTTCGCGAGTTCGAGGGGACGAGTGCTGTGGACAGGTGCACGCCGAGCTTGGGGGGTATGGAGACCCCGGGGACCCTTGTGGGGACACGAATCCCCAGTGTGGTTGTGCAGGGGTGTGTGTTTGTGAGTGTGCGGAGATGCG
>CM068965.1:51039858-51060279 GCA_035128595.1 Eptatretus atami | reverse complement strand
GAGATGGAGTTGAGAGGAATGCGGGATCTACGGATGGATCGCGGCATGGAGAGACAAGAAGAGGAGAGAGAGAGAGAGAGAGAGAGAGAGAGCTGAAGAGAAAGACTCCAGTTCGAGGGTTCTTGTCAGGGTTGCGATCGGTGTGGTCCGAGGACCCCGCTGGGTGGGGACGGAGCCCGTCGCCATTTCCTCTCGTCTCTGACCCCGGTGTCCGACGATTCTTTCCCCCCGTCCGCCCAGAGGAGAGCGCCGGAAAACCCGTCATTCCCCAAAACCCCGTCCGTGGCGTGAACGGCCCAACATGCCGGCGCCGAAGCAAGAGCTCGCCGACACGGCGGAGGAGCGGGAGCTGCGGGCATGAGAAGGACTCGGTGCGGCGCACAGGAAGTGACCACTTCTATTTCTTTTGGGTCTGTGTTAAATGTCTGTGGTGGCGCCGTCTGTAAAGTAGAACTGTATAGGTTGCCGTGTAGTGCGCGTATCAAGTTGTAGTCTGCGTCGACGTGCTTTTGTTTGGGTTGCTATATGGTGCAATTTGACTGTTTGGCTGTATATGTGGCTCCCGTGTGTCGTGTAATAAAGTGCTTGCATGTGAACTTGCCCGTTATTCGCTTTGTTTTTCTCCATGATCTCCACCTGCTCACGTAAGGGGTCCGTAGTGGGCTTAATACGCCCGGTAATTAATCTGAACTCTCAGGTCGGCGATAACCCTCGGTTAATCCCGATAGCACGGAACGGCCGCCCAAGCGGCTTCGTGTCCGAGTCGAACCTGCGGCGAGGTACGAATCGCCCGGTTTACCATCTCGTGGGTACTTAGTTAGGTCGAGTTTGGCGAACAACCCTAATCCTACGCGGGTGGCCGATTGGCACGATTGGGGAGGTCGAAAGGCCACCCGGACTGGCTCCGGGCGATAGTTCCCGGAGGGTCACGAACTAATTGTCCTCCGGTGGGCGACGTGCCACGATTGAGGTCACGTGCACGTTCGCACGCCGGCGGGCGCGAATTTCCCAACACTGGTGTACAGGAGTGTGATTCCAATCCACCTCGTCCCAAGCAAATTCCGGAATCGGTTCAGGGTGAGAGGAGCGACCCCCGATTCCCTCCAAATTACGAGCAAAACTAAATTAATCTCTTCGAGAAATAGAATGGAGTCTCAAGGCGAGCGGTGCCGGGGGTATTACAAATTATATGTGTAGAAATGTAGAATCCATGGCCCAGGATAAGAATCCCCGAGCAGGACATTTTCCGTGCAGGAGCAATTCCCCCACGAAACAAATCAGAGTCCGAAATGCGGCGCGGCAGCGGCAGAGGCCGCGGTGGATGACACCTCCCAACGCCCTCTCTCGTCAAAAATCTTCCCAGCCCCCAAGCGAAGCTGACGACCGACCGAGCGATCGTTACGTCGAGAGCGATGATATCTTCGAAAGGGGGAAATGTGTGATATGATGTTAAGGATATGAGTGCGAAAGGAATAGAAACAACGTAAATGGCAATGGACGCGACGAAACGCGGACCATACGGTGTGCAAAATGGCGGCCGCCACGTTGGCGGATACGATGGAGCCAGCGAGGGGGTGATGCAACGGTGTCAGGCCTGCGATAATAGCACGGCAGAGGTCATAATTTAATGGGAGACCGAAACGTGTAAACGAGACACGAGGTTACGAAGGCAATAGAAAAATTAAAAGAAGCCAGGAGGAGAAAAGGAGGGATTGAAGGTCGTCAACGGTGGAGTGTGAGAAAAGACATCAAGACATGACGAAGAGAAGCTGATAAGCGGGGGGGTGGGACGGGAGGTTAAAAAACGGAGACAGAGAACTGGGAAGACGGTAAGAAAACCACAGGGCAAGCCGGAAGATACAGTTAAGAAAGCCAAAGCAAGGTCGAGTGTGCGGAGATGAGAAAATAATTAGAAAAAAAAGCTTCGATGTTACAGAAACTACAAGACGAGTTTGAGGAATGTTGAGGGAAGAAAGAACGACAGCGGAGAATGAAACGGTTAAGGAAACCACACTGTACAGATGGAACAGCTGGAAGCGAAGGCCAGATTGCAGAATAGGAACAAGAGAGACAGTGGAATAGAAAACTGAAAGAGTATGAATTTGAAACTGAACGACAAAAGGAAAAAAAAATAGGTTGGAGTACGAGGAGAAAGTGAAGAGCAAGGAATGAAGCAGGAAGGAGAAATCAGGGATTGAAGTACAGAACGAGATTGGAGGGAAAGAACGAGAAGGAACAATGGAATAAGAAAACAAAAGGAACATGAATTTGAGGTTGACCCAATTGAAAGAAAAAAGCGGGCTGGAGTACGGGAGATAGACAAAGACAGCGAATGAGAACACAAAAATGGAGATTAACAAATGAACTGGAGAAGGAAGGACAGGAGGGAAAAAGGAAGTATATGAGAGAACAGCGAATGAAACACAGGAAGGAATGAGCCAATTGAAAAAACGATGAGACTGGAAAATGAAGAGCAGGAGTACTGGGGAATAGGAAACAAAAACAAAATGAGGTTGAATTAATGAACTCAAGGAGAGAGAAAATTGAAGTCCAGAGAGATGGAAAAACTCCAGAAAGAAACAGAACTAATAAATGTATAGAGACATGGGAGATAGAGGGTGAAATTGGACGGGGTTAGTGACGAGCACACACAATTGAGGTAGTGGAGGACCATGAGGGGGAGCTGGCGGACTGGGTAGAGGACCCGGTGCGAGCAGCTGGATGGCCTCCTTCGGGAACGGAGGGAGACGCTATTCTCCCTCGAAGCTGATCACGCCAGGTGAGTTCGGTCGTGCTTACGCGAGTTCGAGGGGACGAGTGCTTGGGACAGGTGCACGCCGAGCTTGGGGGGTATGGAGACCCCGGGACCCTTGTGGGACACGAATCCCCAGTGTGGTTGTGCAGGGTGTGTGTTTTGTGAGTGTGCGGAGATGCGTGCTTTCCAGCACGCATGGTGTGCGTGAGACCCCTGTGCAAGTGAAGGTTGGGTTGTAGTAGAGCGTCCGTATGAGGGAGACCGTGTGTGTGAGAGAGGTGGTATGTAAGGGAGATGACGGTCGGCATGCGGGAGCACGCAGCCGCGTCTCCCGGTTGTGAGTGATATGGCGCTGGTGTGTGAGCGTCGTAACACGCAGGTGTGCGTGGGTTGAAGGGAGACGACGATGCGCGACGAGGGAACGGGGCCCGGGTAGCAGCCGTAGTTGAATGGGGACCGCGCCGGTTCACCCAGCAGCGAGCGCGAGGTCCGTGCTGTGCAACGCACGAGGCCGCCACGTGCTCGCTTGCGGGAGTGAAGCCCGGTCCGGAAACGCCAGCGGTGGATTTGCCGATCCCGCGGACGAAAAGTTTAGGCAGATTTCGGATTTGGACCGGACGGGTTCTCCACGCGAGCGTGTGTTTAAGCTCCAACGGGCAGAGCACATGTGTTCGCGTGGGGAGCCCCTCGGAGTGCGAGGGTTGCTTTTGTGGTGCGCAGGGTGACGTCATGGCTGACGTGTGGTCAGAATCCGGCAAGAGGGTGAACCCTTGCTGGGATGGTACCATCCAGAGGGCGAGGTACACGTGCAGCTGCATGACGTCACGGGCAGGTGCAAAGTGCGCGAGCTGTGAGTTGCTGCGCTGGTGCTGCGCAAAAATTTGATAAAAAAAATTAACCAAAAGCAAGCCTCGTTTCGGGGTGAACAGGATTCCCTGGGCAGGGGGAAAACCCCCCTTGGCCAGGGCACAGGATAACCACGAGTTAGGGGGAAGGTTAGCTTAGCTAGACCGGCTCCATGGGGCAGGGGTAAGTCTCATGGGGCCCGTGGTATGGATTAGGCAGAGGGATTTAGGTCAGATTAGGGAGATGGGAAATAACATTTGAAGACAGAGACAGACTTTGGATGTGTAGAGGGGACGTAGCTTAGCTACGTAGTGTTAAATGGAACGTGCTATAGTGTAATGGGACGACCGTGGGAGCACGAGTTAGTTAGGGGATTTAGTCAGCAGGAATGGCAGGATTCAGCGATGTGTATGTTGAAAAGCTGTGAGGTGAGTACATGGTGAGTGAGTGAGGCCAGCGGGTCTGTGTTAGTGGAGCGAATGTGGAATGCATGGTGCGATGAGTGATTGGGGGGAGGAGTGATTCTCCGCCCAAGGGACCCGGGGTCAGTGTAGAGTGAGTTAGTTGGGTTCGTCAAATTAGAAATGGAAGTCGTTTTGTTGTTGTGTGGGAAGTAGGCTCGAAACCCGTTTGGAGGGGTGCAGGAGCCCTGTTGACGGGCTGGGAGCGTGGCTGCGAAAGGTGAGTATCGCTGAGTGGTACCCGGGCACCGGGCTAGTCGGCCGTGGTAGGCCTAGGCCCATGGGGGGCCGGGATAGCGTAGTGGGGCACGGGTGCACCCGCATGATGCGGGGGCCGGGGTGCCGTTAGCCGCGTGGGCAGTGTTGTGGGCACGGTGACCCTCGAAAGGGCCGGGAAGCCAGCCTGCCACGTGAGCGTTTCAGGGGAGTCGGCCAGGGAGGGCACTCCCCGGTGTTTAGGGAGCTGGTAGGCTCAGAGGCAGTGTAGTGCCCGGGGGTGCCATAGCTAGAGAATCGGCAGAGGGTAGTGCCTGCCAAGGGAGCCACGCGTCCAGCCATGAAACCGTGTGAGGGCACGGGCGGAAAATTGGAGGGCGAGGCCAGAAATTGTAAGGACACCAACACAGGCGACGGGAATCTGGGTTGATAGAACCAGTAGATTAAGCCGAGGCGCTTGTTGAAAAGCCCCGGTAGTTTAGAGTTTAATGGTTAGGGAGATTAGGAAGTGTCCCCTCCGCACCATCCATCCTTCGCTCTCGTTGTGGGCCGCTGGACCACTTGGGTTAGATCGCTGAAGTCTGGGAGGCCATCCTGAGGCTTGAATTGGGCCTCGACCAGGACGCTAGCTCTCCCTCATCCCCTCCAGGAAGGGAACGTAGGGGTTGGGAGTAGGCTAGGGACGATAGGTAGCCGAACAAGGACGATAAAGGGTTAGCGGACAAAATTATAGTGGGGAAGTAAAAATAAAAAACGACAAAAAAAAGTTAGGGGCTAAATTGGGTTTTACAAATTAAGGGAGTGGGTATGGACAGTGACAGGCAAAGGCGATAGGTTGGGAGGGAGACGTAGGGTAGGTCCGAGCCGCCTTCCGAGTGGCAGCACCACCGCACTCCCTCCACCAACCTCCACTGCAAGGCAAAGGCCGGCCCACTTCATCGGCAGCTGTTGTTTTTGCTGCAGGCCTGTGCCGGCCGGATCGTCTGCAGCTGCTGTGCTTCAAGGCCTGTGCCGGCCAGTTCATCTGCCGGCTGTTTTTACTGCAAGGCCTGTGCCGGCCAGTTCGTCTGCCGGCTGTTTGCCTGCAACGGCCTTGTTCTGCAGGCTGTGTTTGCTTGCAGCAGCCTTGTTCTGCAGCTGTGTTTGCCTGCTCACCGTTGCCATGCCATGCCCACTGCCCATGTTCATTTTTGCCCCGTCCAATTTTGCTTTGCCCGCCCCTTGTTCATTGCCATGTGCGCCAGGATCATCAAGCAACAGTTTGCAAGCTGCAAGAACTGTCCTGTTGGCAGCTACAACACGGGCCTGCAGTGGCGGCCCGTGCGCCGGTTTCACCGTTGACTTTTACCTTTTTCCTGCAGAGTCCATTGATCCTGGGCATGGTTTAGTGTAAATTATAAGGTTAAGATGTATTGTACTGTAAATATGAGTGTGCCCCCGGCATGTCTGTCTTAGTGCGGCAATTTTATTTCAGTCGTCTGAGTGAGTGGGTTTGTTGTTAGTTACTCAGCCCATAGGTTATTTATTTTTGGGGACACGAATACCATGAATGTCGCACTCAGGGATCCGAAGGTAAAACGTACTAGGGGAGAACTACACATGATGGCACACGACAATTTGACGACTCGGGACGAGTCTGTAAAGGGGAGGGGGTAGTGTTATGGCTGTGGAAATTCGCAAACCACCATTCAGGACCCGTAGGTGAGATATCTCTTAAGTACATGTGTAGTTAGCCAAAACCGTTGTTCTAGAGGGAATTTATGTGATTCATTCGGGCTGCGATCCTTTGAGATAGCCGTTTTTCTTTTTCTATTGTTATTTAAACGGGAAACCTCCCCGCAAACAACAACCGCCACCAACTATGTCACAACGCCAGCCGCGCTACAATTACCCTCACAACAACCACCACCATCTTCGCCACTACCCCGCTGACGAACGCCATCTCCACGGTCCACACTACGACGGTTTCTGCGTTGGAAACCGTCGAGAACGCAGGAGGGAAAGAAGAAGGCACAACGATGGCGCGCGGGTTTTCCCGCCTATTTTTCCCGCCATTTTCCCTCGCGAGGAGTGTGACAGAAGCGGGGTGGGGCAGCTGGCGCCCGATTGGTGGATGCGCGGTGTGACGCGGCCAGGGAGGAGGAACGCCCCTCCTTCGAGACCTTTCTCGAAGCGCCTCGAAGGGGGTGGAGCAAAGAACGGGGCGGAGCCCCACGCTATAAAAAGCGGTGGATCTGCGAAGAGGGTTGGTTGTTGTTTTCCTGCCGAGCTTTTTGATCCTGCGAGCCTGTTCCTGCCGGCCTGTTGATCCCTGCGGAGCCCTTGATTCCTGATGAGCCTTGGACCTTTTGGACAAATGACGGTGTGAAAGAGAGAGAGAGAGAAAGCTCCAGTTCGAGGGTTCTTGTCCGAGGGTTCGCCGGAGTCGGTGTGGTCCCGAGACCCGCTGGTGGGACGGAGCGTCCGCCATTTCCTCTCTCTCTCGACCCCGCGTGTCGACGATTTCTTTCCCCCCGTCCGCACCGAGAGAGCGCTGAAAACCCCGTTCATTCCCAAAACCCGTCCGTGGCGTCGAACGGCCACATGTGCCGGCGCGAAGCACGAGCTCGCCGACCACGCCGGAGGAGCGGGGAGCTGAGGGCGCGGAGAAGGACTCGGTGCACGCACAGGGAAGTGACCGCTTCTATTTCTTTTGGGTTCTGTGTAAATGTCTGTGGGTGGCGCCGTCTGTAAAGTAGAACTGTATAAGTGTTGCCGGTGTGTGCGCGATTCGGTTGTAGCTCTGCGTCGACGTTGCTTTTGTTGGGTTGCTATATGTGCATTTTGACTGTTTGGCTGTATATGTGTGCTCTCCGTGTGTCGTGTAAATAAAGTGCTTGCATGTTGAACTGTGCGCCGTTTCGCTTTGTCTTTTCTCCATTGACTCTCCATCCTCGCTTCACGTAAGGGGTCCGTAGTGGGCTTAATACGCCGGTAATTAATCTGAACCGTCCAGGTCAGCGATAACAACCGCTCGGTTATCCCGATAGCACGGAACGGGCCGCCCAAGCGGCTCGTGTCCGGAGTCGACCTGCGGCGAGGTACGATCGCCCGGTTTACCATCCGCGTGGGTACTTAGTAGGTCGAGTTTGGCGAACAACCCTATCCTACGCGGGTGGCCGATTGGCACGATTGTGGTGAGGTCGAAAGGCCCACCCGTGACTGGCTCTGGGCGATGGTCCGGAGGGTCTCGACTGAATTGTCCGTCGGTGGGCGACGTGCCGCGATTCGAGTCACGTGGCCGTTCGCGACGCCGCGGGCGCGAATGTCGCAACAATATTTCATAACACCCAATTTCCGAACCGTTTGCCATATTAACGTGTTTCTAAATTAGAGCCCATTTTTTTTTCCACCCGTCACATGACGATGGCAGCTGTTTATAAAGATTAATGTTTATGCACATCTCCCTGAAACGTCTTAAATGCAATGTAGTTTTTATAATTTGTTTTGTTGAAATTCCCCAAAACAAGGGTGAAGCAACTCAAGGTTTCTGGGTTGTATAAAGTACATACTGTAGTCGGTAATCACATTGACTCCAATCTGCCGATTCGGACCTGTCTGTGTTTGTCTCCGGACATGTCCTGGTGGTGTTTGTCTCCGGACGCGTCCGGGCGGTGTTTGTCTCCGACGCGTCCGGGCGGTGTTTGTCTCTGGACGCGTCCGGGCGGTGTTTGTCTCCGGACGCGTCCGGGCGGTGTTTGTCTCCGGACGCGTCCGGCGGTGTTTGTCTCCGGACGCGTCCGTGCGGTGTTTGTCTCCGGACGCGTCCGGGCGGTGTTTATTTCGCGATGGGAGTTTGTTTCCTGATTGTGTCCAAGGGTGTTTGTTTCCGGAATGTTTTATCTCTGGACATGTCCGGGCGATGTTTATCTCTGGGCAGTATTATTAGTATGACGGTAGAAATGGATTTCAGACATTATTTTGTTTCCCTCTTCACTGTTCTTCTATGCAGAAGCATTTTGATGAGACAGTATGAATCTCCCACCCCTCCTCACTCTCCCTCCCTCCTCAATCCCCCACCCCTCCTCACTCCCCACCCCTCCTCACTCCCCACCCATCCTCACTCTCCATCCCTCCCTCCCCCTCCCTCCTTGCTCTCCAACCCTTGCTCTTTCCCCTCCTCCCCTCTCTCTCCCACTCCACCTCCTGTCTCCCCATCTCTCTCTCTCCCCACCTCTCTCTTTATATCCCCCCCCACCCTTTTTCTCCCTCCCCTTTAGTATACCCGTCAGTGAAGCGATGGCTGGTATTTGCTAGTACATAAATAAATAATTAAAAGTTCTGTATTGGTAGTCACTAGTACGTGCCCCTACGTGCGTGGCCGTACGTGCAAAAAAAAAAAAAAAACGTTCAAACCGCGACCAGAAACGACAACCACACAGGCCGTTCCTTCGTCCTCTCATGTGCCCGTACGTGCGTGGCCGTATGTGCGTTCCGTACGTGCGTGGCCGTACGTGCAAAAAAAAAACATTTCAAACCGCGAGCCAGAAACGAAACCACACAGGCCGTTCTTCACACTCGCGTGCCCGTACGTACGTGACCGTACGTGCGTGGCCGTACGTGCAAGAAAAAGAAAAAATAAAAACTTTCAAACTCTATCTCTTCTGAAATGAAACAAGCTGTGTCCTATCGTGTTTTATATCGTTGGTCCACTAACAGCCAGAAACAACAACCACACAGGTCATTCCTCCGCTCTCGCGTGCCCTACGTGTGTGGCCGTACGTGCAAACCAAAAAAAAACAACTTTCAAACAACTCCACAGGCCATTCCTTCGCTCTCGTAAACGACGACTGGATTGGGGCATTGTGTTTGTCTATAATAGCGCATAATAATCGAGAAATTATTAGAATACAGTAAGTCATCACTATCGAAGTGGTGCGTGCCCGTACGGAATGTTCACATGCATTCCACGAATTATCGCTTGCATTGAAGTTACAACTGCTGTGATACTTCCACACACAGAGTTAATTAATCAAATTAAAATCAGTTTACCTCCCTGTCTTTGCTTGCCATGACATTCGCTGCCATTGACCATTGCCACTCCTACGCCACGGTAACTAAGGCACCGATCGATCCCATCGTAACCGGCACGACCCATGACGTCATCGTCGGCCAGCCGTGCACCGGTCTACACAGCAACGTGTCTTGTGATTGGTTTGGTAAATAAATGGCGCAGCAACGTGTCCTGTCATTGGTTTGGTAAATAAATGGCCATAACTTGGGAACACTTGTCCGATTAATATCAAACCTTGAAAAGGCACATACACAGGTCCCCAGCAATATACCTGGCAAGTTTCAATTAGATCGGACAAGTGGTCGTCGAGAAACAGCGGTCACAGACATACAGGACACACACACACACACACACACACCACACACTGCTGGAATTATAGATAGATGAGAGAAAAGTGTACATAAACAAATAAATGAAGTAATAAACCAAACTTGTGTATTGGTCGTGCTGAGAGTAAAATGTATATAAATAAATAAATAATTCAAAGTTGTGCATTGGTATTCATGATAGTAAAATGTATATAATAAATATATAATTCAAAGTTGTGCATTGGTATTCATGATAGTAAAGTGTATATAAATAAATATATAATTCAAAGTTGTGCATGGTATTCATGATAGTAAAATGTATATAAATAATATATAATTCAAAGTTGTGCATTGGTATTCATGAAGTAAAGTGTTATAAAATAAATAAATAATTCAAGTTGTGCATTGGTATTCGTGATAGTAAAGTGTATATAAATAAATATATAATTCAATGTGTGCATTGGTATTCGTGATAGTAAAGTGTATATAAATAAATATATAATTCAAAGTTGTGCATTGGTATTCGTGATAGTAAAATGATATAAATAAATAAATAATTCAAGTTGTGCATTGGTATTCGTGATAGTAAAGTGTATATAAATAAATATATGATTCAATGTTGTGCATTGGTATTCGTGATAGTAAGTGTATATAAATAATATATAATTCAAAGTTGTGCATTGGTATCATGATAGTAAAATGTATATAAATAAATATATTATATTCAAAGCTGTAGAGTTGTATATTGGTAATGGTGAGAGTAAGTGTGTAAATATATATAAATTCAAAGTTGTGCATTGGCATTCATGATAGTAAAGTGTATATAAATAAATAATAATTCAAAGTTTGCATTGGTATTCGTGATAGTAAAATGTATATAAATAAATATATAATTCAAGTTGTGCATTGGTATTCATGATAGTAAAGTGTATATAAATAAATATATAATTCAAAGTGTAGAGTTGTATATTGGTAATGTGTGTAGTAAAGTGTATATAAATAAATATATAATTCAAAGTGTGCATTGGTATACGTGATGGTAAAGTATATATAAATAAATAAATAATTCAAGTTGTGCATTGGTATTCATGAGAGTAAAGTGTATATAAATAAATATATAATTCAAAGCTGTAGAGTTGTATATTGGTATGGTGATAGTAAAGTGTATATAAATAAATATAATATTCAAAGTTGTGCATTGGTATTCGTGATAGTAAAGTGTATATAAATAATAAAATAATTCAAAGTTTGCATTGGTATTCGTATAATAAAGTGTATATAAATAAATATATAATTCAAAGCTGTAGAGTTGTATATTGGTAATGGTGAGAGTAAAGTGTATATAAATAAATATATAATTCAAAGTTGTGCATTGGTATTCGTGATAGTAAAGTGTATATAAATAAATATATATTTAAAGTTTGCATTGGTATTCGTGATAGTAAAGTGTATATAAATAAATATATAATTCAATGTTGTCATTGGTATTCGTGATAGTAAAGTGTATATAAATAAATAAATAATTCAGTTGTGCATTGGTATTCGTGATAGTAAATGTATATAAATAATATATAATTCAATGTTGTGCATTGGTATTCGTGATAGTAAAGTGTGTATAAATAAATATATAATTCAAAGTTGTGCATTGGTATTCATGATAGTAAAATGTATATAAATAATATATAATTAAAGTTGTGCATTGGTATTCTGATAGTAAATGTATATAAATAAATATATAATTCAAAGTTGTGCATTGGTATTCGTGATAGTAAAGTGTATATAAATAAATATATAATTCAAGTTGTGCATTGGTATTCATGATAGTAAAGTGTATATAAATTTTTCTGTGTGCATTGGTATTCGTGATAGTAAAGTGTATATAATAAATATATATTCAATGTTGTGCATTGGTATTCGTGATAGTAAAATGTATATAAATAAATATATAATTCAAAGTTGTGCATTGGTATTCATGATAGTAAGTGTATAAAATAAATATATAATTCAAAGCTGTGGTTGTATATTGGTAATTGTGATAGTAAAGTGTATAAATAAAAATATTAATTCAAAGTTGTGCATTGGTATTCATGATAGTAAAATGTATATAAATAAATATATAATTCAAGTTGTGCTTGGTATTCGTGATAGTAAAGTGTATATAAATAAATAATAATTCAATAAGTTGTGCATTGGTATTCATGATAGTAAAGTGTATATAAATAAATAAATAATTCAAATTGTGCATTGGTATTCGTGATAGTAAAGTGTATATAAATAATATATAATTCAAGTTGTGCTTGTATTCGTGATAGTAAAATGTATATAAAAAATAAATAATTCATGTTGTGCATTGGTATTCGTGATATTAAAGTGTATATAAATAAATATATAATTCAATGTTGTGCATTGGTATTCATGATAGTAAAGTGTATAAAATAAATAATAATTCAAAGTGTGAGTTGTATATTGGTAATGTGATAGTAAAGTGTGATAAATAATATATAATTCAAAGTTGTCATTGGTATCATGATAGTAAATGTATATAAATAAATATATAATTCAAAGTTGTGCATTGGTATTCGTGATAGTAAAGTGTATATAAATAAATAATAATTCAAAGTTGTGCATTGGATTCATGATAGTAAAGTGTATATAAATAAATAAATATATTAAAGTTGTGCATGGTATTCGTGATAGTAAAGTGTATATAATATAATATATAATTCAATGTGTGCATTGGTATTCGTGATTGTAAAATGTATATAAATAAATATATAATTCAATGTTGTGCATTGGTATTCGTGATATTAAAGTGTATATAAATAAATATATAATTCAATGTTGCTTGGTATTCGTGATAGTAAAGTGTATATAAATAATATATAATTCAATGGGCATTGGTTTTCGTGATAGTAAAGTGTGTATAAATAAATATATAATTTAAAGTTGTGCATTGGTATTCATGTAGTAATGTATAATTCAAGGAGATATAATAATGCATAATATATAGTAATCAAGGATGTGGTGATGTGATTCATTGGTATCACGATAGTAGTGTATATAAATAAATAAATAATTCAACGTTGTGCATTGGTATTCGTGATAGTAAAGTGTATATAAATAAATAAATAATTCAAAGTTGTGCATTGGTATTCATGATAGTAAAGTGTATATAAATAAATAAATAATTCATGGTTGTGCATTGGTATTCGTGATAGTAAAGTGATATAAAAATAATTATATAATTCAATGTTGTGCATTGGTATTCGTGATAGTAAAATGTATATAAATAAATATATAATTCAATGTTGTGCATTGGTATTCGTGATATTAAAGTGTATATAAATAAATATAAATTCAATGTTGTGCATTGGTATTCGTGATAGTAAAGTGTATATAAATAAATAAATAATTCAAAGTTGTGCATTGGTATTCCTGATAGTAAAGTGTATATAAATAAATATATAATTCAATGTTGGCATTCGTTTTCGTGATAGTAATGTGTGTATAAATATATAAGTTAAAGTTGTGCATTGGTATTCATGATAGTAAAATGTATATAAATAAATATATAATTTACAGTTGTGCATTGGTATTCATGATAGTAAAATGTATTTAAATAAATATCATTCAAAGTTGTGCATTGGTATTCGTGATAGTAAAGTGTATATAATAAAATATATAATTCATTGTTGTTCATTGGTATTCGTGATAGTAAAGTGCATATAAATAAATAAATAATTCAAAGTTGTGCAATGGTATTCGTGATAGTAAAATGTATATAAATAAATAATAAATTCAAAGTTGTGCATTGGTATTCGTGATAGTAAAGTGTGTATAAATAAATATATAATTTAAAGTTGTGCATTGGTATTCGTGATAGTAAAGTGTATATAAATAAATATATAATTCAAAGTTGTGCATTGGTATTCATGATAGTAAAATGTATATAAATAAATATATGATTCAAAGTTGTGCATTGGTATTCATGATAGTAAAGTGTATATAAATAAATATATAATTCAAAGTTGTGCATTGGTATTCGTGATAGTAAAATGTATATAAATAAATATATAATTCAAAGTGTGTGCATTGGTATTCATGATAGTAAAGTGATATAAATAAATATATAATTCAAAGTTGTGCGTGGTATTCGTGATAGTAAAGTGATATAAATAATAATAATTCAAAGTTGTGCATTGGTATTCATGATAGTAAAGTGTATATAAATAAATAATAATTCAAAGTTGTGCATAGTATTCATGATAGTAAAGTGTATATAAATAAATAAATAATTCAAAGTTGTGCATTGGTATTCGTGTAGTAAAGTCTTCTTCTTCTTCTTTCGGCTACTCCCGTTAGAGTCGCCACAGCCGATCAACCGTCTCCATTTCGCTCTATCCTCCACATCTTCCATTGACACTCCAACCACCCGCATGTCCGCCCTCACCGTATCCATGAACCTCTTCTTTGGCCTTCCTCTTCTCCTCCTGCCTGGCGGCTCCATCTTCAACATCCTTCTCCCGATATCACTCGGTCAGACACTCTCCTCACCTCCAATACCTCTTGACATAATCTTCCTTCAGGATTACCCCGACACCATTTCTCCTCCCATCCACACCATGTTAGAACAGTTTGAAACCACCTCCAATGCTCCTAGCCTTACTTCCCATCCACTTGGTCTCTTGTACACACAGTATGTCCACTTTCTTCTCTCCATCATATCAGCCAACTCTCGCCCTTTGCCAGTCATCGTCCCAACATTCAGAGTTCCAACTCTCACCTGCACACTTCTACCCTTCCCCCTCTCCCACTGCCTCCGGACTCGCCTTCCCCGTCTCCTTCTCCTCCTTCGCCCAGCAGTAGCACAATTTCCACTGGTACTCTGCTGACCACCGGTACCGGTGGCGGTCGTTGGTAACCCGGGCCTCGACCGATCCGGTATGGAAATTCGTTTTGTTGTCCGCATAATGATTTGGCATAGGTTTTTTTATGCCGGATGCCCTTCCTGACGCAACCTGGTCGCCTCTTACGACACACAGGGATATGGTACACCTATTCTAACCGGGGCATACACCGGGCTTTTTTCATGATAGTAAAGTGTATATAAATAAATAAATAATTCAAAGTTGTGCATTGGTATTCGTGATAGTATTAGTATATATAAATAAATATATAATTCAATGTTGTGCATTGGTATTCGTGATATTAAAGTGTATATAATAAATAAATAAATTTAAAAGTTGTGCATTGGTATCGTGATAGTAAAGTGTATATAAATAAATATATAATTCAATGTTGTGTATTGGTTTTCGTGATAGTAAAGTGGTATAAATAAATATATAATTTAAAGTTGTGCATTTGTATTCATGATAGTAAAATGTATATAAATAAATATATAATTCAAAGTTGTGCATTGGTATTCATGATAGTAAATGGTATATAAATAAATATAATTCAAAGTTTGCATTGGTATTCGTGATAGTAAAGTGTATATAAATAAATAAATAATTCAAAGTTGTGCATTGGTATTCGTGATAGTAAAGTGTATATAAATAATATATAATTCAAGTTGTGCATTGGTATTCATGATAGTAAAATGTATATAAAATAAATAAATATTCAATGTGTGCATTGGTATTCGTGATAGTAAAATGATATATGAATAAATATATAATTCAATGTTGTGCATTGGTATTCGTGATAGTAAATGTATATAAATTAAATATATAATTCAATGTTGTGCATTGGTATTCATGATAGTAAAATGTATATAAATAAATAATATAATTCAATGTTGTGCATTGTATTCGTGATAGTAAATGTATATAAATAAATATATTATTCAATGTTGTGCATTGGTATTCGTGATATTAAAGTGTATATAAATAAATATATAATTCAATGTTGTGCATTGGTATTCGTGATAGTAAAGTGTATATAAATAAATAAATAATTCAAAGTTGTGCATTGGTATTCGTGATAGTAAAGTGTATATAAATAAATATATAATTCAATGTTGTGCATTGGTTTTTTGTGATAGTAAAGTGTAGTATAAATAAATATATAATTTAAAGTGTGTGCATTGGTATTCATGATAGTAAATGTATATAAATAAATATATAATTTAAAGTTGTGCATTGGTATTCATGATAGTAAAAATGTATTTAAATAAATATTCATTCAAAGTTTGTGCATTGGTATTCGTGATCGTAAAGTGAATATAAATAAATATAAATTCAATGTGTGTGCATTGGTATTCGTGATAGTAAAGTGTAATAAATAAATATTAATTCAAAGTTGTGCATTGGTATTCATGATAGTAAAATGTATTTAAATAAATATATCATTCAAAGTTGTGCATTGGTATTCGTGATCGTAAAGTGAATATAAATAAATATATAATTCAATGTTGTGCATTGGTATTCGTGATAGTAAAGTGTATATAAATAAATATATAATTCAAAGTTGTGCATTGGTATTCGTGATAGTAAAGTGTATATAAATAAATATATAATTCAAAGTTGTGCTTTGGTATTCATGATAGTAAAATGTATGTAAATAAATAAATAATTCAATGTTGTGCATTGGTATTCGTGATAGTAAAGTGTATATAAATAAATAAATAATTCAAAGCTGTGCATTGGTATTCATGATAGTAAAATGTATATAAATAAATAAATAATTCAAAGCTGTGCATTGGTATTCGTGATAGTAAAATGTATATAAATAAATAAATAATTCAAAGTTGTGCATTGGTATTCGTTGATAGTAAAATGTAATAAATAAATAAATATATTCAAAGTTTGTGCATTGGTATTCATGATAGTAAAGTGTATAATAAATAATAAATAATTCAAAGTTGTGCATTGGTATTCGTGATAGTAAAGTGTATATAAATAAATAAATAATTCAAAAGTTGTGCATTGGTATTCATGATAGTAAAAGTATATAAATAAATATATAATTCAAGTTGTGTATTGTATATTGGTAATGGTGATAGTAAATTGTGTTTAAATAAATATAATTCAAAGTTGTGTAGTTGTATATTGGTAATGGTGATAGTAAAGTGTGTATAAATAAATAAAATTCAAAGTTGTGTAGTTGTATATTGGTAATGGTGATAGTAAAGTGTGTATAAATAAATATAATTCAAAGTTGTGTAGTTGTATATTGGTAATGGTGATAGTAAAGTGTATATAAATATATAATTCAAAGCATAGAATACCTTACCCTATGCAGTCTTGGAAAACGGACATGAGAAGGATCTTTTTAACTCTTGCTTTGCGTTACCTAGCACGATTTATTTTAGCTTGATTAGTAAACCTTAAATAACAACTGCGATGGCATCCATACGAAGCCGGTGGGTCACACCGAACAGTCCAGAGATGACCCTTCTGCCAACTCTTTTCGGATAAGCTGCCAATTTTGGAATAACCTTTGAGAAAAAAAAATGCACGAAACAAACATCTTTCGATTAAGTTAGCTTTGTGGTTGCATCGCTCGAAGCCACCATTTTGATTGAATCTCACTGTTACTCCACTCTTGGCAAATTTGATTGGTTGAGACGGTGTAAAATTTGGGGGCAGAGGACGACTAAACTGAAGGTTTGGAAGTGCAAACAAGGCGATTTGTGTTCTACAGTGTTCAAATATGTAATTTCATTGAAAGACTAGAAGGGCACTCGGTGGAGCGCATACCTCCGCCACATAATGCCTGATCCATGAGAACACATCAGGCCCAATCAATACATTTTTGAAATATCATGCTATACAGTAATATATCGTTTTTGCCCCAATCTCTCAATGGTGAAAAATCACTTTAAAAATTAAATAATTCTCACATGTAGATCCGGATTTGGATCTTCACCAAAATCGAATTAATTCATCCTTACGACACACCAAACTTGTCCACCAAGTTTTGTCCGAATCCGTCCACAACTTTTTGAGAAATCGTGCTATATATCATTTTTAGCCCTATCTCTCAATGGTGAAGAATCACTGAAAAAATTCTAGTAGTTGGATCCGGATCCGGATCTTCACCAACATCGAATCAGTTCGTCCTTGTCACACACCCAACCTGTCCAAAAAATTTAATCCAGATCCGTCCACAACTTTTTGAGATATCCTGTACACAGACAAACAGACAGACAGACAGAAAGAGGTGAAAAAATAACTGCCTTCAGCTTTGGTGGCAGAGGTAAAAATAAGTGTTATAGACTGTAGGAAAAAAAGTAAAGCATTGAATTGGAGGTTTATCGCACCTGATGCATGCTCTTTGACACCACCTTATTTAACACATTAAGTTATTTATTTGTGTCTGTTGTTTGTGTCCTTCATAACGTCCTTACAAGCAGTAGATTTCCTGTTTGGAATGATTTAAAATTTTCTTTGACTACCAGAGAGACCGAAGCAATTGCTTTACCGCGGTGTACGCACGTGCACTCGGGACGAGACTCGATTTGCCAAATTCAGAGCCAAAGCACTGCTAAACTGCAAGTTCCTGTTCTGACTCGTGTTCCGATTCGTGTTCTGTATGTTCAAAATATATAATTAATTCAAATGGAATTAAATAGTTCCTCGATCATAGAAATAGACTGTCAGACAGACAGAGTGAACCAATTGCTTCAGTTCGCTTTGCGCTCCATGTGCGGGGTAATGCATAATAGTTCCCGAAAGCATATACAATACAATCCTGTATTATTCTCTGCTATGATTTTTTAGAAATTCGAAAAATTCCAAAATTTGGAAATAAAATTGTGTCCCATTACTTTTTTATCTGGTCCTAAAATTATTTGACGTGCTCTCATGCCCAGACATTACTGCATACATGTGCCGAATATGAAGGAAATGCGTCAAGTCATTTTTCATTGGAGGGGACAGAAAGACAGACAGACGGATGGACAGACGGACCCCAAAATAGAAGCCCCCAGCCAATTGGAGGCTAAAAAAAAAAGGGTAGAGATGTATTCAGCCAATGTACCAAATTTAAAGAGGCTTCGCTCAGAAATGAAGGAATGATGTGCGAATATATAATTAATCGGTGGAAAAAAAGAAGGAAGAATGAAAGAAAGAAACAACAAAACAATATATCTCCCCTCCCTGCAGGAAGAGGAGAGATATAATTAGATGCTGATATAGCAATGTGTCAATCCTCCCCCTCCAATCACCCCAACCACTCCCACACGCATATGGAAAAAATAAGTTGCCCCTTAACTATTGCATGACCTTCACAAACACAACTTTGTACAAGGTTTAAGTAATTAATGAGATGCACTAATCCAAGTGAGTAAACACAATACAATGAGAGTTCGTCAAAGAAGGAAAGGAACAAGTAAGTGTAAGGAAACCTTCAGCTGTACTTTAGGTGTCGTGTAGTTGTTTCAAGGTACCCTGCAGGGTTAATGCTAAGGTTTGTGCAGAACTTGCGGTACAATTAATCGAGTGGAGAATCTCATTCCACCGATGTCCCCGATTTAATTAACGCTTGCTCTGATATCATCAATATCTCCGCGTGGGTCTAGACTCTAGAGGACGCTCAGTGCATGACGGCCTTGTGACATTCATGCAGACAAATGGCGCGGCGGCCACCCGGAAAGCCATTCATGAATGGGTCAGGACACCCGGCGAGCGATGGCTTATTGACTGGAGAAAGTCAAAACAGGCCTTTGGGCTCAGGCGGAGGCAATAAAAGGGATGTGCAGATGTTAGTGACAGATTTTCTTGTTCATCGAATGGTTCCGGTGTAATCTCCACATGGTTTTGTTGAGCAATCGATATCCACGCTTGCCGACTCTCCCAAGATCGAACCACTCCATGGTGAAACATTTCTACTTTGGTCACAAGGTCAGTCAATCACAAAAGGAAACTTTGAAAAATGGATTTTGTCAAAGCTTCCTTGTGTGAGTGAGTGATATCGCCATTTGGCCCATCCCATCTCTCACGGTGTTGTCACGTGACAAATCATGTCCATATGGAACCTTTTTTTTTCTCATTGAACTCAGGCTTGTTTAGAATCCTATACATACTATGTCGGACAAAGAAATGAGGACACATGAGTGTACTTTTACATGGATTTCAAGCACTCTCACTAATAGACAAAGAACAAGCATTTGGTGTACAGTATGGGATTTGAACCTGCATCAGGGACTTGGCATCAATGTGTGCGCTGTCCCTCCAATGGACATTAAACTGGCGTCTCGCCTGCTCTCATAAGTTTGTGGACGTTATAGACCCACGGTGTCCTTTGCGAAGAGTATTCGACTAATTACCAGCACTATGAACAAATTCCAAATTCCTGCTCTAACTTACATGGAACACTGCATCAGCGGCACAGCCGCACCTCAGTGGTGGATGATTTGAAAGGGAGAGGTGGATGATTTGAAAGGGAGAGGTGGATGATTTTAAGGTGAGTGGTGGATGATTTGAAAGGGAACGGTGGATGATTTGAAAGGGAGAGGTGGATGATTTGAAAGGGAGAGGTGGATGATTTGAAGGTGAGTGGTGGATGATTTGAAGGTGAGTGGTGGATGATTTGAAGGCAATGTGGATGATTGAAGGTGAGTGGTGGATGATTTGAAGGCAGGTGGTGGATGATTTGAAGGTGAGTGTGGGATGAATTTGAAGGTGAGTGGTGGATGATTTGAAGTGAGTGGTGGATGATTTGAAGGTTGAGTGGTGGATGATTTGAAGGTGAGTGGTGGATGATTTGAAGGCAAGTGGTGGATGATTTGAAGGTGAGTGGTGGATGATTTGAAGGTGAGTGGTGGATGATTTGAAGGTG
>CM068965.1:51023073-51038595 GCA_035128595.1 Eptatretus atami | reverse complement strand
TGAGTGGAGATGGCCTTGAATACCATAGGAAGAGAGTTTGGTGAGCAGGGTAGGGTGCCAGACCATGTCAAAAGCAAGCGATATGTCTAGGGATTTGGCTCTGATTTCATGTCTGACATTGAGGACCTACATCCATTGTTGGGAGAGCACAAGCAGCATATCCAGCCAGGGCAGAGTGACCTGGTCTGAAGCAAAATTGATGATTGGAAATGAAGTCATTGGAGAAGAGGAAGGATTTAATGTCTGAAGCGATGATGGATTCTATAACCTTGCTGATGATTGGGAGAAGGCTGATTGGTCTGTAGTTGCAGGGATCTGTTTTTGCACATTTTTATGCAGGGTGGTAATGTTTGCTGATTTCCAAGCAGATGGCAGATGACCTTGAGCAAATGAGAGGGTGAATAGAACAGAGAGAGGGTGAGCAAGAGCAGAGGAGCAGGTTTTTAGGACACGTGGGCTGATGCCGTCTAGAAAATACCATTTGAATGTTATTGGTGGATGATTTGAAAGTGAGTAGTGGATGATTTGAATGGTAGCAGTGGGTGATTTGAATGGTAGCGGTGGATGCATTGAATGTGTGTTAGGAATGAAAATACAAATCATCGCTCATTCTTACAAACGCAACGAAAAGCAGTGAAGCAAACAGTTCTGGGGAAAATCTGTGATAAAATGATGATATTTTTAAATCACGAAACTTCACCAAATCCCTGCACGTTTGAGACACTCACACGTCTGTTTCTCCTTTCCTTTATTCTCCTAACAAGCAGAATGCAAGGTGTTGGTTGGAATCTCGATCTGTTCACTTAGTCAGCAGGCATGTCAAGCCAATGGCAAAGTATGCTTGACTACGCTGTAGTTTCGTTCGTGTTAACAGGTCCAATATGTTGCCTTATTATTGTACAGCGAACAGAACTTCCATGGCAATTTCTAATTCCTTTCACAATGTAAACCTTGTCCCTGTGCAGAAGGCATGTTAGCAATTTCAGATATACTAAATTCGATATCGGGAATCCAAAAAGAGGAAGCAATATTTCTGTCCTCTGAAGCATCATCGCAACATAACGTCGATTGCTCCCTCTGTTTTCAGAATTTACAGCAATGTCACTCTCAGTGGTTACAATCAATGGGACACAAGGTCATCTTCAAAACACGATAATCAATAACCACCAATCAACAAAGATAATGTTGATTACTTTTGATGTCGGATTTGAATTTTTTGATTTGGTGTGCTGATCATGACAATCGCCAACTCTTGGCAAATGACACTGTGGGATGGATCTTTATAACGTCCAGCAGCAGAAACCAATACCTGTAGATGGAACACCTGGCTAATATTCCATTGATGGAATGGAAGGGAAGGCCGTGCTGTGCTATAGGGAAGGCCTTGCCTGTGAAACACCATGGTGGCAAGTTATCGTCGTGTCGGGAATCAACCCCAGACTAGACGGTTTAAAGTCGGGTACACGACCCTTGAACCAATGTGTCATCCCATTGTCAAATGAGGAGGATGAAGTGATCCAGAAAGAGTCCACAGCTTGGTGTGTGTTATGGCAGACGTTTTAGTACAGGCAGAACACAAAACGAACATTTCTCTTTCGTCTTGCTTCAATATGAGAACTCTCTTTGGTCAATCATGAGTTTCCTCACATTAAACAGGGCTCTCGCTCTGCCAAGGCAGATGGCTGTCAAGCAAGTTGTCTTTAACTATGTTTTAATTACTTTGGGGATTTCATCTCCCTGTGACCTCAACTCGAAAGGTGACACTTTCACTAAATGCCTCTAATCACGATGTGTTCAATGTGTATTATCGGAATAAAATTATTTAAATGGTTCAGAACATTTTCAAAGTATGTACTTAAAAACATTTCATTCTGAGTAAGCTTTGAAATGAGAGCTTTGATGGGTTATATGGTGTGATAATGTTGCACCCACTAATTGAGCCTCTTCCTTTCCTACTGGAGAGCAGCTACCGATATCACACAATGATACATGGCTTAGATAGCATTAGGAGACATTTCTTACGAGATATCTGTGATCACAAAGTGATCACCAAGATAAGCCTCCCCCGACCAGGAGAAGCTTACCCTTAGCGATCACCTGTGACTTGCCCTTGACCCGCGATCCAATGATGGTCATATTTTTTAAGACCACCATATGACCTTGACCTTCAACATTTATGGATAGAGTGTAAATTAAGAAAATGTGTCCCTGGCTACAATTTATCCATAAAACTCAACATCATGAAAATCAGAGGAAAATTATTCTCAAGTTATGATCAAAGAGGTGTTTTTTGTTCATTGGGTCACAATCCGAAAAAGTAGGTCAAGGACACTAGTCAAATATCAGGTGCACAACATTAGTGCAGGTACACCATTCTAATGCAAGAATATCTTGAAAGGCCAAGCAGTCTTTGAGATTCCGCATTGGCAAGATTGAGCGATGACAAAAAAAACGCGTTTATTTTTTAAAGAACAGTATATTTGACCTTGACCTTTCACTCAGAGGAGCATCGCGTAAATTAAGGGTAAATGCGACTTGCTCCAAGCTATTTATGGAGGGCAATTTCATTCTGAATGGTAGTAGTGGTGAAAAATGGTAAATGACTATAATTTGGTCATAACTTTAAATTAGATCAAGGTCACAAAAATTGTCAACCACGCATATTTTTTATTCCCATTATTTATGCAAAATTTCATATTTAAAGTCCCAGTCGGCTCCACGATACAGCTTGGACATTGGCAGAAAAAAGGAGAAAAATCTGAATGGTGGTTTTGTACTCCCAAGGGTATAAGACCTTAACCTTGAACCCGGAGGGATATTATGTAAATGGAACGTAAATGCGAGTTGCTCAAGGCTATCTCGAGGGCAATTTCATTCTGATTGGATAAACCTTAGTCAAATTATGGTGATAAATGTTTAAATGTCTATAATTAGGTCATGACCTTAAAATTCGGTCAAGGACAAAAATCAAGTCAACCATGCATACTTTCTATTCACATTATTGATACAAAATTTCATTCCAAAAGCACCAGCCGTCTCTGAGATACAGCTCGGAAATTGGGAGTGCAGGAAGGGGAAAAAAATTCTTCTAAATGTTGATTAATCCACCTGGGGTCGAAGAAACTATGTGGTACCGTTATAAATTGGAGGCGCTAGTTGTAGAAACAAACCCTACAACTGCAATAAGCCTTCTCTTGTGCTATAGGGAAGGCTTAAAGCACAGGAGCATTAGTTTAAAACTAGAAAAAAAAAGGTTGAAAGCTGATTTTTTCAGGAAAGTTGCTTTGATATCTATCTAACACCATGGAGTAAAGCCCCAACAATCCCACTTGAGGGAAACTAAGAATCCAAGATGGTCACTGTCACAATTCGCCAACATCAGGAAAACAATAAAAGAGCCATAACTTTGTTATTACTTGTCATAGGAAGATGATTTTTGGGTCTAGACCCAGGTTTTGGGGTATGAGGAGTTCAAAGGAACCCTCAGATTTTCAGTTTTTGGGGTATGAGGAATTCAAAGGAACCCTGTTTGAGTGGGGTGAATATCAATCGCCTTTATGCTGTGCACAAGATGTTTCTCACCGGTGAGTTACCACCGATATTGTGCTAAATGAGGTGGTGGTACAACAACTAACTCAAATTATAGACGACCTGTTGGCAGATGCAGCCAAGCAAAGTCGCATTGTGAGATTGTGGATAGAATATATTGTTGCGGGCCGGGGGTCGGTGGCGAGAACGACCACGAGGTGGGGAAAGCTACGGTGTCTCCACCAGACTCCCCGGAATTGTAGGCCGTCGCTCCAGATAATTCCGTGACGCGGCGGGTCGCTGAACCGACCGTGGTCGCCAATATTTCAACCGCGTAGCATAGGGTCTATTTGTCGATAACCAATTTACCTAATTAACTACGCGATTTGGACTACCGGGGAAACCACGAACTCGGCACGTCTTGATCGAACCGGGTCACTCTACCGACTGCGGTAGCATTCCAACTACCGACTACTAACTCCGGTTCGGGTGCAGCCGAGCGGAAACTGCCAAAGCGGTGCTGGCTACAATTGTCCGGTTATCGGGGATAAAACCCCGCCGAAACTCAGATCCGAACCATGCTGGACCAATTCAAGAAGGGACGGAAACGAACTGGGGACATTTCCAACAAGTTTTATTTACAGTAAAAGACAAAGGCAAGAAGACTTAACGTGAATATGCAAGCAAGGAATATTTACAATGATCCAAAAACACTTATTCAGTTCTACTTCAAGACGGGCCCACACACAGACACACACACAAAATGAAAAGAAACCCAGAGTTCTTTATTGGACCCTCACAGCCGAGGAGAGAGACAAGCTGGGGGTCAGAGTTCGGATGGGTACCTGGCCGTCGGAGAAAGGGGGTACTCCGTGCTGGGGCACCTGACAATGGTCGTTGGTTTGGTCCCCAGTTGCACGTGTGGGACTCGAGGTTCGTGGCGGAGCTCGGGTGGTAAATGGCCGGGGTACACGGAGGGGGGTCGGGGTCGCTCTTTCCTTCCTTGTAGAGGGCCAGCAGAGACACGTTCGCCACCTCGACGACCTTCTGCTCAACCCTCATGACAGCCCTCGTAACAACCACTGTTACAACCCCTTCGTAACTCCTTCATAACAGCAAAACCCCCTTTCGTGACAGCAAAACCCACCAAAACTCTGCTCTCAGAGAGTGCTCGGGGATTTTTTTGACCTCCCTCAACGGGGAGGGGCCCTTGGTGAAACACACCTCTCTGTCCGCCTTTGATTGGACAGGGTCCTATGGCCCACCCTTCCGGGGCAGGGCCTTGGCCCCTGCCAGGAAACCCCAGTCACTCTTCCACGCAGGTTCATACTTGACGAGTAACAGTATCAACGTTGCAAAAAGTCGTCGTGAAAGAGTTACAACGTCTGTGGAAGCCGAGAAACGGAACCGCGAGATCTTGCCTTGGCATGTCAGTGTGCGAGAAGGCAGCTGGTTGGTGGTGGATCGTGATGGGCCGAGGGGTCATGCAGATGGGATGGTTGTTAGATGGAATAACCTAACTAAAAGAAATCGCAACGCACGCCTTTGATTTTCCCACTAAGGCCTAGGTCACATTTGCCAGGCGCCGTGGGGTCTCCAAAATCTACGGCCACTAGCAATTATACGGCGCCGCAGTATTCCACGGTCACACAATGTAGCAGTCACATATGTTTATTTTTTTCGGGGAGCTGCACGGCGTATTTATAAATTGTGGAGACCGAAAACGTGGGGTTGCTGTACGGTCTTTGATTTGATGTCGCACGGTGACCTTCGGGCGTTCCTGCGGCGGCCATAGAATTTCAGGCAGACGCAAGGTGCCCGCAGGGGGACCGCAGGGGGCCCTAAGGCGAACGTGCGGCCAGACGGACGGTAACGAATGGGTTGATTTTTTTATTTTTTTTACCAGTTTTTTTTTCGGCTGTCGAATTGCTACGGTGAACGTAGAAATGAAAAAAGTTATAACTCCGCGTTATAATTCCACGGCGACCTTACGGCCTGTAAAATATAGCCATACGGCGTAGGGCCACCCTGAGGCCACCTCAGAAACTCTGCGGCCGCCGCACGTTTCTGTCAATTCAGAGGGCGTACGGCCGCCGCACGTTTCTGTCAATTCAGAGGGCGTACGGCCGCCGTATCCTGCCGTAGAGCAAATGTGACTTAGGCCTAGGTCTTAGAAATTGTGGAGACCGAAAACGTGATTGCCGTACGGTCTTTGATTTGATGTCGCACGGTGACTTAAGGGGCCCTGCGGCGGCCATAGAATTTTCAAGGCAGACGCAAGGTAGCCTCAAGGTGCCCGCAAGGCGACCGCAGGGGGCCCTAAGGCGAACGTGCGGCCAGACGGACGGTAACGAATGGTTAATATTATTTTTTTTTTTTACCAGTTTTTTTTTCGGCTTGTTGAATTGCTACGGCGAACGTAGAAATGAAAAAAGTTATAACTCCGCGTTATAATTCCACGGCGACCTTACGACCTGTAAAATATAGCCAAACGGCGTAGGGCCACCCTGAGGCCACCGCAGAAACTCTGTGGCCGCCGCACGTTTCTGTCAATTAGAGGGTGTAACGCGCCATATCCTCGCCGTAGAGCAAATGTGACTTAGGCCTAAACAAAAGGAAGGGGATCTGACTACACACATACTTAACGACATAACTGAATTTTGGGACACCTGTATGTTGAATGCACATGGTTTCCAGATCCGTAACAATATACTCATTTTTCCGACCTCGGAAGGATGACAAGCTGAGTCAACCCCACCTGGTATTAATTCAACCGCCGAACAGGATATGAGCTCCGGATCCTAGGACCCCAAGCCCACCACCCTAGCCATTAAGCCAACACCAGACATACATGTGTCCTCCCCTACCCCTCATTCTTCCCCACATCCCTTGTTTGTCCAAGTCTCCCTCTATTTTGCCCCTTAACACTGCTATTGATGCTTCCCCCTCTCTTTATATACTGTTCCTTTAGTCCTGATGCATTCTGAGCCCTTCTGTGTTCCAGCTCTTCCACGAGCCTTGACTTTGTATTTTTTTTTTTAAGCATGATGTTTAATGAGGTCACATGAAGATCCCCATCTTTCGTCTCTTTCCTAAAATCCATCCATCGTCTCTGCACTCTGAGGAATGCCAAGGGAGTGAATCCTCGTCTGGATCTTCAATGACTTCAGCCAATATGCGACAAACGAAGTCTTATCGCTTCCTCGTGAGAAAGCTTAGCCCTCTTCAATAATTATCAGAGCAAATTCAGTCATAACTGGAACCGATACGACGATTTCCTCCATCTCACAATGGAACAAAACAAAAATGGATTTGTGCAATCTCAGTTTGCCCATAAACACACCTCACTTCTCCTTAAAAACATAATTACAAGGCACATTACCAGGAGTGAGAAAAATTCCAGAAAAATCGTTTCAAATTAGCAAGCACGTAGATGCAGAGTAAATAAACCAGGTAGGGAGTGTGTTCAAAAGAGTGTGCACACCGCACAAAGTGTCTATAATAAAGCTTGCATCGAGTGCGGGGGCTGCATTGTGAGCTGCTGTTTAGGGTCCATTGTGCGTTCCATTTTAGTCCATGTTGTGTAATCTCATTGTGACTCCAACATTAATTGGCATTCTTCTACTTTGTTTATTCTGTACCACAATGTGCGCTGCATCTTGAGAACGGTGCACATTGGGCCACATATTTGGCCGAATGATGCACATTTTTGCCAATTTTGGCCCACATTATGGAAACAATATGCATTGTGGACACTATTATGGGTCATAGTAGGATCTGGGGAAGGGGGTTCACGTTGTTGGTCTTATTGCTGGCTGCGCTCTGTTCACATACGACGATTTAGATCTACTGCGTCACAAACCTGATCTGTTGGATCCCTGAGGTGGGTTTCAAAAAAACATACAATAAGTCGAGGCTCATGGAGGAACTAGAACATAGAACGGATCAAAACAACAGAACTAGAAGGGCACTCGGTCGAGCACATACCTCCACCACGTAATGCCTAATCCACAGGAACATATCAGGCGCAATAACTTTTTTAAATATCATGCGATACAGTACAATAGCGTTTTTGGCCTTATCTCTCAATGGTGAAGAATCACTTTAAAAATTCTAATATTTGGATCCGGATCCGGATCTTCACCAAAATTTAATCAGTTCGTCCTTGTCACACACCCAACCTGTCCACCAAATTTAATCTGGATCCATCCACTTTTTGAGATATCCTGTACACAAACAGACAAACAAACAAGAAAAAGATGTCGTGCAGAGCACGATACTTGCAAAGTCCAACCCCATCTCCAAAAGTTGCCATGGATACATCAAATTGTCCATTTCTTTAAGATTAAAATTCACAATGTTAATCAAAGTTCAGGTCAATCAGATGAAAATTGATTATTTTTCAGATTGAAATTGATGATTTTAGATGTTTGACCCTTGATGACCTTTGACCTTTTGACCTCAAAATAGTTGGTTTCCAAATGCAGTGATGTACTACACAATTGATGTTTAATTTTCAAGTCAATCGGATGAAAGATGACGATTTCAGAAATTTGACCTCAAGATGACCTTTGACCTCAAAATCAATACAATAGGCTTTCAGTTGAGACTACTTCTACAACTTGGTTAAGTTTCATGACGATCGGTTTAGAATTGTGACCTGTAGCCGAGAAACAGAGACAGACAAACAGAATAACAAAATCGACTGACCAATATACTTGAAAAATCTTCGATTTTGTAAGTTTAAAAAAGATGTCGTGCAGAGCACGATACTTGAAATACACCCCCTCTCCAAAGCTTGCCATGGATACATCAAATTATCCATTTCATTAAGATTAAAATTGATTATTATCTTAATCAAAGTTCAGGTCAATCGGGTGAAAATTGATTATTTTTCAGATTGAAATTGATGATTTTGTAAATTTGACTTTGAGTTGACCTTTTAACCTCAAAAATAGTTGGTTTGCAAATTCAGTGATGGACTCTGCAAGTCATGTTCAACTCCCAAGTTAATATGAGGTAAATTGACGATTCTTCAGATAAAAATTGATGATTTTAGAAGTTTGACCTTTCAATCTCAAAAATAGTTGGTTTCCCAATTCAGTGACGCAATATACAAATCCTGTTCAACTTTCAAGTCAATCGGATGAAAAATGACGATTTCAGAAATTTGACCTCAAGATGACCTTTGACCTTTGACCTCAAAATCAATAGGCTTCTCAGTTAAGACTACATCTACAACTTGGTAAAGTTTCATGATGATCGGTTTAGAATTGTGATCCGTAGGCGATTGACAGACAAACAGACAGAACAAGCCGGTAGGCGGACATGGGTAGTCGATCAAGTCGAATTTAGTCGTTTTTCAGCGCCGTACTAGCCCAACAAAAGCGTCCATAGCAACGGTTCTTTCTCACACATAACTAGGACATACCATGAACCTACCATGCCACTTTCATGTATGTCTGACTCATAGTCTCTGAGATATAACGAACTTCGTTTTTTTTTTATATTTTTTCGACTGGGGTTCATTCAAAGATCTCCGCCAGTTTCATGGGAGCGGGCTGAATTTTTTTGTCAAGGAGGCTGAATGTGTTGCCCACAAACGATCATAGTTTGATTTTGATTTTCGAAAAAATAAAATTTTTTAGGATTTTTCAAAAATTTCAAAGTCCCGTTGCTAGGCAACCGAGGGGACCAAGCAACGGTTCTCAAACACGCACAACTAGGTCATGGTATGAACCTACCACCAGAGTTTCATCAAATCGGCCTACGATTAACGGAGTACTGGCCTGGGACAGACAAACAGACAGAAAAGACGGTAGGCGGACATGGGTAGTCGACTACCCAATAGAACCTGACGCGATGGGCCCGTTCGATGGGGGAATGACCTGAGGATTAAGCACAAGAAAATTCATGATTCTATCTTCAAGGGTTAATGCTGCAGATTGCTTTTTCGTTAAAATACCCCCACATTTAGAGGTTTTTCGGCCGTTGCTAGGCAACGGAGGGTTCCCGAGCAACGGTTCTTTCTCACACATAACTAGGGACATACCATGAACCTACCACACCAGTTTCATGTATATCTGACTCATAGTCTCTGAGATATAACGAACTTCGTTTTTTTATTGTTTTCGACCAGGGTTCATTCAAAGTCTATCTTCTCCGACAGTTTTCATAGGATCGGCTGGAAATTTTTGACAATATGGCTGAATGTACTACCCACAGTCGCTCGTGGCCCGATTTTGATTTTCGAAAAAATAATTTTTTATGATTTTACAAAAATTTTAAAGTCCCGTTGCTAGGCAACGGTGGTGTCCATAGCAACGGTTCTCATTTGCCACACATAGGTCATGTTATGAACCTACCAACCAAGTTTCATCGAAATCGCCATTGTATTAACGGAGCACTGGACCGAACAGACAGACAGACAGACAGACAAACATATCGACGGAAAAAGTGATAATAAGGGTAGAACAAATTTCAAAAAACTTTTGAAAAAAATTTTTTTTCGACTGGATTGACTACCCACAACATATCGACGGAAAAGTGATAATAAGGGTAGATCAAATTTCAAAAATTTTTTGAATTTTTTTTTTTTCGACTGAACGACCGACGACCCAACAAAACATATGACGGAAAAAAAGTGATAATAAGGGTAGAACAAATTTCAAAAAACTTTGAAAATATTCTTTTTCGACTACATTGACTACCCAACAAACATATCGACGGAAATCTGATAAATAAGGGTGATCAATAAAAAAAATTTCTTTTGAAAAAAACTTTTTTTTTGGACGATCGACTATCCAACAAACATATCGACGAAAAAGTGACAATAAGGGTAGAACAAATTTCAAAAAAAAATTTTTTGAAATTTTTTTTTCGACTAGATCGACTACCCAACAGACAGACAGACAAGTCGGTAGGCGAAAAAAGGGTAGTCGACTACCCAATAGAACCTGACGCGATGGGCCCGTCCGATGGGGAAATGACCTGAGGAGTAAGCACAAGACAATTCATGATTCTAGCCTTCAAGGGTTTATGCTGCAGATTGTTTTTTCTTTAAAATACCCCCACATTTAGAGGTTTTTCGCCGTTGCTAGGCAACGGAGGGCGTCCATAGCAACGTTCTTTCTCTACACAAAAACTAGGAAACAAACCTTAATGCCTTTTATTACTTCTTCACTATATATGTTATGTTTTAACTTCTTATTGATTCTTTCCTCATATTCTTCTTTTTATTCATCAAACAATTATAATACATTTCTAAAAGTTATTGATTCTTTATTACTATTTCTTATTCCCTTTAACCTTTATTCAATCTGATCCTGACACATACTTATAAGCATATGCCTTTGCTCTCAATCCAAAAAACTCCTCATTACTTTTCCACCCACTTCAATCCTTAACACTTACCAATAACCTTTTCTTACTTTTTGGAAAATAACTCGCTCTTCTTACTAAAATACTTGTATCATTATACTCCAATATTTTCTTCATATCTTTATAAAACTCATCAAGTTTGTTATATCTAGGATAAAACTATCAGTTGTCCATATACAACAATGAAACATTTTCACCATACTCTTCTTTAAGCCATTATACAAATATTCATACATTCAATATCTTGATTAAATCAAAACTTGCTTTCCAATATAAATTGGTTTATCCATTACCAAACTTTCCTTTTCATATGAATAGCAAAAGTTTGAAAAAACCTCTTCTCTCTTAACTGGTTATTTATCAATCTCGAAGCTTCTTTCCAAGATGTTGCAAGTCTAATGTTTTGCTGTTCAAACATTTCCATGTCTTTTCCCAAAGACAGCATTATTCATCCAATTTATAGAAATCCCGCTTCAAATTTGACTTGATTTGTTCTCATATCTGTATGTGAATTTACATATTAACTTTTCATCCAAGGAAGCTTTTGTTTTTAAATTTTAAAAACATCTTTTATTTTATGAAATATAATTTAGCTACTCTCAATCCTTCTCTCAAAACTGTTTAAACTTCTCTGATGCAAAACATTATCCCTCTTTATCATAAAATGTTGTTAATAACTTTTCTGTGATTTGCCTTTATATTAAAACTTTTATGATAACACTTAACCATTTTTCTTGGGTTCTTCTCACATGCAAAGAAGGTACTCCTTTATGCTTATTATGAAGATCACGTGCAGGACGGTCCTCAGAATCAGCTTCAAAAAATGAACCGTCTTCTTCCGTCATTCCTCGACTTCCGCTCGATGGAGGAAAATAGAAACATTTCAGTCAAGCCTTTCATTAATCCTTTCTCGCGTCCACCTCGACTACACTAATTACCCAATTAAAGGTTACGAGTTCAGAAGAACATTGCTCATCCATAACAAGCCCATCTTTGAGTCAGTCACTCAAAATACATCAAATTACATTCTCTTTATCACGAATCATTAATTTTGTGTGATGTTATTTATTATTTGCTATACATATGCGTTTTTGACATGCTTATTAATAGGTTGAATGGGACATCTCTAACAGCTGTCTGCTTCTCAGAGCTTTACTCAAATCAAGAGAGCATACTACATCACGATTATCACAATGATCGTTTCTTTTGACATTTCAACATTGCACTCCAAGCTAAACCCAGGAGCTGTGAAATAGTGAGGCAGGATATCTATCCATAACCAATTTTTATTAATGAGCAGGTGATCTAAAAGCTTCAAAACACATCAGCTAACATAACATCTGTTTTTAGATACAAATCAATATATTCTCCAAGGTTCTTTATCTTAAATATTTCCCAAATTTCTTGTAGCTGTTTATATTCCTTATCACTTATCTCTTCTTTCAATAAAGGTTATTTTAGAAACTTATCTTTGAAAGGAAGTGTGTTTCTTTAAATCTCATAAATGAATTCATATAATCATAAGGATAAATTCCCTTCCTGTAAGATTTCCTCTTTACTTTGAATTTCATTCCTTGTTTAATTATCCTCTCTAGTTAGGAATTTCCTCTTTAATCAGAATTTCATCTTTAATCAGAATTTCCTCGTTAGTTAGAATTTCAGTTCATTGTTGAATTTTCTTACAATTAGAATTTCATTTCATAAGAATTTTTCTTCATTAATTCCTCCATTAATTAGAATTCCTCTTACTTTGAATTCCTCTCTTTAATCTGAATTTCCTCTTTAGTAGAATTTCCCTTTTGCAAGAATGAATTAAGATTGGAAGAGCCTTGGAGCTTAGATTGGAATGGAGAGAAAATAATAATGTATTATTAAGTTATTTAATTATTAGAGTCGATGTTTAAAAGGAACTGAAAAGTAGGAAAATAAAAATCTTACCTCAAACAGATAATAGGTTTTGAATCCAATTCATCAGCTTGAAAGTTTAGTTCCAACAAATAGTCATATCAAGGAACCCAAAGTCATCCCACTCAAGGTTCTAGCTCGTTGTTCTGGGTTCTTGGTCGGCTCATGAGGTCTCCAACGTATACTCTTTGGTTGGGTCAATCAAGACGAGCTCGTTCTGTGGTCGTGGTCGTCATAAGGTCTTCAACCAAGCCAACAATTTCGCCCCAAGTTGTGGCAAAATCGTAATTTCTGATATTGCATTTCAGATACTTCCTGTGAGAGAAAATAATAATGTATTAATTAGTATAATTATTAAATGAGTCGATGTTTAAAAGAACTGAAAATAGGAAAAATAAAAATCTTACCTTCAACAGAAATAGGTTTGAATCCAGTACATCAAGTTGATAGGTTAGTTCCATACAAATATTCGAACTGCCAAAAAGCTCATCCCACTTCAGGCCGTAGCTCAGTTCTGTGGCTCTTGGATCGCTCATGAGGTCACCAACGTATAACTCTGTTGGTTGGGTCATCAAGATCGAGCTTGTTCTGTGGGTTCTGAGCGCTCTAGGTCTTCAACCAAGCAACAATTTCGCCCCAAGTTGTGGCAAATCGGTATTTTCATATTTGCATTTCAGATACAATTTCCTGTGAGAGAAAATAATAATGTATTGAATTAAGTTATTAATTATTAAATGAGTCGATGTTTAAAAAGGAACTAAAGGAAACATAAAAATCTTACCTAACAGATAATAGGTTGAATCCAGTACATCAAAACTTGTAGGTTTAGTTTCCATACAAATATTACGAAACTGCAAAACAAAGTCATGGCCACTCAAGACAGTACAGTACACCCATTGCCAGCAAAAAAATGGTTTTAAAATGGAGTCTGGGGTTTGAAACCTTTTATAGAGAAAGACTGTGGGCGTGGTTTCCTGTGGAAATTCCCTGGGCAAGCCCAGGCATGCCTTCGTTCGGAAAATTTTCCAAACCATAACATTGTAGAATTTCCTCGTGATTTCTTTGAGTCCAGAGAATGAACTAGAAATGATGTAGAAGCAGGCGGGGCTTACGTAAAAGTGGGCGGGGCTTACGGCAAAGTGGGCGGGGCTTAGAAAAGTGTGTGGGCTTTACGAAAAAGTGGGCGGGGCTTATGAAAATGTGCCGGGCTTATGCAAAAAAAATAAATCTGAGGCTCAGGAAGATGGTCAGATGAATCATTAAGAGAAGTATATCATTTCATAATGGCACAAAAGGGTATCTTGAAAAATATAAAGATTCAAATGTTTTTTTTTTAAATATTTTTAGGATGGGGATTATTGTGCAAAGAAAATAAACTATTAAGGAATATGAGAATTGAACAAATCTTTATAGTTCAATGATGAGTAAACAATATGCATTGGTTATTTGAAAATGATGTCCCTAGCTTACAGGTTTCAGATATCTCTCAAATCACCTTTTGAACACACCAAACGTTCTGACTACGTTGCTACTTGAAACCAATTCTTTTCTTGTCGCATGGTTAATTTGATAGAATGCCCAGGTTTAAAAGGGAGACAAACAAATATACCTTGGGAAAAAAGGGTGCTAATTTAGGGGAAAAAAAAATTGTCGAATCGCTGAAAATCCCCCATTCAGTACATTGGGAAAAGTGAGCCCAGAATCAGTAATATCCCCCTACTGACCAGGTTCATTCAAAGTTATCTTCTTCGACAGTTTCATAGGATCGAGACTGGAAATTTTTGAACAATATGCTGAATGTACTGCCCACAGTCGCTCGTGGCATGATTTTTTATTTTCGAAAAAATAAATTTTTAGATTTGGTTCAAAATTTCAGTCCCGGTGCGAGCAACGGTTGGTGTCCATTAGCATACAGTTCTCATTTGCAACAACTAAGAGTCATGGATGACCTACCAACCAAGTTTCATCGAAAATCGCCATTGTATAACTGACATCGCCATTTTAAAAACTGATAATAAGGGTAGAACAAATCCAAAAAAATTTGTTTTGAATTCTTTAATTTTTCGACTAGATCGAGACCCCAAACAGACAAGCCGGTAGGCGGACATGGGGAGTCGACTACCCAATAGAAACCTGAGCGATGGGCCCCGTTCGATGGGGAATGACCTTGAGGATCTAAGCACAAGAAGAAAAATTCATGATTCTATCTTCAAAGGGTTAATGCCTGCAGATGTTTTTTCGTTTAAAATAGCGCCCACATTAGAAGGTTTTTCGCCGTGCTAGGCAACGGAGGGGTCCATAGCAACGGTTCTTTCTCACACAAAACTAGGACATACCCTGAACCTACCATACCAGTTCATGTATATATGAACATATAGTCTCTGAGATTTAACGAACCTTCGTTTTTTTTTGGTTTTTCGACCAGGGTTCATCAGTCTTCTTCTCCGACAGTTTCATAGGTATCCGGCTGGAAATTTTTGACAATATGCTGAATTCGAAAAAATTAATTTTTGTAATTTCATATATTTCAAAGTCCCAGTGCTAGGCAACGCGTGGTGTCCATTAGCAATGGTTCTCATTCCACACAACTAGCGTCTTGGTATGAACCTACAACCAAGTCTTCATCGAAATCCGCCATTGTTATTAACTGACATCGCCATTTTAAATACTCATAATAAGGGAAAACAAATCCAAAAAAATTTTTGAATT
>CM068965.1:50998017-51022973 GCA_035128595.1 Eptatretus atami | reverse complement strand
AACAATAGTACTCATTGCGAGTTATTCAAGACAATACCCACTGAACAAGTTGTATACCTGATGAGCCAGAATACAAGTTTAGCCTTGGAGACTCACCAAATTTCAGATATTTGAAAAATGGAGTTTTCCTTTTGTTGAATCCACAGTTATACTATGTGAAGATTCTATCACTGAAACCATAAAAAATTGAAAAATGGAGTTTTCCTGATGATCCACAAATACTATGTGAGGAATCTATCACTGAAACCCATCACTAAAAATTGAAAAAATGGAGTTTTCCTTGATGACCCACAGTTAACTATGTGAGATCTATCACCGAAACCCACAATATTCTGGAAATTGTGTATTCTACCTTGGAGTCTTGGATAGATGGTTATATTTTTGGAGACTTGAAATGTGGGTTCTGCGCTTTGATAAAACTCACAATGTGATACGTTATCTTGGAAACTCAACAGGAATTGTGGTTATACCTTGGAGACTTGAAAGTTGGGTTTATTTTGGGACTTGAAATAGCTACCACTCTTTGGATCTAAACTTATCAAGAAAGTTCTGACTCCCCCTTCTACATCATCAAACCTGAGCCTGAAAAGACAGAATTGGAAGAAGAGAAAAAAACATAAAAAAATATATATTGTTAGTTCTGGGAAGAATAGTTGCAGGCTAACTCCCCTCTACGTCATTCAAACCTGAAAGCCTTAAGACAGAATTGGAGAAGAGAAAAAAAAATGTAAAAAATATAGATAGTGGAAATCTCATTTTGAAAAAGGACCATTGTGTGGCGAGGATTGAGTTGGGGTTGAGATTTTGAATGTGAGGGTGGGTTGCGATTGTGAATGTGAGGGTTGGACACACACACACACACACCACACACACGCACAACACACACACGCACACACACACACGCACACACGCACACTCAATATACACACGCACACACACACACACACACAACAACACAACACACACACACATCAACAAACAAAAGTTAAGCCTTGACTATTCAGTTGAGGATTCTGTTTGGGTTTCACAGATCTAAGAACGTCCCCCTGACACATTATATTATACTGTTATACACCTCGGACTTGGCCCTCGAGCTGTCCACAACGGTGTATAGCAGGAGGAGTGAAGCGCCAACCCATTTTGCTCCCATTGACACCACATATATACTGTTATTACACTCGGACTGGCCTCGAGTGTCAAACGGTGTATAGCAGGAGGAGTGAACCTGGCCAACCCATTGCTCCCATTGCACACACACACACACACGCACACACACACACACACACACGCATACAACACACGCACACACACACACGCACGCACACAAACACACACACATCAACAAAACAAAGTAAGCCTTGACTATTTCAGTTGAGGATTTGTGTTTGAGGTTCACAGTCTAGAACGTCCCCCTTGACACAATCATTACTGTTATACACCTCGAGTGTCCACAACGTGTATAGTAGGAGGGAGTGAAGCGCCAACCCATGTGCTTCCCTATGGGTATTATCTGTTGTTTTGTCTTTTGTAATTCCTGTGAATTTAAAATGAACCTAAAATCTCTTCCCCTTCCAAAATCATATATTCTTACAATCCAAGGAAACCGTATCTATTACATCAACAATTTTAAAAGTTCGTTAGTCCATCGTTTACGAAAACCTTTTTCAAAAATGAGATTTCCACCTGTATATTCTTAACGATTATCACCAAACTTTGAACTTAGGTTTTCACACTGACATTAATCTCTTTTTTCATATTTATTTTGTAATGTTTCTGTGGTTCATATTTGTTGACGTATATTAATCGTCGTTATTATACTTATCCACAAATATCCTGAATAAAGATAACATTTTTTTGAACAGAGTTTGTGTGAATTTTATATAGTCTCTCTTTTAAAGTACGGATTAAAACGTTCAACAACAACGGCCTTCCCTTCATTAAAGGTACTGTATAATGTAAATACTGTTTATTTTTTTAGAAAATTCATAAAGTCTTGTTATAACTCTTCTACCTCATCAGTCCACAATTTTAGGTTTTCTCTTACTTCTATTAATATTGTTGAAAGCTAACAAAGAGTATTACCTGTTATTTTGTTTTTTAATGGACAACCACGCGTATCTACTCCTCAAATCAATAACGGTTAAGGCATACTGTGTACCCTTATCATTATTGAGTTCAATCAAATCACAGACCAGATATAATCAACTTCCTTGGAATAAACCTCCTTCTTACTGAAACTTTGTGAATAATTGGTTTAGTAATTCATCAGCTAAATTGCTCTTCAAGCTTAATGACATCATTAGAGTCTATAGTTTTTTGAATTTCCAAGTCCAAGTTTCAATTAGCACTGATCATTCTTTCCACGATAACGATTCACTTTTCTCTCAGTGGATTTTGTATCAGGAGACAAATTATACCATTCTCTATCGGCTTCATGCTTTTCTTTGAGTTGTGTATTCCCATAATCAAGATCGTGCCTCATGCACACTCATCAACCCCTATTGATAGGTTTACTCCATGGTTTAGGATGCTTGCCTTCATCTAATCTTTTTATCCAATTTGTGCCTGGACCACAGAAAGAATACCCTGGTAGATGTAATTTCCCCGTATTCCAGCTCGTTGTAAATTTACTTCCTGATAAAACTTTTGTATATCTCCTCCGAGTTGTGTTGGAGATAAATTGATTTTTTTTTGAACCACACACGAACATATACCTTTTGTATAACCCTGTTATTTTTATTTAATAATGAAATTTTTTAGTATAGTTTCTTTTTACATTTTTGAGACATAAAAACCATTTCCATTATTTATGAGAAAAATCCTGCAGAGTGCAAAAACCTTTTTTTAGTTTCCAACATGCACATTGAATTCTTATTTTAAACATAAATAAATCCTCAGAAATGCCTTCACTTCTCCTCATTTATTAAGAAAAAATGAAAAAAATTTAATTAACATCAATTTCCTTCTCCTGAAAACGATTCAATAGTCTGTCGAAAGTATCTGCAAATAGACTTGTCATTCTTGTTTCCTCCTCGTGGGTTGATGTTATTTTCTGTAATACAACCAATTTTTTTTAAATCTCACCGTTCCATATTTTGATATTTATTCAATCTCGCTCTTTCTCACCTCTCCTCCCTCTCTCTTCTCTTTTCTCCCTCTCTCTCTTCTCTCTTTCCTCTTTCTCTTCTCTCCTCTCTCCTCCTTCTCTCTCTTCTCTCTCTCCTCTATCTCTCTCTCTTCTCTCTCTCTCCCCTCTCCTTCTCTTCTCTTCTCTCTCTTCTCCCTCTCCTCCTCTTCTTCTCTCTTCAAACTCCTTCCTATTCCCCTTTACTATCCTTGAATCACTACATCCCATAGAAATCATTTTACATATATTCATCAGGATTTCTTGTTTATTCCTGTATCCCAAATATTTTTTTACACAGGGAAACCAATAAATTTTCTTCTGAATTTCTAAAGAGCCTTACTTTCTTAACTTTATATTAATTTTTTCATTATTTAACATTTTAGTTAATTCCAGAATGTCGGTTACAACAATAGATAAAAGCCAATTCTTTATATGAAAATACGATCATTCTTATGTGTAGAACATATTATTATAAATACCGAATACCCTTTCTCTGAAGGTATGCTTGGACACAGAAAGTATAATTTTCTTGAAGCCTTCTTGCGTCATTATGTTATTGAGAAATATATGTTAGAATAATATTATGACACAACCCCTCCCCATCCTTCCATAGTTAATCTTTTGTATTTCCTACTATTACATATAACCTGTTTTTCTGTTTTATGATATAACAGAGCAAACCATTATTATATTTACCCTATTAATAATCTTTTATTTGGTTGTTACCAATCGCGTGGCTCCACAAAAACTCAATTCTCTATACAAGTGGATAATATTCTTCCTTACGAGACTGATTTAATTGCTCCAGGTCTGTTAGGTCTAATTTTTAAATGACCAATTTATAACCCTAAAGCATTACATATTTCATACCCCCATTTCTATTCTCATACAAACGATACGCCTTCTTTATAAAAATTTATTTTCATTCGAACTAGGCATTCTGTATACCTGGAGATAAAAAATTAACACCTTCTGTATCTTTGGAATACACAAGGCGTTTATTTAAGGATATATTTTGTGATAAAATTCTTAATCTCACCAAGTCATCGCTGTCAGTCGGGGCTTGGAAAATACAAAATTTTTTAATTTATAAGCATTTTTCAATTAATATTTTTGGTTATATTATATTTATTGTCGTTCAGCCTGTGCCTTCTGTGTAATAATTTGATAAATCAATGTCCAGTTTCTTGGATACACAAGAAGATAGAACCATCTTCCCAAACATAAGTCATTTAATTAGATAAAATAAATGTCATAAAATTTTTATTTTGTGAGTGAAATAACACATATAGACATTAATTGACCACAACACTGGGAATTTAATTCTTGGACTTGAAATGTCTTGATAAACACCATTCTGTAAGAATTTTATGACTTTCAAACAGTGTGGTGGAAGACCAAAAATTCAAAATAATATGCTTGATGATTAAAAAATACAACCCAATGAGAAACCGTTCCCATTATTATCTTCTAAGTCATATAATATTCTTTGTATGTTAGGCACGTTGTTAATTCATCTCTCATACAATCAACACTTATGAATTTTAATTTCTTACAATATTTGACAAGTTGTAAATTTGATGTTGTATTCTTCCAAACTTTAAACCACTCATCAATGCTCATTTATTTATTAGAAAGATATAATCATAACCCCTTTTAGTTAATTACACCTGGCTTGTCGATAGAAGAAAGCATATCTCCAACTAACAATCTCGCTTTTATCAGGCAGACCTTCAGTTTTCAGCAAAATCTACAATTCACCACTCCACTAATTTGTTTCTCCAACTCTTTGTTATGTCTTTCCAATTCTTTTTGAGCCTGGAGTTGAGCCTTCCTTTCGTGGCAGTCACCGCTGTTGAAATACCACCCGTCAATCTCCAACGCACTTAAACCAGCAAATAAAGAAATTAGAAATGGGAGAAATCCTCCACTCGTCTCTCTTATTGAATATTTTTCAACATTGGTTTGTCAATTTAATTTAAGTGAGCCAGTATCATTCAAGATTTTACTTTCTCTTGTGAGCAAACATCAATTCTTACTGCTCCTTTTCTCTGAATTGTATTAACGTTAATCGTACAAGGCTTTGATTTTGAACACAAATGATAGTTATGAAGATGATTTGTTAACATATACCCCAGTTGGTACTTTGCCATCATTTATTTAACAAAAAATGTTGAGACTAAATCATAAACACCATATTGTTTAATCTGCAATTCTGTTTCTTCCAAAAGCAACAATATGTAATCAACTTCTTCACTCTCTCTCTTTCAATGTATAGGAGTATCCACTCGATTAGACTTTATAGTTTCCTTTGAGCGCTCAGGTCAAACGCATAGATTGTATACAAACTTTTAATGCTGTCATATCCAAAATAGAGTCTTTATTTCCATTACTTTCCACACACCTTTGGTAAGACTTGTATGCTTCAGCAAAATCATTTTTTTCCCAATTTAATTTCCAACTATCTCTGGATAAAATGTTCCATCTAGAGAAACGCGAAGTTGTTTCACACTTAGCATTATCACTCAATGATTATTCTTATCAGTCGCAGATCACATCTGGCTTTTTAAAATGATCCATAGATATCGTGCTTTCCTTCCAGAACACCCAAATTCCACGTGTAAGTGGTTTGGTTGAGTTTAACGTGTGACATCTTCGTTTGAGGTATGATACACCGAGTAAGGTTTTCTTTGAGTTAAGTCTTCTATTCAACATCTCTTCTGTTTTAAGATTAGGAGTATATTCACTAATATAGCCACTCATTTCATCAATTACAAATTATCTGCTCACCAAAAAGCACTACCAACACAAAAAAGCAATCTATTTCATATCATTCCTTTGGAGTTGAAATCTAATTTTAAGACCATACAGACTTTATCATGATCACAAAATCCAAATAACCTTTAAGAGGAACTGCCACAGTAAAAACTATTAACTGCGTTTTGTGTCATCATTATACGCTCCTTTCCTTTGAGTATATCCAGGGTCTGTTGTTCCCGTTGACATATCAGGAATAAAACCTTCGACAGACCCCTTTCCCTTCTATCACTGAATGTATAGAGTGTAAATTTATCATTTCAGATACAGCAGAGACATATCAACCGCTTCAACTTCTTGTGTTCCAATGTACAAACGCACACTATCAACATTTCCAGAAAAATCATTTACGAGTTAGCGTTGTGTTATTCCCAGCCTTATGAATGTAAATTTTACACAACAAGAAACTTTCGGATAGATTCAATAGGTTTGTTGATTATTTATTTCAAAACTTTGTACCATTTGCATTCCAGTCTTTCCAGTTATTGCATTACCTTGAGTTAATCTTCTTTTAGTGAGTTTGATAATAATAGTATCATCCAAATCATAGATTACTATCAATTGCTTCCAACTTGTTATTTATTTAGGAAAAAGATGTAAAACTTTGAAACCCTGATCCAAGTATTCGAATTATTTTCTGTCGTTCTTGGGAGACAACTGAGTTTTGCCTTTTTTAATTTCTTTTATTGCTTGTAATTTATGAGATTCCTTTTGGCATTCTTTTATACTCTTTTATAGCACCTGCTACATTTCCCACAGCAGAAGCAGTTGAACCAATTAGTCTTTATGTTTAAGAATAGTTTAACCAATACCATTAGAGTATCAATTATTCCATTCTCCTCTAAATTGATGTCCACACACCCCTTTGTCTCTTAGGTTATTAGTATCCTCTACCAAGATACATACCTTCACCCATTGTAGTATGGGGAAAGGAACATCCCATCCCCTTGTAATTATTTTATATTTTCCCAACTCGTGTTTCCTCACAATAACCATCGTATTTATTTATTGGAAACTTCACGTAGGTGAATTCTCATAGATATAACTTCTCCATTAAAAGAAATCATACGATTTATCTTGTCAGTTATCTAAAATTTACTCTGTGATGGTTTTCCTGACACAGGGAGATAAACCAAATTTTAGGTTCCATATTGAATTTATAACCAATTGGGGTTGAGTATGCACTGAATGAAAATATTGTATTGTTTTTTATCCATCATTATAAGCACCATCAATCAAATCACAGTGAATTAATACTGAATTTATTCCTGAGGATATTTGAATGACATTATCACTGTAAAACGTCCCATTAGTTTCAATCTTTTTTGAGGAGAAACCAATAACTCTCTAAATGAATATCAATTGTGAAATCAACCTGTAGTTATTTTAAGTTTAATCGTTGATTTGAAGTATGTTTTGAATGTCTATAACAATATTTTTTGTTCATCACCCTGTTCTTTCATAAGACGAGCAATTTCAGAAGATATTTGAGAAATCTCATATGCTCCGGGTGAGACTGTTATCGTTTTGTATCCACTTCCCGGATTATAACTAAACTTGTCATTTTCTCGGTTATATTAAATAAGTATTATAAGTTTCCATGGACAATAAAGATGCCTCATATTCTTTTTGTTGTGTCAAGTTGTAGTGGGTATGGGAATGAAGATGTGTGGTCGCTTGTTGTGAAATTGAAACTAGGATTGTGCTTCTCATCTTATTTAATATGAGATAAAATGTCTTTATATTGATATTTATTAATTATTTTCATGTTCATCAACTGGTCTTAAAATGGCTGATGCTTCATTAAAACAATTTTTATTTCCAGCCTTCTTACTGCCTAACAACAATAACAGTCTATTAACTAATTGTGATGGGTCATTTGAAGAAAACTAACACCTGAACCAAGGATACTTAAAGCCTGAATAATGTGTTTCTCCTTCTCATTTTTCCTACTTTTACCAGAAAGACTAACCCTATAATTAAGAGAGTCCAGCAGATCAATATATACTCCATCATCATTATTTTCATATCCAATGGTTTATCAATATACTTTGATTCATCCCTCACAGTTGAACCTTGTCTTCATCTTTGTGAGAAGAAACATTAATCTCGGAGTTAGTTTGACAGGAGTTGAGCAGAACTCAAGAACCTTAATTCATCATAAATATCAATACCTTTTCTTGAACAAGATGATATTGCTGGTTGTTCTGTTGGATGAGTCCTGCTTTGGTTTTTGAATCCGCTGAATATTCATTGTTTTGAAGAGCATTCACAATATAATCAGGGGTCGATTCATCTCTTCCAGTTGTTGAAATAATCCTTCATCATCATATTCTAATTCCCCTATATGCTCTAATTCTTCCTCCGTCATTTGACTGAAATCTTTTAACATTTGGAGCTTTTAGGAGTATATTTTATTGTGGGAACTGTGGAAACATCTATAATTTTTCTGGGAAGTTTTTAAAAGTGCTTTAAAAAATTTCTCTTTTTCTTTCAAATACTTCTTCACCCGTTAGTTTTTGTCTGCGTTTCTTCTTTATGTCTTCCTGTTGTTTTGCAACTTTTGAAACCAACTCTTGATGTTCCCTAAATCTTCTTGCTCTTTCTTTCGCATCCATTTATTTATTGAAAAATATCATTTAATGAATTGTAAAGATCAACAGGGAAATTTTCCTTTTCTTCATATCCAAGTAGATGTGTTCAAATAAATCCTTTTCTTTAAATAATTCATCAAATTCTTTATTAACATAATACGAGTTGTAATTTCTTCTCACTAATACTTGCATCTCTGCTTTTCATACGTTTGCGTTGAGTTTCTTCATCAACATCAAAACCAAATGATAAAATCTTCACTTCCGCTCAGATGTTTAATAATTTGTCTCATTCCTTCTGGATTAGTTTCTAATATCCCAAGACACCAGATTTTAGTTTCCTTAACTCACTCTTACAATGTGAATATTTGTTGTACCAAGAGGAACCTCCTCCAATATTTGACCTTCATTCCTCAATCGCATATGTTCCTCCACTGAAATATAGTGATAATCTTCACCTTTTACTTCTCCAGGTCTTATTGCTCTAGTTGTTGTTGATACAATGCGTATCACGGGTGTTTTTTTAAGTAAATTTACAATATTCTCATTTGTACTACACAAGAACCTTGATTTATGAAATTTTTTCCAGAAGCAGATTTACCCACAAGATTTATAATAATAATTGTCATTTATATATGTAATTATTTATAAAACAAAAAATATATCCCTTAAATATCTCATCTTGTTTCACAACAATATATTTATATTTTTCAGTCGTGTGCTTCATGTAATCTCCAAATTCCTTTTTACTACATATGTAGAACAATTATCTCTCCAAAAATTGTTAATATCTATTGAATTTAACTTGAATAAAATAAAAGTATTAGCATTGTTTCTGATGAACGACGAGAGAAAGTTGAAAGTACGATTGACGAAGATAAATACAATTACAAGAAGAATGTCTCCCTCTTGTGTAGTAGCTGTCCATTACCGTTTGGTTTCTCTCATTAACACAATCATCAAAGATAACGAGGTTCTTTTTGGATTTATCAAATCTTGGGAGACGGTATATCATCCGTATTATCACTAAGAATACAAGTTATTGGTTTTGATTTCTTTTACATCTCTGGTGTATCACAAAATAGTTGTATTATATCTTCAATGTTATAATCTATTTAGGTTTTTTTGAAGTTTAAATAAACCAATTATATTTCTCTTTTTGAAGTCCAGCATTAAAACCTTGTGAGAGTAGTGATACTCTGGTTGAAAACTCGACTTTGTGAAAATTATTAAATTATCATAATCTAAAAAGTTAGGAGTGGGGAGCATCTTTAAAAGTAAGCAGGTTTTTCCACATCCGCTTGAACCAACTATGAGGCATCTTAATGAATTTGGAGATTTTTATGGTTGTTAAATTTTATCTATTTTCCCAAATGGTAAAAAATCATTCATTTATATATTTGGAAAACAGGTTATTTAATTTGTTATTGGCTTTTTAGAAACTCTATATTTTATCCTAAGTTCAGGTTTAATTTCAAGATAATCCATTATTTTATTTAGCAATATCTTGTGTTGATATTTCCCTGAAAATCACATCCATGAATAATATATAACAACAATCCTTTGAACATTTCTCTAATACGTTCAGTTTCTTCCCTTGAAGGAAAGTGTGTTATCACCCTCATACTTTACATTCATTTCTCTAATCAATCTTGTTAAAGTAAATTCATTTTTGGTGTAAATCTAAAAAGAATTATTTTCCTTTTTTATATTTTTATTATCATTAATTAGAAGATAATCACAGAATAACATTGTTTTAGCTTTTGACTCTGTGTTTAATCCCGTCTTCACACGCAGGACAATTCTCAAACTTGTCATATGGAGAATCAGGGAATTCAAGAGGCTCAAAATCGAGTAAACTATTCATATTTATAAAGTAAAACTTTACTTAAACTGAAATTCATCTATACTTCAGTTGCATATTGACTCATATTTAATAATATTACCATCGATATCTATATACTTTTTTTCATTACCAGATTCAACTACAACATTTTTTATATTAAAGGTAATTTTAAAATGATCCTTAACTACTATTGAACAAAATGTCATTCACCTGATATATTAACATCCTTTATTTCATCAGGATTTACATCTTTAGGGTTGTTGAAAAAAATACAAATTTCTCCTTGCATATTACAGATGGTCTTATCTTTTCTTTCTAAAGCTTCATCCATAAGGTTTTGTTTTGATACTTTTTTGTTTCATTGCTTTTTTCTAGTTTTGAATATATTGCCAGAAGAGGAGAGAAAACTTTTGTTAGAGATACTTTAATTGATGTTCTACCAGGTATACTAAAAGCCCTTCCACTGAAGGAAATTGAAGAACTCATCATATCCACCATTATGTTTTTATCCAATAGTTGTTATATTTATCTTTGTTCAATTTTACATCCTTGACATATTTCTCAGTATCTTTTACAAATGAAGAGATTGATTGAAACTTGTCTTTTGTGTCTTGAAACATTGTATTTATTAAGTGAAAAAAGTTGGAGGATAAAATGGTTTTAAGCACAGATTCACCTATAAATTAAACGAAATTTTCATCAAAGAAATTTTAGTTTAAGCAAAGTTTTATTATATAAATATGGTGAATACAAGTACTGCGGATGTTTGTAATCACGAATATAAACATTATAGAAAACACCTCCGAACCAAACAAACCACATTTAATCTATTTCATTAAATATCTCCTCTTGAGTTGAAAGAAAACATTTTGATATCTGCTCAAAGGATGTTTGAAGAGTAGTTATAACAGACATCTTGAATCACAAAAACACAAGAAAAATGAGTTTAAAGTAAAGGGAGACTATTATATTGAAAACACTGATGGGCATTTAAAGGACATATAAAAATAAGGATTTTTCCATTTGGAGAACCCGGTCCATCATCAATAACTGAATCAATTGAAATAGTGAAACCTGATGTTGAAAAATTATTAAAAAAGACATTAAAGAAATGAAAACTTTAAAGTTTATATGGGAGTGAAATGAATATGAAAAGACAAGATGAAGAACAAACTCCTTATATGAGAACAGATCTTTATTTTATAACATCATTTCAAGATTTTTTGAAAGTGGGGTTTATGAAGAACTATCAAGACAAGAGGAGGATGTTGATAATACAGTGGAGGAAGTGATTTAACATTTAAAAATCATCTTTTTAGATATACACATTCTAAAATCAAACCCTCTGAAAGCTTCTTCTTTATTGAATTACCAAAAGAAATAAAACTAAAGAAGGCAGTTGTAATATTAAAGAACAATGATAATAAATGTTTTCTCTGGTCTGTTCTTGCTCACTTACATCCACCAAAATGTAATTCAGAAAGAGTAAAACAATATATGAAATATGAGAATACCTTGGACATTAAAGATTTTAAATTCCCAATGCCACTAACAGATATTCCTAAATTTGAGAAAAAGAATAATCTTTCTATTAATGTATACGGATTAACGGATACAAACAAAGTTCAAATATTAAAATTTCAAACAACTATAAAAATGAAGAAGCCACATTGATCTTTTATATTTTAGTGTTGGAAAGAATTCACATTATACATACATCAATAATTTATCAAGATTAATCTCTTCTCAGGTTTCAGAACAGCAAACAAAATATATCCTTGTAAGCGATGTCTTAATTCATTTCATACAAAAGAACGATTAGAACAACATTCAAAATATTGTAGTAATCATAAATCAGCTGTAATTACAATGCCTAAACCTGGTAAAAAGATTTATTTTGAAGATTATATAAATCTATCATGCACCCATTTGTGATATACGCTGATTTTGAATGTATCCTAAAAAAGATAAATACTGCTTCCTAATCCAAAGAATCATATACAAATAAATATCAAAAACATATTCCTTGTGGTTTCTGTTATATATCAAATCATCTGTTGGAGAAAAGTATAATAAACTTGAACATTATCGTGGAAAAAATGCTTCACAAGAGTTTGTAAAACGATTAGAAAAGGATTGTATAAGACTAACTAAATTAATGAAAGAAACAAATGAACCGATGAAATTAACCAAAGAAGAAAAATTAGAATTAGAAGAAACAATATCTGTCATATTTGTGAGGAGGAATTGAGGAGTCTAAGTTGGGATCATTGTCATCTTACTGGTAAATATAGAGGTCCCGCTCATTCCTGTTGTAATCTTAATTATAAATTACCTTCTTTTATTCCAGTCTTTCTTCACAACAGCGCCAACTATGATACACATCTATTTATAAATGAACTTTCAAAAACACCAGGGAATATTTCTGCCATAACAAACACAAGTCAAAAGTATATTCATTTAAAAAATGATATTCACAAAACCTATAACTCGTATTAGGTTTCTAGATTCTTACAAGTTTATGGGAACACCACTAGCCAACCTAGCATCAAATCTAAGCTCCACGGGTCTTTCCAAATCTTAATTCATTCTTTCCAAAAGAGGAAATTCTAACTAAAGAGAAATTCAGATTAAAGAGAGAATTCAAAGTAAAGAGGAAATTCTAATTAATGAGGAAATTAATGAAGAAATTCTACTGAAGATGAAATTCTAATTATAAAGAAAATTCAAACAATGAATGAAATTCTAACTAAGAGAAATTCTGATTAAAGATGAATTCTGATTAAAGAGGAAATTCTAACTAGAGGGAAATTCAAACAAGGAATGAAATTCAAAGTAAAGAGAAAATTCTTACAAGGAAGGGAATTTATCCTTATGATTATATGAATTCATTTATGAGATTTAAAGAAACACAACTTCCTTCAAAAGAAAGTTTCTATAATAACCTTTATGAAGAAGAGATAAGTGATAAGGATATAAACACGCACAAGAAATTTGGAAAATATTTAAGATAGAAACCTTGGAGAATATCATGATTTGTATCTAAAAACAGATGTTTATTGTTAGCTGATGTGTTTGAAGCTTTTAGATACTCTGTCATAATAAAAATTGTTATGGATTAGATCCTGCTCACTATTTCACAGCTCCTGGTTTAGCTTGGAGTGCAATGTTGAAAATGACAAAACAAGATATTGATTTAATCAGTGATGTAGATATGCTTTTGATGATTGAGAAGTCTAAGAAGGTGGAATATCACAAAGTTTGTTCAAAAAGATATGCTAAAGAAATAATAATATCTTCCAAATTATGATAGTGAAAAAGATAGTAATTATTGATGTATTTTGATGCAAATAATTTGTATGGATGGCAATGTCTCAATCTCTGCCTTATGGTAAATTAGAGTGGGTGGGAGAAAAGGATATGAAAAGGCTTTGATGAATATTGTTATTTCTTCTCAAGAGGAATTGAATGAGGAAGAAGAAGGTTATTATTTTGAAGTTGATTTGAGTACCCGAGTGATCTTCATAATAAGCATAAAGACCTTCCTTTTGCATGTGAGAAAGAAACCCAAAGAAGAATGGTTAAGTGTATCATAAAAGTTTTAATATTAAAGGCAAATCAACAGAAAAGTTATTAACAACATTCTATGATAAAGAGGGATATGTTTGCATCAGAGAAGCTTAAAACAGTTTTTGAGAGAAGGATTGAGAGTAGCTAAAATTCATAGAGTTTTAAAATTTAAACAAAGTCCTTGGATGAAAAGTATATTAAATTCAATACAGATATGAGAGCAAATACAAAAGTAAAATTTGAAGGGATTTCTATAAATTGATGAATAATGCTGTCTTTGGAAGACAATGGAGAATGTTAGAAACAGGCAAAACATTAGATTTGCAACATCTTGAAAGAAGCTTCGAGATTGATAAATAAACCAAGTTTTAAGAGAGAAGAGGTTTTCAGAGAACTTTCTGCTATTCATATGGAAAAGGAAAGTATTGTAATGGATAAACCAATTTATATTGGAACAGCAGTTCTTGATTTATCAAAGATATTGATGTATGATTATTTGTATAATGGCTTAAAGAAGAGTATGGTGAAATGTTTCATTGTTGTATATGGACACTGATAGTTTTATCCTAGATATAAAACTGATGATGTTTATAAAGATATGAAGAAAAATATTGAGTATATGATACAAGTAATTTTAGTAAGAAGAGCAGTTATTTTCCAAAAAGAATGAAAAGGTTATTGGTAAGTTTAAGGATGAGTTGGGTGGAAAAGTAATGAGTGAGTTTATTGGATTGAGAGCAAAGGCATATGCTTATAAGTATGGTGATCAGGATCAGATTGATAAGAGGTTAAAGGGAATAAAGAAATATGTAATAAAGAAATCAATAACTTTTAGAAAATTATTATAATTGTTTGATGAATAAGAAAGAAGAATATAGGAAAATGAATACAATAAGAAGTTATAAACATAACATATATAGTGAAGAAGTAAATAAAAAGCATTAGGAGCTTTGATGATAAGAGATTTATTTTATAATGGAATAGATTGTGTTCCATATGGATATTGTATGAAAGAGTGTATAGAATAGATTGTGTTTTAACAATGGGAAGAGGGTTAGGGTTTTTTAAGGGCTACCGCCGCGGTTTTCACAATATATAAATGGTTAAACCAAGTATTAATCAAACTAAAGAGTGGAGAAATCTCAGTCTTGGTATATAAATGGAAAACATAATGAATGTGAAAAATATCAAATAAGTCTTATTAAAAATAACGAAAACAAAGGTAAATAAAACAAATGAGCGAATCAATTTAAAAACTAGTAAGTTAGAGGATGTAAAGAAAAAAATAAATATCCTTCAATGGACTGAAAACTTCGATGGTTATCAATTGAACAATGGAAAAAACAATTTACTTATTCTCAAAATGATATGTGGCTCAGGAGTGGTCAGATGAGATCATTAAGAGAAGTTTATCATTTCGTAATGGCACAAAAGGGTATCTTGAAAAATATAAAGATTCAAATGTTTTTGTTTTAAATATTTAGATGGGATTATTGTGCAAAGAAAATTAAACTATTAAAGAATATGAGAATGAACAAATCTTTATAGGTTCAATGAGTGAGCTAAACAATATGCATTGGTTATTTGAAAAAGAGTGTCCCTAGGTTAAAAGGGAGACAAACAAATATACCCTGGGATAAAAGGGGGTGTAATTTTAAGGGAAAAAAAAAGTGAATCGCTGGAAAATCCCCATTCATTTACATGGGGAAAAGTGAGCCAGAATCAGTATATCCACCCTACTCATGTATATAGGCTCATAGTCTGAGATATAACGAACTTCGTTTTTTTTTTTTCGACCAGGGTTCATTCAAAGTCTGTCTTCTCCGACAGTTTTCATGGGAGCGGGCTGAATTTTTTTGTCAAGGAGGGAATGTGTTGCCCACAAACGATCATAGTTTAATTTTTGAATTTCGATTTATTTTTTATTTTTTCGAAAATTTCAAAGGCCCGTTGCTAGGCAACCGAGGGGTCCATAGCAACGGTTCTCAAATGCGCACAACTAGGTCATGGTATGAACCTACCACCAGAGTTTCATCAAAATCGGCCTACGATTAACGGAGTACTGGCCTGGAGAGACAAACAAACAGACAAGCCGGTAGGCGGACATGGGTAGTCGACTACCCAATAGAACCTAACGCGTTGGGCCCGTTCGATGGGGAATGACCTGAGGATTAAGCTGAAGAAAATTCATGATTCCAGTTCAAGGTTAATGCTGCAGATTGTTTTTTCGTTAAAATACCCCCACATTTAGAGGTTTTTCGGCCGTTGCTAGGCAACGGAGGGGTCCATAGCAACGGTTCTTTCTCACACATAACTAGGCATACCAGGAACCTACCATACCAGTTTCATGTATATCTGACTCAGAGTCTCTGAAATATAACGAACTTCGTTTTTTTTTGTTTTCGACCAGGGTTCATTCAGTCTATCTTCTCGACAGTTTTCATAGGATCCGGCTGGAAATTTTTGACAATAGGGCTGAATGTACTGCCCACAGTTCCTCGGGCCGATTTTTGATTTTCGAAAAAATAATTTTTAATAATTTTTCAAAAATTTCAGTCCCGTTGCTAGGCAACAGTGGTGTCCATAGCAAAGTTCTCATTTGCACACAACTAGGTCATGGTATGAACCTACCAAACAAGTTTCATCGAATCGCCATTGTATTAAATGACATCGCCATTTTAAATACTATAAGGTAGAAAAATCAAAAAAAAAAATTTGAATTTTTTTTTTCGACCGATCGCTACCCAATAGACAAGCCGGTAGGCGGACATGGTAGTCGATCAAATCGAATTAGTGTTTTTCAGCCGCTTACTAGCCAACAAAAGAGGTCCATAGCAACGGTCTTTCTCACACATAATCGGACATACCATTGAACCTACCATACCAGTTGATGTACGTCTGACTCATAGTATCTGAGATATAAGGGACTTCGTTTTTTATTTTTTCGACCAGGGTTCATTCAGTCGTCTTCTCCGGACAGTTTTCATGGTGAGCGGGCTAATTTTTTTGCTCAAGGAGGCTGAATGTGTTGCCACAAACGATCATAGTTTAATTTTGAATTTCGATATTTTGAATTTTTTTTATTTTTTCGAAAATTTCAAAGGCTCGTTGCTAGGCAACCGAGGGTCCATAGCAACGCGTTCTCAAACGCGCACAACTAGGTCATCGTATGAACCTACCACCAGAGTTTCATCAAAATCGGCCTAGATTAACGGAGTACTGGCCTGGAGAACAAACAAACAACAGCGGTACGGCGGACATGGTAGTCGACTACCCATAGAACAACGCGTTGGCCGTTCGATGGGAATGACCGAGGATTAATCTCAAGGAAAATTCATGATTCCAAGCTTCAAGTTAATGCTGCAGATTGTTTTTTCGTTAAAATACCCACATTTAGGGTTTTTCGGCCGTTGCTAGGCAACGGAGGGGTCCATAGCAACGGTTCTTTTCTCACACATAACTAGGGCATAACAGGAACCTACCACACCAGTTTCATGTAATTCTGACTCAGAGTCTCTGAGTATAACGAACTTCGTTTTTTTTTTTGTTTTCGACCAGGGTTCATTCAGTCTATCTTCTCCGACAGTTTTCATAGGACCGGCTGGAAATTTTTGACAATATGGCTGAATGTACTGCCCACATCGCTCGTGGCCCGATTTTTGATTTTTGAAAAAAATAATTTTTTATGATTTTTCAAAAATTTCAAAGTCCCGTTGCTAGGCAACGTGGTGTCCATAGCAACGGTTCTCATTTGCACACAACTCGGCATGGTATGAACCTACCAACCAAGTTTCATCGAAATCGCCATTGTATTAACGGAGCACTGGACCGAACAGAGGGACAGACAGACAAACAAGCCGGTAGGCGGACATGGGTAGTCGACTACCCAATAGAACCTGACGCGATGGGCCCGTTCGAGGGGAATGACCTGAGGATTAAGCACAGAAAAATTCATGATTCTAGCTTCAAGGGTTAATGCTGCAGATTGTTTTTTCGTTAAAATACCCCCACATTTAGAGATTTTTCGGCCGTTGCTAGGCAACGGATGGGTCCATAGCAACGGTTCTTTCTCACACATAACTAGGACATACCCAGAACCTACCATACCAGTTTCATGTATATCTGACTCATAGTCTCTGAGATATAACGAACTTCGTTTTTAGCTAGCCTGTTCGAAGAACAGAGAGCTATAGCGATACCCCGCTGGAGCGTCAGTGTCAGCGTGAGCGTGAAAATGTTAAAGTTTTTGGTGCAAGTTATTTTTTCCTTTCTAATGTTTTTATCGACCACACTTTTTATATGCCGATATATATATATATATATATATATATATATATATATATATATATATATATATATATATATATCGGGGCGTATTATGTGATACCGGTCGTCCGTCCGTCCGTCCGTCTGTCTGTCCGTCCGTCTGTTCCTGTCTGCACTCTAACTCCCAAAGTTTTCAACTTTCACGTTTCATATTTGGTACATAGTACAGACTGTGGAGACGGTGTGTCGTGACATACGTTCGTCATCTAAAGTGGTTGCCATGGCAACCAGGATGCTGTTTTCCATCCGTTCCTTCTCTGCACTCTAACTCCCAAATTTTCAACTTTCACGTTTCATATTTGGTACATAGGTACAGACTGTGGAGACGGTGTGTCGCGACATACATTCGTCATCTAAAATGGTTGCCATGGCAACCAGGATGCTGTTTTCCATGTAGTAGCACAATTCTGTATATATCTTCTTGTTCGGGCGTATATTGTGCTCATTCGGCTCTTGTTACTGATTAGTGATTACAATATACAAATACATATATTGCTTTAAAATTATTTGGATCAGACTTCACTGCAATGCTTTATAAAAAATATTAATTATTAGACGAGTCTTTAAAAACGATAAATGTATAAACAGGCGAGCATTGGGTGGCTTTGACACCAACTCTGGTTTTTATTGTTTTCGACCAGGGTTCATTCAAAGTCTATCTTCTCCGACAGTTTTCATAGGATCCGGCTGGAAATTTTTGACAATATGGCTGAATCCCACAGTCGCTCGTGGCCCGATTTTTGAAAAAATTAATTTTTTTATGATTTTTCAAAAATTTCAGTCCCGTTGCTAGGCAACAGTGTGTCCATAGCAACGGTTTTCATTTGCACACAACTAGGTCATGGTATGAACCTACCAGCCAAGTTTCATTGAAATCGCCATTGTATTAACTGAAATCGCCATTTTAAATATGATAATAAGGGTAGAAAAAAAAAATCTCAAAAATTTTATTTTGAGATTTTTTTTTCGACTAGATCGACTACCCAACATATCGACGGAAATACTGATAATAAGGGTAGAACAAAATTGTAAAAAAAAAAATTTTTTTTCGACTAGATCGACTACCCAACATATCGAGGAAATACTGATATAAGGTAGAAAAAAAAAGCATCTCAAAAAAATTTTCGTTCAAAAATTTTTTTCGACTACATCGACTACCCAACAGACATAACGACGGAAAACCTGACAATAAGGGTAGATAGATTGACTACCCAATAACAAAATCGACAGACCAATACACGTGAAACCTTTCGATTTTGCAACTAACAGACAGACAGACAGAAAGGGGTAAAACCTTCAGTGGTGGAGGTAACTAAAGGAGCAGTAAAAATAGACGGAGGAACACACCAGCAGCAGGCAGGATTGAGGAACAAAATCGAGGGTGACATGGACAAATAAAGGATGTGAGGGTAGGGGAGGACGCATGGGGTGGACAAAGTGGAAACAGAAACAAACTCTCAAGAAGGAGAAAAACTGGAAATTTGGAAAGAGGTTGGCTTGGAGTGGGTTAACAGGGGTAGAAGAGATCAAGGTTTTGGATGGGGGATGATCTGAGATTGTGGTGAACAGCTGTGTTGAAGAGCTGGAAGGAAGAATGAGATTGAAGAGAATGTGGAAGTTTGTGTATTTACAGGAAACTGATTTCTGTGGACAGTGTGCATGTATGCATAGTATTTATTTATTTTCTCCATAACTATTGATCTACCATTCACGTGAAGACGAGACTTCATTCATCGCCTTCAATGAAGGTCTACGTTTTTTGAATGAATGCATAATTGGAACATAAGGATGGTCTGAGTTGAGGTGAGGTTGAGTACAGATGGATTTTGATGAATAAAGTCAGGCTTGTTACATTAGCTTAATGGTTACCATTTTTGGCACCTAAGTTTGAAAAGCACATTTATTCCTTCAATCCCTTTGTACGTGTAATATGAAAGAAAACCTCATGTTTATGAATTATTTATAAACCCCATTAAACATATTCATACAAATTTAAATATAAGGCGATGATGATAAACGACCTTCCGTCCCACCATGCACCTGCTCATTGCAGTCAGGTGATGCTCACTCCCCCTCAGGAGGATCCTCAACACCTGGCACACGATACCTGTACAGCCCTGGGTGAATACCGTTCGGTGGTTGAAATGCCTGCTTGGCAGCCACAGATGTACTAGTTGGTAGTACTTTTGAATATGGGTCTTCGAAACCAACGACAACCTGTGTTTTTATTTCGCCAAAAATGACATAATCCACCACTCAAGAGGATTGCAGCGTAATCCGCTTCCTAATGTATGACACCCTGACTGTGTCACTCAACCAATCGGTCTTGGATTATTGGGATGTTGCACTGTCGATATAAATATTACATCTACTCTGCTGTTAATTAAACCCCAATTCGAGAATGTTCTGTTGATTTCACTTCATAATGTCGCCATTACCACCTCAATTTGCATATAAATTCACTCGACCTGCCACTTAATGAGAACTTTTATGCAATAAAATTGTTTTGAAACCATTGTATATAATGTTGTCATAGTAAGATTTAATGCACATAATTAATTTTAAATCACATTTTTCTGAGCAGTGCAATTCATGACCTTTGTGCATATTGAGTGACACATTTCTCGTTTTATAATTTATTCCAGGCCACGGCTTTGAAAAGCCACAAATATCGCCATTGACGGAGTGAGTCACTGACACCGACACTGGTCACATGTTCACAACCAGAGACTGTCACTCTGCCATCTGTGTCATGTTGGTAAGCTCTCTGTTTTATATAAGTTTACATCTGGTCTTGATCCTGCTGTCCTCTCCTACCTCTGCCCTTCACAAGCAATCCCAGGTCACACATATTCTTCAAGAAACCCTCACATATACTCACCCTACTGAAGTTCAGACATGTTTCCCACCTGCATTCATTCATCCCCTTATTCTCCCTCTTGTGGAATCGTCTCCCTTTGTCCGTTGTTGCAGTCTTTCAAATGTGCTGCCATCACTACTTCTCATGCACTTACTCATGGGCTCAACTGTCTCGTCTACACACGCCAATTCTTTCACATTCCGTACTCCTCTCCAGGCCATTGGTACTCGTTTTTAGCTCATCTACGACGAAGTGGGGGAGATCTGTTAAAGCCATAACGATGTCATTCAATCATTCAGTCCTTCCAACAATGGGTCCATGAACATTTGTTCGTTTTTTTTCCCCCCTACTCCTCCGAGGCGGCTCATCGGATCATTTGGAAGCTCGGCATGATGATTCATGACGTCGATGCTCATGGAGAAAAACTCATGGAGTCCTTTTTAAAATTTCTCACCAGATGGTGAGACCATTAGCTAATTAACTAAAAACATAATCTGTTTGTATGTCCATCACATATCACGAGATTCAATCATCTCACGAGATGTTGCATTGTTGTCCAATTGAACCTCTTAATTACCCTCACCAGAGGAGGGGGTATTGCATTTGGGTGTGTTTGTCTGTTTGTTTGTTTGTTCGCACAGGACGTGACTATGTCTTAATTACATATACTGTAATTGAAAAAACAATTCAAACCCTAAGACTCAAAAGACTCTTTGAGACCCCTAATATCCTTTAGACATACAACACTCTTTAAGACCCCCAAGACTCCCTGATTCTGGAAAATCCCCTTTGTCGATTGACCGATGACTCTACCCTCTGCTGTGACATCCCTCATCCTACAGATAGGCAAGCAGCAGCCTCTTCCTCTCTTCAGACTTTGAAAAAAATCACAGACCGCCGACTGGGCATCCTCCATCATACAAACTCCTTCCTTGGTACACCTGAACTCCTATCCACCTACAAGGCCTTCATCCACAGTTTGATGGAGGACTGCTATCCTCTCTGGGCTGGCTACCCTACCCAACATCTTCCTCAAGCTTGACACCGTGGAAACTCCTGCGATTAAGCAGGTCAGTGATCTCTCTGTCTTCTACCACCTCCTTTCTGGTCTTGTACCTACTGCTCTTTCCGTGCTTTGTCATCACTCCAACACAGGATACCAGCATGCTGGCACTAATTTTGCTGACCTCCGAAGGATGACAGGCAGAGTCAACCCCACCTGGTATTAATTCAACAGCCGAGTGGGATTTGAACTCAGGACCATAAGATCCCAAGCCCACCACTCGAACCATTAAGCCAACACCAGGCATATCATAATGGAAGTGTTGCAATAATAATATAGAATGAATAAATAGTGTTGGCAAAGGCCGAGTGCTGATCTGCGTCCGCAGAGAGGTAGAGCAATGGATGAAATCAACAGGACGCTGATCGAGGTGTGGTAACTGCCATGGGAAACAAAGAGAAGCTGATGCTTCAGCCATTAACCCTTCATCGGAGTAATGAAGGGTTAACGTCTGAAACATCAGCTTTTCTTTGCTTCTTGCGATTGTTCAGCAAACGTACCTCAATCAATGTCTTGTTGATTTCATCCATTGTTGCAATAATGGCTTCATTGTTGTCAGTGGAGGCAGAAGCAACATTCTCTGGACAGGTACACTAACATTTCTACAACTAGAAGGGCACTCGGTAGAGCGCATACCTCCACCAAGCTTATTAGTTTACGTTTTGCATTCCACTGATAGGCCGGATCTGGATTTGGACCTGAACTAAAATTTAATCAGCTTGTTCTTGTCACCTAAACAACTCAGCCAAGTTTCGTCCGAATTCATCCACAACCTTTTGAGATATCCTGCTCTATGTTGTTTTAGCCATATTACTCAATGGGGAAAAATCACTTTAAAAATTCTCGGATCCAGATCCGGATCCGGATCTTCACCAAAGTCGAATAATTTCATCCTTGTCACATACCCAAGCTCTCCATCAAATTCCGTCCAAACATGTCCACAACTTTTTGAGATATTTTGTTCATAAACAAACAAGAAAGATATCATGCACAGCATGGTATTTGTGAAATCCATAAAACAAATTTGGCCTTAAAAAGGAATTTGTGGTTGAATTCAGTGACCTGATATGCAAATCCTGTTCAGATTTCAAGTCAATCAGATGAAAATTGAGGATTTAAAAAATTTGACAAAGTTGTTGACCTTTGGCATTTGTTGATCTTTTGACCTCAGAAACAAAAGGCTTCTTGCTTGTGATGAATTCTACCATGTGGTGAAGTTTCATGATGATTGGTTTATAATTGTGACCTGCAGGCCACAAACAGACAAACAGAACAAGTAAAAGATGTCGTCATGCAGAGCATGATACTTGCAAAATCCACCCTCCTCTCCAAAGGTTGCCATGGATACACCAAATTGTCCATTTCATGAAGATTAAAATTGACAATATTAATTAAAGCTCATGTCAATCGGATGAAAATTGATTTTTTTTCAGTTTGAAATTGATGATTTTAGAAGTTTGACCTCGAGTTGACCCTTGACTTTTTGACCTCAAAAATAGTTGCTTTCCAAATTCAGTGATGCACTCTGCAAATCCTGTTCAACTTTCAAGTTAATAAGATGAAAATTGACAATTTTTCAGATAAAAATTGATGATTTTAGAAGTTTGACCTTATTGACCTTTTGACCTCAAAAATAGTTGGTTTCCCAAACCGCAATATGCAAATCTTGTTCAAATTTCAAGTCAATCGGATGAAAAATGACGATTTTAGAAATTTGACCTCAAGATGACCTTTGACCTCAAAATCAATAGGCTTCTCAGTTGAGACTACCTCTACAGCTTGGTAAAGTTTCATGATGATCGGTTTAGAATTGTGACCTGTCGGCGAGTGACAGACAAATAAACAGCCAGACAGACAAACAGAATAACAAAATCGACTGACCAATATACTTGAAAAATCTTCCATTTCCACAAGTAACAAACAGACAAACAAATGGGCAGATAGGGGTGAAAACATAACCTCCATCCACTTTTGGTGGTGGAGGTAATAAAGCTGTCCTGAAAATACTGAACCATTGAAAGAAGCACAGCAGATATGTTAATACAATATCATGCACACAATCATGTTCGCCATCATGCCATGAGTCAAGGTGGTTTACTCTGGGAATTGAATCGCCTGCAGCATCTGTTCACACGTCCACGAATCGATTGATGGCTGTACAGCTATCCGATCATGGTCTAAGGCTCGAAGCCGATCTTCAAACACGATGCTCTGCCAACGGCTTGCATCACCTGGTCCAATTTGTCATAGTAAAATGTAAAGCAGACGCGGTGCTTCCGACACAAGCAAATTATGGACTATGAGCTCTTCTATATTCAGACGAAGAATTTCACATCCTGGTGAGTTAATCCATCCTCAAATCGTAAGTTATCATGAAACTGTAATTATATTGAGAAATAATAATTGTTATTAATTTGCCACAATATGGTGAATTGCTGATGATATTTTGAATCGGTGTAACATACGAATAGCTTGTGTTTGTGCTTCCATTGCACAAAACTCAATATATGTCTGTCTCTGTCTCTGTCTCTGTCTCTCTCTCTCTCTTGTGTGCCATTCTTCAGAAATGTGCCAAATTCGTGTCCTGTCACTTTGCATGTTTGTTTCTCATTAAAGGAACTTACTAGGTTTGTTCTTTCTGGAGTTATATTTTCCTCGATTTATGTATATATTGTTACGGCTGTGTAAATTCGCAAAACCACCATTCAGGTCCCGTAGGTGAGGTATCTTTTAAGTACATGTATAGTTAGCCCCAA
>CM068965.1:50947300-50974963 GCA_035128595.1 Eptatretus atami | reverse complement strand
ACTCAGAGAGGGTAATGCCAATCTTTACGCAGGAATTACACATTTTTTCAAACCTTTTGGCAGAAACGACTTCATCACGTGGTGAAAATCAGCCATTATTACTATTACGACGTGTATCAGTTGAACGTGACGCGATGGCGGTAAATGACGTCATATTATACTCGTACATGTAGTCTGAGGTCGAGTTTGCCGAATGTCGGATTATACTTCTGAAGTTGTGACGTCGGCAGGTTCAAGTGTCTCATCGTTTGTTGATTTGTCGTCGTCTCCTGAATTTATAATGTCCATGTTGTTATGAAGAGAGTGACCTCATAGTTCTTGTCTTGGGGACTGAACTACGTGATGTTGACCACGTGACGTGGGCTGCGTTGCTTGCTGGAGACAGCAGGCACGAACTGCATCTACACCTCACAAATATCGCCAAACAGGGGGCACGGTGCGTGCAGTGAAGATATCGATATCAGGGTGGGATTTCGATCGTCACATCATCATCATCAACATCATCATCGACATCATGGCGACGTTTCAGGTCCTGAGAATGACGGCGATCGTCGCGTTTTACACCCCTCGTCGCTGCGTATGTTGGACGAATATAAAGATGTACACTCGACTCGGATGGGGATCAAGAAACTCAAGGAAACCTTGAGCTCCGTTACGAAAGGGCGCTGATAGAAATGGGGTTTTAAAAGCGACGTTTTTCGAGTGACGGAGGAGCGAAAAATCCCGCGATGTTCGTTCCGCCCAGATGGCGCGTGCTGATGTCAGCTCTTTGCGAAGCCCCGAGCGCGTGCCCTGGGGGCGCGGGGAGGGGCGGGGAGGGCGGGGAGGGGGGGGGAGGGGGGGGAGATACAAAATGGGAGGGGGAAAGACGATTGGAACCAAGAGGAGGGGAGAGAGGTGGGTTGGGGGAGGGGGTACAAAATGGGAGGGGGAGGACGATTGGAACCAGAGGAGGGAGAGAGGTGGTGGAGGGAGGGGGTACAAAATGGGAGGGGAAAGGACGATTGGAACCAAGAAGGAGGGGGAGAGAGGTGGTGGGGAGGGGTAAAATGGGAGGGGGAAGGACGATTGGAACCAAGAGGAGGGGAGAGAGGTGTGGAGGGGGGGGGGTACAAATGGAGGGGGAAAGGACGATTGGAACCAAGAGGAGGGGGAAGAGGTGGTGGAGGGGAGGGGTACAAAATGGGAGGGGAAGGACGATTGGACCAAGAGGAGGGGGGAGAGGGTGGTGGAGGGGAGGGGGTACAAAATGGGAGGGGGAAAGGACGATTGGAACCAAGAGGAGGGGAGAGAGTGGGTTTGGGGGGGGTTACAAAATGGGAGGGGGAAGGACGATTGGAACCAAGAGGAGGGGGAGAGAGGTGGTGGAGGGGAGGGGGGGTACAAAAGGGAGGGGAAAGGACGATTGGAACCAAGAGGAGGGGGGGAGAGAGGGGGGGGGGGGAGAGGTGGGGGGAGAGGAGGGTGGGGTTGGGGGCGGAGGAGAAGGGGAAGGGAGGGGAAGCTCTCTCGGGGTAAGGGTAGGTAGGGAAAGGGGAGGAGAAGAGAAATGCGAGCGAGCTTTGCCGCAGTTCTTCAGTTCGGGGGTTTGACCATCTGGATCTCGCTCGGTATCCATTGGTGTCTCTCGTTCGTGTTTCTCCCAGACAGGCGCAGCTCGGTTCACATATTCTTATCGAGCCGATCCCGGTTCGGCTTTGACAAAGAGCAATGGAGGAGCTGAAACTGAACCGAGTGTTTCAAACGGTAGACACGTGTCCGGAGTAATATAGCGAGAATGTGGACGAGCTGTGGGATCGATTAAACAATCCGCCCGAGCACGGGGTGGGTGCACAGGCTCGTTGAGGCGCGACGGCAAGATGGTCGAGGACAGGTGAACACTCGGGGTAAAGTTAGCTTACGTGAGACCGGCAATCGGGAGCGTTGCGCACGCAGAGAGTGCGATCCCGCTCCGTATCGACGGCGCTCGGTGAGCACGTGGTGCGCGGTGCTCGTGAGGTGAGGCGCGCGCGCGGTGCTCGTGAGGTGAGCACGTGGTGCGCGGTGCTCGTGAGGTGAGCACGTGGTGCGCGGTGCTCGTGAGGTGAGGCGCGCGGTGCTCGTGAGGTGAGCACGTGGTGCGCGAGCCGCTGTGCCATGCGGACTCTTCGCGGCGCGTTCGGCTCGAGGCGCGCGAGCTGATGCGCCCCCCGCGCTGCCCGCGAGCGCACGAAGATGGGTGAATGGACCATCCTCGAGCGACTTCTAGAGGCTGCCGTGCAACAACACTCCACGATGATCGGCAGGTAAGACCCGCTGAGCGCGCTCGAACCGTCACCCGACCCCAAACCCGGCGATCGGACGCATTTTCCCCCCTTCACAGTTTTTCCGAGTTTATAATTGGCCAAACGGGCACGTTCGATGCGACCGAAAGGCCACGATCGTCGCGTAAACAGCGACAGCGATCCGTGCGTCGCTTGTCCAGCCTGGAGACGCCGGCAGCAATGGAACATCAGCCTCGTTCGCACGTGTGTCCAGCACGTTTACCTTCTTGGAGGAATAAGACGACGAGCGAGTCACCCGAGATGTCACGGACGTGCTCGAGCAACGTTCGTCGCGACATTTACAAATCAACTTCACAATTAACACAAAAACTTCACCCCATTCGACGGTCTCGCGGGTTCTTCCTTCCAGTCCCGATTGTTCGAATCGCGGGCACGAAATCCCCCCCCCCCCCCCGCACGGCGGGTTGTCACGTCCTTTTTAAAAACCCAGGCACGGAAAACGAGTGATTGCTGTGAAGGAAGAAACAATCATCTCGCGGGGTTTCCACGTGCGCCGTGTCGTGGAGGCCGCACACCATCATGTACCACGTGCTTTCACTTCTCACCTTTCACTCTTTGCTCACCTTCAACTAAAAATCGCGTCGTGATCGTTTATGCAGCGAAATTGGAAAGGAAGGAAGGAAGGAGCAGGATGGGGCATGAATGTTATTGCAGGTACACCGTGGACATCCGCTGAATGATGGTGTGCGTGGGGATTAAGGGATATAAACCCGATCAATGATGGTGTGCGTCGGATTGAATGTACGCTCTGTATAGTGATGGTGTGCGTCATATGAATGTACGCTCTGTATAGTGATGGTGTGCGTCGGATTGAATTACACGCTGTATAGTGTTGGTGTGTACGTGGATTGAAGTACACCCTGTATAGTGATGGTGTGTTGGGATGAATATACACCCTGTATAGTGATGGTGTGCGTGGATTGAAGGTACACCCTATTTAGTGATTGGTGTGTTGGGATTGAAGGTACACCCTGTATAGTGATGGGTGTGCTGTGGGATGAAGGTACACCCGTATAGTGATGGTGGTGTGGATTGAAGGTGACACCCTTATAGTGATGGTGTGGTGGGATTGAAGGTACACCCTAGTATCGTGATGGTGGCATCGCTGTGTTGGATCGGGTAAATCACAGTTGCTATGATTGTGCGCATGAGGATATCGAGACATATTTGAATGTGTGTGTGTGTGTGTGTGTTGTGTGGTGTGTGTGTGTGTGTGTCGTGGAAATGCTGCTTGTACTCTGGAATGTTTTTGTCATGGAATGATGGTGCATTGCTGGAATGACCGCACACCACAACAATCACTGTTGGAAGGTGACCTACGTCATAATAATAATAATAAGAGTACACCGTTACAATGAGGTTTGACCTTGAGACTGGAATGACACCTGAGGGATGATCATAGTATACCATGGAATTAATTAATGTTGGACCGCATGACAACGATAGCACCCCATAGGATGATGGTGTATAGTTCGGAGAGCATATTGTGTGATGATGCAGGTGCCAATAATCGCACGTAGTCCAAGAGCGAGATTGCAATCGGCTCCGCTAGTAAGTTTATCTTCTTCTGATATGTCGGGCGCATCCCTAGTGTGAGATCGTGGGTGGCGGGATAAGGGTTTATGACTTGCGTGCGCCTAGTAAGGTTTGATCTCGTTGACCATCACTACAGTTCTCATTAGTGATTGATATTGTGCGCCACATGTAAGGGTTGATGTCTTGCGCGCCATAGTAAGTTATAATTGGCGGTGACCAATGTTGAGTGTTATGATCGATGCGATGCACATATAGTGTTGATGATTGTCGGCCCCTATAAGTTCGTTATATGTTTCGCAGCACCATAAAGGTGTTGATACTCGTGCACAGCACCATGTAAGGCTGTTATATAATCGGCGCCCGCACATAGTAAAGGTTTTGTCGCGCACATTAGTAGGTGTGCTGGCGGTACCATTAGTAGGGTTGGTGATTGTGTGTACATAAAGGGGATGTGATTGTGCGTGCCGCACCATGAGGTGTGATAGATTTGCGGCTGCACCATTAAGCGTGTTGCATGATCGTGCAGGGCACATATAGGTGTGTGATTGCGGCGACCATGTAAGGTGATGATCGTGCCGATCGCACCAAGTAAGGGGTTTGTGATATTGTGCGAGTCCATTGTAAGTGGTGTGATGATCGTCTCTGTGCCCATATATAAGGTGTGATGATTGCATCGTGCGCCATAGTAGGTAGTGATGTTATCGTGCGGTGCCATATAAGGGGTAGTTGTCGCCCTGTGGGGTGATTGTGGCGGCATCATGTAGGGTGTGTGATGCGCACCTAGTAAGGGGTGTGATGATCTAGTTGCCCCATAGTAAGGTTGTGATGATCTTGCGCGCCCATAGTACAGGGGTTGATGATCTGTTGGGTGCGCATAGTAAGGGTGTGATGATTGTAGCGTGGTGCCATAGTAAGGTTGGGATATTGTGGCGTGTCGCATAGTAAAGAGTGGATGATGATGTTAGCTATGCATAGTGTTTGTTCTGTATGGTGTGCCATAGTAAGGGGGATGATTGTGCAGTGTCGCCATAGTACAGGGATCTGAATACGTGTGGCACATATAAGCGTTGTTGTTGTGGTGCAACTATCTAGTAGGGTTATGTCGCGTCTGCACAATTAAGGTGTGATGAGTTTGCGTTGCCATGGGAGCAATTGTTTAGATTGCGGTTTTGCCATAGTAATAGATTGTGGATGATGTATTGCGTGTGCCATAGTCAGAGTGTCTTGTGGACTGATTATCGGCCATAGAAGGGGTGTAAACTCCTGCCAGTTGTGACCCATTACAGGGTGTTTGATGTTCGGCGCACCATAGTAAGGGTTGTACGATTGTGCCAGCAGCCACCATAATAAGGCTGTGATGATTGATCGTGACCATTGTGAGGTTACTTTTATGATGTCGATGCATCCTACCAGTATAGAGTGTATATCATGGCCGCGCACCATGATTGTAATGGGGTTTTATCTGTCGCTGCACGCATAGTAGGTTATAATCGTGCAGAAAACCATAGTAAGGGTAGTATCGTCGCCGCACCCATAGTAAAGGTTGTGATTTGCGCGCACCATTATAGGGGTGTGCATGATTGATCGGTCGAATATTAAGGAGTGTGACTATTGTGTGTTGGCACATCAGTAACGACTGATGATTGTGCGGCGCCACCATGGGAGCTTGAAGATTTGCGGTCACATAATAGGCTGTGATGATCGTCGATCCACCATAGTAAGGTTGGGATATTTCGGCCACCAAGCGGTTTAATGATCGTGCATGCGCCATAGTAAAGTTATTGATGTGCAAGTGTGCTATTAAGGGGATTATATCATTCGGTTTGTGCCATGTAAGGTGGGTGATGTCATGTGCATAGTAGTGGTATAATCGTGTGGTCACAATATAATAGGTTGTGATGTCGTGTGTGCCCGATTGTAAGGCGTGTGATGCACATAGTAAGGGTCTTGATAATCGCGTCGTGTGCGCATAGTAAGGTCCTTGATTGATTTGCGTCCTCATAGTAACGGTGTGATATCGTTGGTGCACCATAAAGGTTATATGATCGTGTGGTTGCCACTATACAGGGGGTTTGATCATTGTTGCATTATAAGGAGTGTGTAATGATCGTTGGTTTGGCCATATAAGGTGTGATGATCGTTGTGGCTTGCCATTGTAAGGTGCTATGATTGTGCATGTGCCATCAAGCTAAGTGTGTGACAATGTGTGCAACCATAGTCTAAGGGGTGTGTCTGATCTTGTGTGCACCATATTAAGGGATAGTGATGATCGTCATCGAGCTTCACATAGTATTGAAGGTTGATATTTGCCGGTACTGCTGCCGCTACTGATAGGAGCGGTCTGTTGATGATTGTGCGGTGCCATAGTGAGGTGTATGATTTGTGCCAGTTGCCATAGTTAAGGGTGTGATTAATCCGTGTGGTGCACCATAGTGAGAGTTTATGATTGTTCAGTCTTGCCATAGTGGGGATGTCGTAGTGATTGTACAATGCCTATGTAAGAGGGATTCATTGATTGCTTGCAAGTGTGCCATGTCAGTGAGGATTGATATTGCTGCAATGTCCATAGTGCGCGGTGTGACTGATTTGCTTGCAGTGTGCATGTGAGGGTGATGCTTAGTGCGGCTGCACCTAGTAAGGTGTGATCGTCAGTGTGCAATATGACGGGGTTGAATGATTGTTGCCAGTTTGCTCTATCATAAGGGTGGGCCATGTTGTGCGTGCCGCCATCATAGTAAAGGGGTTTATGATTTGCAGCGCCCATAGTAAGGCGTGTGATGAAGTGCGGCGCCGCACCATAGTTAAGGGTGTGCGATGATTGTGCGTGTGCACCTTAAGCGTGTGATATCAGTGCAGTGTGCGCATAATAAGGACGGCTCTAAGACCCACATCAACACCTTACAGTAGCTGATAACATTCATGCGACACTGATGCCAATATCTGCTACCCCATCGTGCTATGATCATGCGCTGTGTGCCCCATAATATAAGCGTTGATTAATCATGTGGTCTGCTGCCATATAAGTGCGGTGTTGATGATCATGTGGCTGTCCCATAATAAGAGGTGTGATGATCTTCGGCCGTTGCAGATCATGCGCGTGTGGCATAGTACATGGGTGTGACATAAGTCTTGCGGGTTGCCATGTATAGTTACAGGGTGTGATGATCATGCAAGTGTGCCACACATAAGGCGTGTGCTATGAATTCGGTGGCACCTAAGTACTGGCGTTGATGATCATGCAGCTTGCCATAGTAAGCGGCTGTATAGTCGTCGGTGCGCAATGCAAAGGTGGTGTTGATGATCTGCGTGCCATAGTAAATTGTGCATAGATCGTGCAGGCTGCCATAGTAAGAGTGTGTTTCATATCCGTCTGGTTCTGTCATAGAAGGGGTGATGATGCGTGCACCATAGTATAATGGCGTGTGGATCATGCAGTGTGCCCATATAAGTAAGGGTTGTTGCTGATTGATCGTCGAGGCTGCCCATAATAGATGGAGTGATGATCGTGCGTGGCCATAGTAAGGTTGTGGTATGTGCAATGTGCCATAGAAGAGTGTGTGATTGTTGCGGTTTGTGCCTAGTAAGGAGCTGTGGGATGCATTCCCTGCTGCGCACCATAGTTAAGGGGCCGGTTGCCATGATTGTGCGAGGCGACCATAGTAATGGGTGTAATGATGGTGCGCTCACCGATTGTGAGGGTTGCATGATCTGCGTGGCACCATAAGGGGTATGTGATGACATGCACGTGCTGCCCATAATAAAGGTGTATAATCACGGGTCGCCATAGTATGTGTGATGATCCATCTCGGCTGTTGCTATAAGGGTTGATCACGTGGTTGCTTCATAGTAAGTGGTGGGCCATAATAAGGGTGTGGATAGATATCTTGCGGTCCGTGTGCCATATAAGGGGTGTGCGATGCATCAATGCGTTGTCTGCCATAGTAATGGTGTTAGATTGGATCGGCGGTGTGCCATAGTAAGGTTGATGACATGCAGTCGTACTATAAGGTCTCTTTGATCTGCGGTGCACTTAGTATGGGGTATGTGATGATTGTGCGGTGCACCATAGTAAGGGGTGTGATGATCGTGCGGTGCACCATAGTAAGGGTTGTGATGATTTTGCGGCGCACCATAGTAAGGGGTGTGATGATCGTGCGGTGCGCCATAGTAAGGGGTGTGATGATTGTGGATAGATCATGCGGTGTGCTCATAGTAGTGGTGTGATGACATGCGGTGATCAAATTAAGGGTGTGATAATCATGCGGTGTGCCATAGTAAGTGGTGTGCATAATAAGGGGTTGTGTATGATCTTGCGGTTGTGCCATAGTAAGGGGTGTGATGATCATTGCGGTGTGACATAAGTTGCGTGATACGTGCGGGTGTGACCATAGTAAGGGGTGTGATGATCATGCAGTGTGCCATAGTAGGGGTGTGATGATCGTGAGGTGCACACTATAGTAATGGGTGTGATGATCATGCAGTGTGCATAGTAAGGGTGTGGATGATCGTGCGGTGCGCCATAGTAAGGGTGTGATGATCGTGCGGTGTGCCATAGTAAGTGGTGTGATGATCGTGCAGTGTGATAGTAAGAGGTGTGATGATCGTGCGGTGTGCCATAGTAAGGGTGTGATGATCGTGCGGTTGCACCATAGTAATAGGGGTGTGATGATCTATGCAGTGTGCCATAGAAGGGGTGTGATGATCGTGCGGTGGTGCCATAGTAAGGGGTGTGATGATCGTGCGGTGTGCCATAGTAAGGGTGTGATGATCGTGCGGTGCACATAGTAATGGGTGTGATGATCATGCAGTGTGCATAGTAAGGGGTGTGATGATTGGACAATACTCAGTATTAAGGTGTGCAATGATCGTGTGGGCTCTGTAGTGAATGGTGCGATGATCTGGAGATGCTCCTTTGTGCGAGGTGTGATGATCATGTGAAATGCCAGAGTGCAGTATGCGGATGATCGTTTGATTCCCATTGTGATCCTAACACAGCATACGGTGATAGTGCGGTGTGCGGCAGTGCGGTGTGTGATGATCATTTGATGTACTGTAGTGTGGCATGCAAAGCAGTGCTTTATGGTGGTTGGGTGAAATGATCCCATGGTGTATCGTAGTGAGTCATACAGTAAGGGGTGTGATTAAAGCAGGTTTCCGTATAATGGGGCATGCTGACCGCGCGATGCATTCATAGAGTGCTGTGCGATCATTGCATGGTGTGTCTTAGTGAACGCAGTGCGACGTGGTGATGATCGGGTAGTGCTCTGTGGTATGGAGGTGTGATGATCGCCGTGATGTGCTGGAGTGAGCGCAGTGCAGCGGTGTGATCTGGTGCTAAATAGTGCAAGCATGCGAGATGTCGGCGGTGTGGCGTAGTGTGGCGGTGATTGACCACGCGATGCTCCACAGTGCGAGGAGCGATGATCGGTGATGTGCCGTAGTGCAGCGTGCGATGATCAGGTGGTGTGCTTGATGCACGCTTATTACACAGTGCACGTGGCACTTGCTGCTGGAATGCGGATCCATTGTGGAAGGGTAATGCATCTGAGCACGGATAGCCCTGCGCAACTCTTAGTCGCCGCACCCCGTGCATGCGGTTTTTTCTTTTTTCATTATGTCACTTGCAATCATGCATTCTTTAGGATCCTTTAAGTTAAACCCTCCCTGCATTTGTGGCAGCAAATGGCTGAATGTGAGGACGAAGGCACACATTAATGGGAAATTCTACCTTCACACCAAACTCTAACTACAGACTGCTTTGGTGTATAATATATACTATATACACATATAATACCATTCTTTTCACACCATAAGAGTACAATAAGGCTTGCCGAGGCAGTTTCGTTTGCAAGAAGTACAGTCCTGGATGGGTCGCCACGCAGCACCAAGGTTGCTTGAACATGGATTACCCATACACTGGTATCTCATTTGCCTGCCAGACTCAAAGAGGATAACAAGCTGAGTCACCCCACTCATGTTAATATCAGCAGTCGAAAAAGGGCTCAAACTCAGGACTCTAAGGTCAAGCCAGCCACCTAAACGTAAGCAACACCAAGCGTTGAGTGTAGTTCAAATATGATTTGGAATGACAAAGATGCATTGGTCCTATCATTAGTGAATAATATTTGCATGGACAGTGCAGTGGCTCGATGATTCTGCACTCAGAGGTGTATATTTGATCCGAAGTCATTTATACGTTGATGATGCGGGTAGTGCTCTGTGGTATGGAGTGTGATGATCGTGATACCGAACACAGCATAAGATGATAGTGCGTCATATTGAATTAACTCGTGTTAAAAAGACACCAAAACTTTTGGGTCCAATTGGATTAATGGGGTCCAACGCCCATTAACTTTTTGGTCCAATTGGATCAAAGGTCAATGTCAAGGTAACGAAAAGATCAAAATGGTCTTTCGCTCTATACGTCAAAAATGATCTGATTTATTTCAACTAAGCTTGGTCATCACACGCACACACGGCACACCACACGATCGTCGCATGCTGCCACTATTTAGACACAGGTCACACGCTTGCACTGCGCGGCTCACTCCAGCACATCACGCGATCATCACACTCATACCACAAGAGCACAACCGATCATCACACGTATAATCATGACGCATACACGAACAGCAACAGCTGCATAAACCACCAATCAATTTGTCCTTTTCACACACCGCAACTATCCACAACGTTTCGTCCGAATCTGTCCACAACTTTTCCAGATATCATGCTATATATGTGTTTAGCCAAACTCAATGGTTAAGAATCACTTTCAAAAATTCTCGGATCCGAATCGGATCCGGATCTTCACCAAAATAAAATCAATTTCTTCCCTGTCATGCACCAAACCTTGTCCTCCAACTTTCATCCAAATCTGTGACAATGTTTTGAGATATGCCTGCTCACTCGAAACCGGACAGATGGGGTGAAAACAACCTTTGTTACCTTCCGGTGGCAGAGGTAAAAAGGCTCACAGACCCAAAGGCGACATGACCTTGAACAGCACAAGCATGCATAAACCACTACTTCGCCTCCAATCCGGACTGGCTTCTGTTGGGTTTCTCGGGTCTTTAAAGATAGAGATTTAAATGGTCACAGTAAAGGAATATATATATATTGTTGCGAATTCGCAGCCCGTCGGCGTGCGATCGGCCACGTGACTCGATCCGACCGCCTCGCCACCGGACGGACAATTCAGTCGTGACCCTCCCGGGCTAACGCCGGGATCCAGTCAAGGGTGGACCTTTCGGCCCTAGCCACACCGTCCAGCATTCTACCCGCGCGGAATAGGGTGAATCGCCGAAAGTCGTAATACTAAGTACGCCGCCCGGGTACCTACGAGGGATTGTACCTCGCCACAGGCCGACTTCGGACACGATCCGCTTAAGCGGCTCGTTCCGGGCTAACGGGATAAACCGAGCGGTGTTATCGTCGGCCTTGAACGGTTCAGATTAATTACTGGGCGGCCCGCGCCCACTCAAACCTTTACGAGACAAGATGGAGACCACAACAGTAAGGACGCAGCGACACGGGGGAGAATTCAACAAGGACGCATTTTTTACACAGACGGACACAAAGCACACGTAAGCAAAACAGTAGAAATGCCACATATATCACATAGAAAACAAAAGAGCAGAGCTACTACCGACTAACGCGACACACGGACACTTAAAACAATTCTACTTAACGGACTTGGCGCGACACACACCACGTTCACCAAAACCCAAAAGAAATGGAAGTCGACTTCTGCGGTGTTGAGTCCTCGGCGACCGTCCTCTGCGTGACTCCCCGCTCGAGCGTGGTCGGCGAGGCCTCTCCGGCGCGCCTCGCGCCTACGGCCTCTCGACGCCTTGGCGAGCACCGACCCGACAGGGAAGAGCTCACGCCGAAACCGGAGCAGCAGACGAGCGAGCGCCGAACCAGAAGAAATCAACGAACCCCGAGAGAGGCAAGAAATCGACGACGAAGAGGGGAGGTCTCAGCCGCCTCCGCCTCTTATACGCCCGGCACCACGCCCCGTTCTCCGGCTCCACCTTCCTTCGAGGCGCTTCGAGAAGGGGGCGTTTCCTCTGCGTTCTCCACCTGCGTCTTGTGGGAGGAGGCGAAGCCGTTCGACGGCTTCAACGCGCAACCGTCGTATGTAGAGCGTGAGGATGGCGTTCGATGGTGTGTAGCGTGGTTGAGATGGTGGCGTGGTTGTGAGGGTGGGCGGGGCTGGCGTTGTTAAGAGTGGTGGCGTGGTTAGCGTTGTTGTTGTTGGTTGGCGTTGTTTGACCGTTGAAGTTGTGGTTGGTTCGAAAATAAAGCAGAACAGAAAAACCCTAACTCAAAGGATCGCAGCCCGAATGAATCAATTAATTCCCTCTAAACAATGGGTTGGGCATAACTACACATGTACTTAAGAATATTTCTACTCTACGGGACCTTTATGGTGTAATGCGATTTCCACAGCCGTAACACTACCCCTCCCCTTTTTAACAGACTCGTCCCGAGTCGTCAAATTATCGTGTGCCATCATGTGTAGTTCTCCCTAGGTACGTTTACCTACGGATCCTGAGTGCGACATCAGGTATTCGTGTCCCAAAATAAATAACCTGAGGCTGAGTAACTAACTAAACAAACTCACTCACACGGACGACTTAAATAAAATTGCCGGCGCTAAGACAGACATGCCGGGGGCACACTCATATTTACAATACAACTTAACACCTTAACCTTATAAATTTACAACTAACCCATGGCCCGGATCAATGGACCTTGCAGGAAAAAGGTAAGGTCAAAGAAAACGGTGCATCGGGCCGCATGCAGGCCGTGTTGCAGCTGCCAACAGGACAGTTCCTGCAGCTCGCAAACTGTTGCTCAGAGAGATCCTGGCGCACATGGCAAGAACAAGGGGGGGCAAAGCAAAATTGAACGGGCAAACGTAGATGAGGGCAGGGGCATGGGCCAAAGCAAAGGTGAGCAGGCGACACGCTGCCGAAAGGCGTTGACAGCCAAACACAGCCGCAGACGCTGGCCGGAACGCAAAAGATCACAGAAACCAAGCCTTGCAGCCTAACAGACAGATCGCTTCCGACGACTGGGCGGCACAGAGCTTGCAAGCAAGAACACGCAAGACGATGCGGCGACGGCACGAGGCCTTGCAGAAGCAAGAAACCAGCAGAGATGCGGAGATCGCCTGCAGGCAACACAGAGAGCCGCACAGGCCTTGAAGAAAACATACAGCCCATGAAGTTGGACCACGCGAAATCCTCTATCTTGGGCCAGTAGCATGGGGTTATGGTGGAGAAGGGAGTGCAGGTGGTGCTGGCCACTACGCAGGAGGCGTAGGCTCGGACTCTACTATGATCTCCCCCACCTATGCGCCTTTTTGCCTGTCACTAGTACATACCACACCCCCTTAATTTATGTTAAAAAACGGCAATTTAGCCCAACTTACTGTTTTGTTTGTTTTTTATTTCATCCCTTCTCCACTATCAATCTCCCCTAACCCACCTTAACTGTCTTTTTGTTCGCTACCTGTTACGGTTCACAAACATAGCCTAGCTCCAACCCAATACGTTCCTTCCCGGAGGGAATAAAGGAGAGCTAGCGGTCTGTGTTCGGAGGCCAGCAACGAAAGTCCTCAAGATGCCTCACAGAACACACGAGCCCATACTGGACAGAGAAACCCGATCATCAGACGATCCTAAACCAAAGTGGTGCAGCGGCCACAACGAGAGCGAAGGAGATGGATTGGTGCGGAGAGGGTACACTTCCTAATCTCACCATATCCATTAACTGCTTAACACCCGCGGGGCTTTCAAAAGTCCGCCTCATCGCTTAATCTATTTGGTTCTAAATTAAAACCAGATTCCCGTCGCATGCTGTTGGTGTCGCTATAAGACAAATTTCGGGCGCCTCGCCCTCGGAATTTTCACCTCTGTGCCCTTGGCGGTTTCCGTGGCTGGGAGGCGTGCTCCGCTTTGGCGGCACGAGAACCCTCTGCGATCCCCTAACAATGGCACCCCCGGGCACTCCACTGCATCGAGAGCCTACCAGCTCCCATACACACCAGGGACGTGCCCATAGGCAAATCCCTGAACGACGTTGAGACCAGGGTGGCCCCAGCTGGCGCACGACGCCTTGCCGAGTGGGCACCCGTGCCCACAGACACTGCCCACTAGGACAGGCTAACGGCACGCTCTCGGGCCCCCCGCACACAAGCGGGCGCACCCGCTGCCGACTGAACGCTAACATACCTGGCCGGCCCCCATGGCCCTTGGCTAAGCCAACGGGCCGCAGCTGCCGCGGTGCCCGTGTGGTACCCACTCAGGGCAGATACTCACCGTTCGCGAGCCGACGCTCCCAGCCCACAGTTGCATCCTGCACCACCTCCAAGACGGGATTCGGAGCCTACTCCCACCAACAACAAGAACGACCTCACATTTTTTATCAATTTGACTAACCCAGTCCTAACTCCATCTACACTGACCTCACCGGGTCCTTGGAGCGGGAGTCCACTCTCCGCCACCAATCACTATCGCGCCATAGCATTCACATTCTGCGTCCACTCACGAGACCCTGCTGGCTCCACCCACTTACCCTGTTCTCGCACAGCACATCAACTCACACTCATAGAAAGCTGAACTCCTGCCATTCCTGCTCCATAACCTCGTGCTCCCCACGTCGTACCCTTAAACTAATAGCACGTTCCTTTTAACACTAACCGTAGCTAGCTATCCCCTCCACACAAAGCCTCTCTACATCGAGTCAGTCCTGGTTCCCAACATATAAAAATAAATATTCCCAGACCTAAATTCTCAACATACATCCTCATGCCTAATCCATTCCACGGGGCTCGCAATGAAGGACGTTACCCCTGCCCTCCTGAACACCGGTTCTAGCTTAAGCTAACCTTCCCCCTAGCTGTTCATCACTGGTGCCCAGGTAAGGGGGTCTTATCACCGCCTTGCCCAGGGGATCCTGTCTCACAGAGAAGGAACCGAAAGCGAGGACTGATGGCTATTAGTTTAATTCTTGTTTTTTGCACAAATATAGTCGCACACAGCGCGGCAAGTCACAGCCTGGCGCTCTTTGCACCCTGTGCCGTGAACGTCATGCAGACGCACGCGTACCATCGTCCTCAGTTGGACGGTACACATCGGCAAGGGATTCACCCTCCGACTGCCGAATCTCAACACACGTGCAGCCATTGACGTCTCTAACAGTGCGAACCGCACGTGAGTGCGCACCCCCACAGAATGCCAAACTCGGCACTCCGAGGGGCTCCCACGATGCGAAACGACAGAAAGTGTGTACGTATAGTTGGCTCATGCCCAGTTGGACGCTTACACAACAGAGCTCAGCGTGGAGAACCCATCCGGTTACCAAAATTCGTATCCACGCCTAACCTGCTTGTGCGTGCGAGAGGATCAGGCAAATCCCACGCTGGCGTTTCCGATTCGAAGGCTTGCTACCTCCCGCTACAGCAGAGCACGTGGAGACACTGTCGGCGTTTGCACAGCACGGACCGCGCGCTCAAGCTGCTCGTGAGGTGAACCGGCAGCGGTCCGCCAACAATTACAACACGGCCGCTCCGGCCATGATCCTCTGTCGCATCGCGTGTCTACCGTTCCACCCACCGGCACATCCTGCGTGGTTACGAACGCAACAGACTCCACTCCACACACCACATTCACTTACCGGGAGCGAGCCGGCTGCATAGCTCCGCATGCCGACCGACATCTCCTTAACACAACAGAGACTCAACAGCCACGGTATCTTCACACTCGGCGCTCACCCACAGATGGCACCTCCTCGCACACGTGGCTCCCATCACACAACCGGCCTTCCCGCACTGAACACGTGCGGGGCACTCCACCCCTGCGGGTTCTTCATCCCACAACGGCGTGCTGGGAGGACGCACTCCGGCACACTTGCCCAACCCCCCACCAACCACACTCACACACACGGGGTCGCTTCCACACCCCACAGGGGCACACTCACACTTGCGTGCCGCAAAGACGCATGTCGCGAACACCAACAGCGCACACACACACTCCTGCACAACCACACTGGGGGTTCGGTCACAGTCCAAGGTTAACCCGTGGGCTCTATACCCCCAGACTTGCACCTATCGCACAGCAACCTCGTCCTCTCAACCGGTCGTGGCACGACGAACCCACCTGGTGTGTTCGCGCTCAAGGGGGCAAACTCCCCCCCTCGATCCTGGAGGCAGCCATCCAGCATGGCTCCACCCGGGTCTCCACAACGCTCCGCAGAGCTCACCCCCATTATCCTCAACTACATCTGGTTGTGTGAGTGTGTTTCATGTTTCTTTAACCCCGTCATCCTTATCACCGTCCGCAGTCTCATCTATAATTTATCTTCACTCGCCGCGTCTCTGTAAACATTGTTAGTTATTCTGTGTCTCCTTCGTGCTATTGACTCTGTTGCTTTCATGAGCGTCTGTTCCTTATCTTTAGCGTAAGAGGTAACTTGCTTTCTACTTAAGTCGCTCCCGTCCTTCCTCTGTTTACCTCCTCTGCATCTCTTCAGGATATCTCCGCTACCTCATCTTGCTTATTCCGTTTAATATGTTCTTTTCTCTCCTCCCATTCCTTTCACTCGTGTCTTATACATTTATTAGTTCTGTTGTCTCCTGTGGTGTCTATTAGAGCTCCTGCCTTACTTTTGGAGTCGTTTCCCTTATCTTCACTAGGTCAACCTTGCTTTCTCTTAAGTGCTCCGGTCCTTAAGCACACACCTCCATTACTCCCATATCGCATCTTTCAGCAGATCTCGCCGTACATATCATTGCTTTCTCAGCCAGTCTTAATTGATTTCTTGTTCTCTCAGCTACCAACATTCCACTTTAGAGTAGATCTTATACACCATCTTATTAGTCTATTGGTTTCTTTCTGGGTTTTCACAATAATCTCTCTGGATTCAATTTTATTTTACTCTGTCACCAATTCAGTTCATTAACTTCAAATCTGTATAACTGCTTTTTTGTTTTCTCTACCAAGTTTCTACTCTGCTCTTCATTTTCCATCATCTAGTTTATCTTTTCGGAATATTCCTTTGTGTTCATACATATACGATAGATTATATTGATCTATATACAGTATACACACAAAGCAATATAGCCATTTTCTTATCAATGTGGTAGCATACACTCAGACTTCATGTTCTAATAATTAATGATAATTTCTAATACCATTGTTCCTAAAACATACAGATTATTTTATTACCCTCTCCAATCTCGTTGGTCCTTACAAATCTGCCTTCATTCTCTCCGCTTCTGCTCTCCATTCGTATAGCTCCTTCAACTATCTCGTATTCAACCTTGTTTTTTCCTTTTGTCAAAGATAATAGATATATAATATATAAAAAATCTTTCAGTTTTTTATTCACATGTGCTTTCTATGTATCCTCGTCAATATGCAAATCTCAATAATATATCTTTCAATGACTAGATTCTTTTCTTTTCTCCTGTCTCATTCTCTGTTCATATAATAGATATTTTCCTATTTCCAGACTGTCTTTCTTGTTCCTCATGTCTGCAATCTGCGTGGTTTTCCGTGCGTACCAAATTGATCGAATTTCCTTCTCTGTCTCATTCGTATCTCCATCATGTTATCTTTCTTGCATCTCATTCTTTTTAATCTGGCTTTGCTTCAGCTTGTTCGATTCTTACCCAGGTGTGGTTCTCTAACTAAGTTTTCATTCTCTGCGTTTCGTTTGCTTTAATATCTTCTCTCTATCAATCCTCATCGTTTTGTAACTCAGAAGTTTTTGTCTTCTAATTCCTCCGACACCAGTCACTTTGCATTGCTTTTCATCTCACTTCATCTCTTCTTATCCACTGCTCCTCCGTCCCAATTCGTCCTTTTTTTGCTTGTATTTGTTTGTTTTTTCTGGCATTCCTTTCCATCTTATCTCCCTTCCGGATTCTATTTCAAAGTGACTTCCCCCTTACTCCTTGCTTCAGTAGTAACCAATTCCCTCATTACTTGCTATTGTGCGTCTTCTTACCTTTCTTATGCTTTGTCTTTCCTTTCTCCTTCCTCCCTAATTTCCCTGCAGTTCGTATTGATACTGTTTCAGACTTTTTCCAGCAATTCTTATCTGTCCTAGAACATCATACTCCAGCTGTCCGGTCTAATCGCTCTTTTTTATCTTCCATTCTAGCTTTCCTTCCTGATGCCTGTTCTTATCTCTTCTTCAATTGTTCCAACTCCCCATACATTGTTCAATTTTTTTCTCTTTCAATTGTTTTGAGCCCGCTACCTGTCACGCACTGATCACTGCCATAACCCTACGTGGCTTGAAGGGCGCTGCTGGCAGCGTCGCATTCGTGTTGCGAAGTTGCGTCAGAGCCATAATAACCGCATCGCATAAGTCTGACATGCGCTCCCGTGCTGCGAGCTAGAGCGGGCGACGCTTCGGCCGCCATTGAACCCATGCGACAGTTATGCCGGCAAAAGTCGTGCTCAGGAGTCGCCCACGGGTGACGTCCCCCTCAGTCGCGGGGGGAATAAAAAAAACAATTCCAAAAACATTCAACACCAAGTTAGTAACCACCCATCCCGTGGCCCATGGATCTACAATTACTACAACATTACACTTTTAACCCGGATCCACGCTTTCGCCTTGAGAACGGAACACCATGCCATCAACCACGTTATTACACGTAAGGGATTAATGTTAGCCTCGCTCGAAAGAGGGGAATCGGAACGGTCGCATCTACTCTACCACCTGGAACCAAGATTGCCTGAATGTTAAGACTATGGGAGACGGGAAGGATTTGTTCAATCACTACCTGTACAGCAGTGTGCAGCAATTTATCGCGGGCCGCACCCAAGAAGTACGAGCGTGACGAGTCTAGGTTCCCTTCAAGCGAGATGTGCACTCGAATCCTGCTGACCCGCCGTCGCACGGACGGACGGACAAGGCTATATCGCAGAAAGACGATCAGTGTCAGCCCCGGCTGAAACGCCGGGGAATCGACATCACGGGTGGAACCTTATAAATAGGTGCCGTCAAACCCCACAACCATCCTGCATTCTTACAGCTGCGACATTGAAGGGTGATAGCGAAGCTTCGATCATATAACCTAAATACTTCGAGCGGTAGAACATCAAGGCGAGGGATTGTATTAGACTCTTTAATCGCACAGGCGAGGGGACTCAATCGGACCAAACGAGTCCGTATACTTAAGCGAGCTCGTTCCGGGGCTAGAACAGGATAACCGAGCGGTGTTATCGTCCGGAGGCTCTGGAGGTTACGCCAGATTCATTATATTCCGGAACGCGGGCGCCCGGCCACCAGTCAAAACCTTTTACCGCAGAAACAGATGCGAAACAGAAGGAAGGACGCAGCGACAGAGGGGAGATGGGGTCACGGAAGGCACGCAATTTTAGTTACCTACAGACGGCACACAAGAGCAAACGATAGTCAAGAAAAAGCTAGAAAGTGACACAAGTAGATCACGTCTAGAAAGAGACCAACATCAGATAGCAGAGAACATAACACTAAGTCAACCTCATCGCCCCACGATAACGCAGAAACCACGACGCAACTTAAACACATTCACTAACTTGCACTCGGAAAGACTTGGCGCACAAGAGATCAAAAGGATACAACGACACAGCCGATTCACAAAGACAATAACCGGACGATCACGCAATAAAGAGAAAATAGGAAGTCGACATTCCCTGCGGTGTGTGAAGTCCTCACGCGACCGTGGGTCTAAGGGACTAGACCGATGAAGACTCCCGTCCGAGAGCGCGCTAGAGTGCAGAGCGAGAAGCTGTCACCGGTCGCCAGCCTCGGCGCCTACCGGTCACTCGTCGACGCACGAGTGAGTAGCACGATTAGATGCAACGAGGACCGAGACAAGCGGAGACTGAGGTCATCCACGTAAACAGGATAGCGTCCGGACAAGCAGGACGCGACGTCGAGAGCGCGAAGACGAAACCAGACGAAGACAATCAACGAACCACGGAGAAGAAGCAGAAAAGTCATCGACGACGAAGTAGGAGAGGTCCTGCAGCCGCCTCCGCTCCATTACTACGCAACCGGCAATCCGAAGCAGATGATAAGCCACCGATCAGTACTTCGACGGCGTCCCCTTTACTTCGAGGCGCTTTGAGAAGCGGGGAGGACGATTCCTCTTGTTCCCCTCACTGCGTCTTGTGGGGGCGAGGCGAAGACGTGAGCGTTCGAGGACGGGCCTTCAAAGACGCGCAAACCGTCGGTATGTAGAAGCCGCTGGAAGGATCGGCGTTCGAAACTGAGGTGTAAGGGTAGCGTGGTTGAGATGTGGGTGGCGTGGTTTGAGGGTGGCGGGGCGTGGCGTTGTTAGAGTGTGGCGGTGGGTTAGCCGTTAGGTTTTTGTTGTTGGCGTTAGTTGCCGTTGAAAGGTGGTTTGGTGAAAATGAAAAGCAAGACAGAAAAAATCGCCTACTCAAAGGATCGCAGCCGAAATGAATCACCATGTAATTCCTCTAACATGGGGTTTTGGGCTAAACTACCACTAGTACTTAAGGAATCATAGTCTCACCTAACGGGGCCTTTATGGTGTACGCGAATTTCGCACAAGCCGATATAACATATATATATGATTAGTACTATATAATATATATATATATATATTAATATATATAATATAATGTACTAATATTCTTAACTGTCAAAAGTTTTTAAGACATACCAATTTTTCAAGTTTTTTACTGAAAGATTTCACAGGCTTCAAGTAGCCAGTGAAGATAACCTGAAATGTGAGCATAAGGTCTAAGAGGTAAACTGACCTGAGGTTTAATAAAAAAAGTTTAAAGGATGACCAAAAACTGAAGAAAATAATAAGTAAATTACAGAGTTGGTTAAAAGGCCCTTTTCAGGGAACAAGTAATCGGGTTAGCAACCGGTAGCAGCTGTTCTGCAGGGCAAGTGGAAGTCAACGTTAAGCATTGAAGTTGACTTGCAAACAATCTTCGACAGGTGTCCAACTTTTTGATATAGAGTGTAGTGTTACAAAACCCTCATTCTTCTTCACTTCTTTTCGGTGCTCCATTGAGGGGTCGCCAGAACAGCTTGGAATATAGATATATGATTCCGCATAATGAATTGGACAGCCTCAAAGGATCTTTACGCCCGGATGCCTCTTTCCTGACAGCAACCTGGTCGCTTTTAACGACACACGGGATATGGTACGAAAGCGGACCTATTCTAACCGAGCAGAGAAGCATACACCAGGGCCAGTATTACGGTAACTGAGGCGACTTCGCACCAGACGAGCTCGGAAGGATGAAGGCTGAGTCAAACCTTCGCGACTGGTGGTGTATATAATATCAAGCGGCCAATCTGGGTCTTGCGAACTCAGGACCTTATTTGGATCCAAGGCGTGTACCGGGGCGGCATACCACCTACCCATTACACCAGGCTATTATTCTACATAAACCTACTAATCTATAATTCAGCAGTGGTGTGTGTGGTGTGGTGTGTGTGTGGTGTGTGTGTGTGTGTGTGGTGTTGTGGTGTGTGGTGTGTGATGTAGTGAACCGAACATGAAGCATAGTAATTCTCGAACACACACATGGTCCGATCTAACTTGAAACTTGAACAGTATAGTTGCTCGGAAGCCTGTGGGATGTGCCTTTTCAAGTTTGATATTAGATACGGACAAGTGTTATGGGCTTCCAAAAGTTATGGCTTATTTATTTACCAACCATGAACGGAACGTTGCTGTGTAGGCGTGGCCTGCGTGAGGCCGGGTGACGCGGGAATGACGAACCTGGCGACGATAGAAGCTGCGGAGTGCCGTGCTGGTGATACGATGGGATACGGTGCTTGATTGTTACCGATGCGCCGAAGGAGTGGCAGATGGTCAACTGGCAGGAATGCTCATGGCAAGCAAGAGAGACAGAGGGAGGTAATTGAATTTATAATTTGGTGCATTTTTAATTAATCGTGTGTGTGCTAAGTACTCCACCGCAGTTGTTAACTTAAAGCGAAGCGATAATTCGATGGAATGCATGTGAGACATTCCGTACGGGCCGCAACCAACTATCGGAATAGATAGATGACTGTACTGTATTCTAATAATTTCTAGAATTTCTATGCCACAATGCTTATACGATATAATTCACATAATGCCCACAATGCCAGTCATACGTTATACCAGAGCGAAAGGAATGGCCTGTGTGAATTGTTTGAAAGCTTTTTTTTTATTGATTAGTCGGTTCTTTTTTTTGGGGGGGGAAGGAGAGGTTTGCACGGTACGAGCGCACGCAGTACCGGGCAGTAGGAGCCGAGGACACGGCCGTGATGTTTGTTTTCTGGCTCGTGCGGATTGAAATGTATTATATCTTTTTCTAATTTTGGTTTGAGCTCACGTACGGGCCACGGCACGTATGGCACGAGCGAGAGCGAAGGAACGGCCTGTGAGTGGTTTTGTGTGTTTCTCTGGCTCGTCAGAGTATTGAAAGCTTTTTTTTATTATTTTTTTTTTGGACGGTACGCCCGTCACTCAGACACGGTACAGGGCAGGTCGCCGGGCACGCACACGCCAGCACGTACGGAGCACAGTACTGACGTCTGTATAAAAAGCAGTGTTGGAAACACGTGTGTGTGGCTGAACATCCCTCTTGAAGCATTATCATTTGGACAATATTCCAACTGCAGCAAGTAGTATAGCATTGCTGTCATATGGCGGAAAAAGACAATTGGACAAAGGAAGACCAGAACAGATCATTCTAATAAGGTGTTGCCCAACTTCACGGCACAATTTGAACGAAGACTCTGATACTGCTACCACTCAGCAATCGAAATGGTGAGGATACAGGGGCCGCGTAGAGAAACATGTTTGTGCACTATCGTAGTAACGCGTCTGGCTGTATTTTGTGGAACATACATACAGTAGCAGAGTTAGTAATATACTAGACAACCCGTGAACCGTTGGGGTCAACGTTTGGCAAGACGGTTGATAATAAACAACATATTCAAATAAAAAAAATGATAGCACACAGCAAACTATAATCGCGTGAGAGCAAGCATTGATGCAAAATTCTCCCGAAGAGATATCTGACCTGAATTGGGAATCTCGACTTTTTATCCCGCACCCCCGGAGGGAAGGGAGCGGATAATTGGTAATGCGTACCGGTTTTGTTTTCTGTTTGTCTGTTTGTTGCTGCTTTTAGCAACTTTACTTTTTTACCGGCAAAAACGGCTTTAGGCACAACACTAATCATCTTAATCGACAGGTGGGCAAATGAACCGATGGACGACGCCCATTAACTTTTGGGTCCAATGGGGCCAAAGGTTCCAAGGTAAGGTCCGAAGAAGATCAAAGCGTTTTTCCGCTATAAGCTTCATAAAAATGATTTTGATTTACTTCAAACTAACGCTTATAGTGAACCTTATGGTCATTTTGTACTTATATACCACGCCATTCCTGATAAGTGAAAAAATGCTATGGGAAAGATCGGTAAGGGTCCGAAGATTTTGGGGGTCATGGTCATCCGGTCAAAAACAATTTTTCCATTAAAACTCAAACTGGTTATGAAGAATTACATTAACGGGACAAGAGCAGCTGGCTCAAACACTGTCAAATTGTATCCACAGGGGTAATGAACTCGGCGACCCATATAACTATTGGGTCCAATTAGGTCAAAGGTCAAGGTCAGGGTCATCGAAAAAAGTCAAAATGTTTTTCTGCTCATAACTCTCGTCAAAAAGTGATCCGATTTACTTCCAAACTAAAAGCTTATAGGTCGAATCCTATCATATCTATTTGTTGACTAAAATCCTTACAAATTCTAAGTAGGGAACACAATGCCATATTATGTGAGATCGGAATGGTGTCGCGAAGTTTTATGGCACATAAACATATCGTACAAAAAATGCGTTTTAATTGACTGTTCGAATAGCTAATGATCGAAATTCCTATAAATTCTAATTCCTTATAAATCAACATTCAGGTTGGATGTAATAAATTTAAAATATTATCGCCCAAATAAGCATTTTAATGCCGTAATGGGATTTGTTGGCTGGGTTTAATAAATTTTTTCGTTATGCTGATTTGATGCAATGATCTCGCACACAACAAAAAACTATAACCGCAGGAGAACGATGATAAGGATGATGGACCGAAAATGTTTTCGTATCATGTACGCAGCAGTTCTTGGCTTTGTAATTTCGGGAACATACATACGTCCATATCTGTGGCAATTTGGCCGCCTGAGCGTGCGAATCGCACACCGTACTCGTAATTCAGTGACTAGCGTCGCCCACGGTCGACCAAGTCAGTCATGGAGCTAATTGGAACTAACCATCAGCACAAGGAGCACAGTAAAGAGCGGAGCTCGAGGCCTCAATTGCAGAACCGCCTCAACACACCATGTCCAACCAATCGCAGCGAGAGCGGGGCTCCCCTCGCACAGTGATCTCGTGGCCAGCATTGGCGGCGCAAAGAACGGCAGGTAAAAAACTCGGCAGCGTATCACCATATCTTTCGAAAGCACTGGGGACCTATCGCTCGACACGTTTTCGGAGCGGTTCTTATTTGCGGTGGAAAGGTCGTAGCGTGCTCTTCACGGGCCAAAATACACGATAGCCAGAAAAGAAAACACGGCTATCTCAAAGAGGTCGCAGACCACGGGTGACACGAGAATCCCTTAAACAACGGTGGGGCTAAATCTGCACATAAACTGCGTCATAACTGAGCTGGGGACTTTAATGGTTATTGCGAATTTCCACAGCCGTACACTACCCCTCCTTTTTTTCAGACTCGTCCCCGAGTCGTAATTTTTCGTGTGCCATCAATGGTGTAAGTTCTCCTAATTGACGGATTTACTGGAGGATCAGTTGTATATCGTGTCCCAAAATAATAACTATGAGCTGAGATAACTAACTATAACAAAGCCCACTCTAAGACGACTTAAGAGATTGCCAGGCGTAAGGGAGATTCCATTGCCGGGGGCAGGCACTCACTGTACATTACATCTTATCCTTACAAATTTTACACAATAAACCATGAACCAGGATCTAATGGACTCTGATGGAGAAAGAGCAAGAAGTCACAACCTAGGTGCAGCGATCGAGCGCCTAGTAGCAAAGTCCCGTGTTGCAACTTGTCTTACAGGGCCAGTACCTATGCGGCATTGCACAACGAATGATCCTGGCCGCACATGGTAATGAACAGAGGGGGGGATGCAAAACAGAACGGGGGCTGGTGGGCATGGGCCGCAAGGCAAAAAGGCAGGCAGAGAAGGCATGGCCATAAAAGGCCAGTCTGTAAAGCAAACAAGCCTGAGACTAACGAATGGCCGCACGGCCTTGAAGTAAAAACGCCGGCAGACGAAGTACGTCACAGGCCTTGAGCAAAAAACTGCGGCAGACGAAGTGACTCGGGCACAGGCCTGAAGAAAAACAGCCGGCCGACGAGTGACCGGCCAACAGGCCTTGAAAATGGAGGTTGGTGAGGGAGTGGCGGTGGTGCTGGCCATCGTAAGCGGGCTCGGACCTACTATAGCTGTCTCCTCCAACCTAATCGCCTTTCGCCTTCTCGTCACTACCCACTCCTTAATTATGTCAAAAACCAATTAAGCCACCAACGGTTAATTCTTTGTTTGTTTTTATTTTTATTTTCCTTGCCTCCACTAACTAAATACGTATAGAACTCCTAAAACCCCTTTACTTGATACCTCTGTCCGAGGCTAACACACTATCCTGTCTCCTAGCCTAGAGACTCAGCACTCAAGTTATCCTTCCTGGAAGGGGATATCGGGAAGAGAACTAGAAAAGACGTCCTGTGTCGAAGGCCCAATTCAAGCATCAGAATGGCCTCCCTCCAGATTCAATGCGATCTTTTCGCCAAAGTGGGGTCCGCTCGCCACCAAAGAGCCGAAGGGAATGGTATGGTGCGGAACGCAGGGTACACGTTCCTATCTACCTACAACTGATACACTATACCTTAATACCCAGGGACTTTTCAACCGCGCTTTTCGCTTAAGAACTAGACTATCGTCTAAACCACACAAGATATCCAGTCGCATTGTGTTGTGTCACTTCATCAGAACATATTTCGGAGCCGACTGCCAGTTTATCCATTCCGTGCCCATTCGACACGCTCATCGGCTGAGGATGCGTGCCCCTGTGGGCAAGAGAACTACCGGTACTGAACCGATTCCCAACGAAATTGCACCACCGAGGCGCTACGACTATGCCGAAGTCAAGCCTAGACGATGCTCCTAAAAAACGGGGGAGTGCCTTCGGCCTAGAGCGACCGTCCCCTACGACTGCCAACCACGTCGGCGTAGTTGGCGAGGGCGCGGACGATTCCCTTATACAGATAGGGTGCGCCCGTCAGGCCAGTACACCTGCCGTGGCATAATGCAGCCGGCCAGGAAATTCCCGCAATCATAGCCGGGGCAGCAACGTGGCCTCACTCTACACCATCTCATGCGGCGGCCCATGGGCGACCCTTGATAACAGCGGCTGCGACTAGCCCGGTCGCCCCACCGGCGTACCCGCATCCAAGCGATAATGCTCCACCCACCCCACCGTTCGTCAGATCCACGCTCCCAGCCGTCGCAACAGGGAGCATCCCTCCCTGCATCCCCTCAAAGGGTATCCGAGAGCCTACAATTCGCATGCCAACAGCAAAACGACATCTATTCTTCAATATTCGCTTAACCCACTAACTACAGTACTCTGACCCCGGGTCCCTTGGCGCGGAGAGTCCTCCTTCCCATAAATCAACTAATCGCAGCCAGTATCTACCACAATCATCTCTCATAGCCTCAGACGCGCATGGTTCTACTTACTACTCAACACTTGTGCTCCAACCCCAACAACTCTTCAAAGCAAACCGAGGAATCGGACCAGCGCTGATTTGCCATTAACACTGCTCACTAATCCCTAATAACTCGTGCTCCCTCGTCGTACCCATTATACACTAAATAAGCACATTTCACCTTTAAAATAACGACGTGCTAAGCTATAGTCCCTCTACAACACTCAACAGTGTACTGTCCTCAAGAATAATTCCCACCTCCTAAATACTAAACTGAGAGATCCTCTAACATCCTTACCAGCGGGCTTCCATGAAGGATTATACTGCCGACCATGCAGCCGGTCTAGCTAAGCTAAAACGCTATCCCACTAGCTAAGTGAAGTTCTGTGCCAGGCAGGGGGTCTATCCAACCCCTATAGCCCGGGAATCCTGTTAGATCGAAGCCGAGGCTTAGTTATTTATTTTTGTCATGCGCGCGTAGCAACAGCACGGCACTCGCAACACCTGCAGCTCTTACCGACCGTGACGTCATGGCAGCTGTTTCGTACCTCGTCTCTCTCGGCACGGCAACACATCGGCAGGGATTATCCCCTCTGCCAGGATTCGCAACCATGCAGCCATGACTCCCCCCTGCGCATCAAAAACAATCCTCGTCTGATTTCGGGGTTCCCAACGAACACATGTGCTCTGCTGTCCGTAAACCCTGCGCCGTGCGCTCTGCGAACAGACACACTGCGCAAGCCACATCGGGTTCACACACAGCGCCCCCGCCTGGAGGAACGCACTCCAGATCCGAATCCATTACAGCCAACCTTTTGTCCGTTCGCAGGACTCGCAACATCTACCGGGGCGTTTTACCCGACCGGGTTTCACTCCCGAGCGCGCACGTGGCGGTCTCGTGCGAAAGCACGGCAACGAAACCTCGCGCTCTCGCCCGTTGGGGTAAACCCGGCGCGATTCCCCAACAGCTACGCCGCTAACCGGCCTCTGTCCCTTATCTTGTCGCCAGTCGTCCTCTCA
>CM068965.1:50932738-50947275 GCA_035128595.1 Eptatretus atami | reverse complement strand
CCATAGTAAGGGGTGTGATGATCGTGTGGTGCACCATAGTAAGGGGTGTGGTGATCGTGTGGTGCACCATAGTAAGGGGTGTGATGATCGTGCGGTGCACCATAGTAAGGGGTGTGATGATTGTGCGGTGTGCCATAGTGAGGGGTGTGATGATTGTGCGGTGTGCCATAGTGAGGGGTGTGATGATTGTGCAGTGTGCCATAGTAAGGGGTGTGAATTATCGTGTGGTGCACCATAGATAGAGGTGTTATGATTGTGCAGTGTGCCATAGTGAGGGGTGTGATGATTGTGCAGTGTGCCATAGTGAGGGTGTGATGAGTTGTGCAATGTGCCATAGTGAGGGTGTGAATGATTGTGCAATGTGCCATAGTGAGGGGTTGTGATGATTGTGCAGTGTCCATAGTGAGGGTGTGATGATTGTGCGGTGCACCATAGTAAGGGTGTGATGATCGTGCAGTGTGCCATAGTGAGGGTGTGATGATTGTGCAGTGTGCATATAGTAAGGGGTGTGATGATTGTGCGGTGCGCCATAGTAAGGGGTGTGATGATTGTGCGGCGCACCATAGTAAGGGGTGTGATGATTGGTCGGCGCACCATAGTAAGGGGTGTGATGATTGTGCGTGCACCATAAGGGGTGTGATGTCATGCAGTGTGCCATAATAAGGGGTGTGATAATCATGCGGTGTGCCATAGTAAGTGGTGTGATGATCATGCGGTGTGCATCAATAAGGGTGTGATAATCATGCGGTGTGCCATAGTAAGTGGTGTGATGATCATGTGGTGTGCATAATAAGGGGTGTGATGATCTTGCGGTGTGATGACATGCGGTGTGCCATAGTAATGGTGTGATGATCGTGCGGTGTGCCATATGTAGTAAGGGTGTGATGATCAGAGTGTGCCATAGTAAGGGGTGTGATATCGTGCGGTGCACTATAGTAATGGGTGTGATGATCATGCAGTGTGCCATAGTAAGGGGTGTGATGATCGTGCGGTGCGCCATAGTAAGGGGTGTGATGATCGTGCGGTGTGCCATAGTAGGGTGTGATGATTCGTGCAGTGTGCCATAGTAAGAGGTGTGAATGATCGTGCGGTGTGCCATAGTAAGGGGTGTGATGATCGTGCGTGTGCACCATAGTAATGGGTGTGATGATCATTGCAGTGGTGCCATAGTAAGGGGTTGATGATCGTGCGGTGCGCCATAATAGGGGTGTGATGATCGTGCGGTGTGCCATAGTAAGGGGTGTATGATCGTGCAGTGTGCCATAGTAAGAGGTGTGATGATCGTGCGGTGTGCCATAGTAAGGGGTGTGATGATTGTGCGGGCACCATATAAGGGGTGTGATGATTGTGCGGCGCACCATAGTAAGGGTGTGATAATTGGGCGGTGCACCATTGTGAGGGTGTGATGTCGTGCGGTGCACCATAAAGGGGTTGTGATGACATGCAGTGTGCCATAATAAGGTGTGATAATCATGCGGTGTGCCATAGTAAGTGGTGTTGTGATCATGCGGTGTGCCATAATAAGGGGTGTGATAATCATGCGGTGTGCCATAGTAAGGGTGTGTGCCATAATAAGGGGTGTGATGATCTTGCGGTGTCCATAGTAAGGGGTGTGATGATCATGCGGTGTGCCTAGTAATGGGTGTGATGATCGTGCGGTTGTGCCATAGTAAGGGGTGTGATGATCATGCAGTGTGCCATAGTAAGGGGTGTGATGATCGTGCGGTGCACTATAGTAATGGTGTGATGATCATGCAGTGTCCATAGTAAGGGTGTGATGATCGTGCGGTGCGCCATAGTAAGGGGGTGATGATGCGTGCGGTGTGCCATAGTAAGGGTGTGATGATCGTGCAGTGTGCCATAGTAAAGTGTGTGATCGTGCGGTGTGCCATAGTAAGGGTGTGATGATCGTGCGGTGCACCATAGTAATGGTGATGATGGATATGGAGTGTGCCATAGTAAGGGGTGTGATGATCGTGCGGTGTGCCATAGTAAGGGGTGTGATGATCGTCGAGCGAGGTCCATAGTAAGGGTGTGATGATCGTGCGGTGCACATAGTAACGGGGTGTGAAATGATATCAAGATGGTGCATAGTAAGGGGTGTGATGATTGGACAATACTCAGTATTAAGGTGTGCAATGATCGTGTGGGGCTCTGTAGTGAATGGTGCGATGATCTGGAGATGCTCCTTTGTGCGAGGTGTGATGATCATGTGAAATGCCAGAGTGCAGTATGCGATGATCGTTTGATTCACATTGTGATCCCTAACACAGCATACGATGATAGTGCGGTGTGCGGCAGTGCGGTGTGTGATGATCATTTGATGTACTGTAGTGTGGCATGCAAAGCAGTGCTTTATGGTGTGTGGTGAAATGATCCCATGGTGTATCGTAGTGAGTCATACAGTAAGGGGTGTGATGATCAAGCAGGGTTTCCGTAATATGGGGCATGCTGACCGCGCGATGCATCATAGAGTGCTGTGCGATCATTGCATGGTGTGTCTTAGTGAACCGCAGTGCGACGTGTGATGATCGGGTAGTGCTCTGTGGTATGGAGTGTGATGATCGCGTGATGTGCTGGAGTGAGCCGCAGTGCAGCGTGTGATCTGGTGCTAAATAGTGCAGCATGCGACGATCGTGCGGTGTGCCGTAGTGTGGCGTGTGATGACCACGCGATGCTCCACAGTGCGAGGAGCGATGATCGGTGATGTGCCGTAGTGCAGCGTGCGATGATCAGGTGGTGTGCTTGATGCACGCTTATTACACAGTGCACGTGGCACTGCTGCTGGAATGCGGATCCATTGTGGGAAGGGTTAATGCACTGCGAGCGACGGATAGCCCTGCGCAATCTTAGTCGCCGCACCCGCTGCATGCCGGTTTTTTCTTTTTTCATTATGTCACTTGCAATCATGCATTTCTTTAGGATCCTTTAATTAAAACCCCTCCCACTGCATTTGTGGCAGCAAAATGGCTGAATGTGAGGGACGAGCCACACATTAATGGGAAATTCTACCTTCACACCCAAACTCTAACTCAAGACCTGCCTTTGGTGTATAATATATACATATATACACATATAATACCATTCTTTTCACACCATAAAAGGTACATAAGGCTGCCGAGGCAGTTTCGTTTGCAAGAAGTACAGTCCTGGATGGGTCGCCACTGCAGCACAGGTTGCCCTGAACAGTGATTACCCCAATACACTGGTACTCATTTTGCCGACCTCAGAAGGATAACAAGCTGAGTCAACCCCACCTCATGTTAATTCAGCAGTCGACAAGGGCTCAAACTCAGGACTCTAAGGTCCCAAGCCAGCCACCTAAACCGCTAAGCCAACACCAAGCTGCCTTGAGTGTAGTTTCAAAATATGTTGGCATGACAAAGATGCATTGGTCCCTATCATTGTGAATAATATTTGCATGACAGTGCAGTGGCTCGATGATTCTGCACTCAGAGGTGTCAATTTTGATCCGAGTCATTTATACGTGTGATGATCGGGTAGTGCTCTGTGGTATGGAGTGTGATGATCGTGATCCCGAACACAGCATACGATGATAGTGCGTCATCATTGAATTACTCGTGTTAAAAGACACCAAAACTTTTGGGTCTAATTGGATTAATGGGGTCCAACGACCCCATTAACTTTTGGGTCCAATTGGATCAAAGGTCAATGTCAAGGTCACGAAAAGATCAAAATCGTCTTTCGCTCATAACTTCGTCAAAAATGATCTGATTTACTTCAAACTAAGCTTGGTCATCACACGCCACACTACGGCACACCACACGATCGTCGCATGCTGCACTATTTAGCACCAGGTCACACGCTGCACTGCGGCTCACTCCAGCACATCACGCGATCATCACACTCCATACCACAGAGCACAACCCGATCATCACACGTATAAATCATGCATCACACGAACAGCACAAGCATGCATAAACCACCAATCAATTTGTCCTTTTCACACACCCAACCTATCCACAACGTTTCGTCCGAATCTGTCCACAACTTTTTCAGATATCATGCTATATATTGTGTTAAGCCCAAACTCAATGGTGAAGAATCACTTTCAAAAATTCTCGGATCCGAATCTGGATCTTCACCAAAATCAAATCAATTCTTCCCTGTCATGCACCAAACCTTGTCCTCCAACTTTCATCCAAATCTGTGACAATGTTTTGAGATATCCTGCTCACTGACAAACCGACAGATGGGGTGAAAACAACCTTTGTTCACCTCCGGTGGCAGAGGTAAAAAGGCTCCACAGACCCAAAAGCGACATGACCTTGAACAGCACAAGCATGCATAAACCACTACTTCGCCTCCAATACCGGATGGCTTCTGTTGGGTTTCTCGGGTCTTTAAAGATAGAGATTTAAATGGTCACAAGTAAAGGAATATATATATATTGTTGCGAATTCGCGCCCGTCGGCGTGCGATCGGCCACGTGTGACGAATCCGATCCCCTTCGCCCACCGGACGACAATTCAGTCGTGACCCTCCCGGCTAACGCCGGGATCCAGTCACGGGTGGACCTTTCGGCCTCACACAACCCAGTCCGCATTCTACCCGCGCGGAATAGGTGAATCGCCGAAAGTCGATATACCTAAGTACCCGCGCGGGTAACCTACCGAGGGATTGTACCTCGCCACAGCCGACTTCGGACACGATCCGCTTAAGCGGCTCGTTCCGGGCTAACGGGATAACCGAGCGGTGTTATCGTCGGCCTTGACGGTTCAGATTAATTATCGGGCGGCCCGCGCCCACTCAAACCCTTTACGAGAAACAAGATGGAGACCCAACGAAGTAAGGACGCAGCGACACGGGGAAGAATTCAACAAGGACGCATTTATTTACACAGACGGACACAAAGCACACGTAAAGCAAACAGTAGAAATGCACATATATCACATAGAAAACAAAAGAAGCAGAGCTACTACCGACTAAGCGACACACGGACCACTTAAAACAATTCTACTTCACGGACTTGGCGCCGACACACACACGTTCACCAAAACCCCAAAAGAAATGGAAGTCGACTTCCCTGCGGTGTTGAGTCCTCGGCGACCGTCCTCTGCCGTGACTCCCCGCTCGAGCGTGGTCGGCGAGGCCTCTCCGGCGCGCCTCGCGCCTACCGGCCTCTCGACGCCTTGGACCGAGCACCGACCGACAGGGAGAGCTCACGCCGAACCCGGAGCAGCAGGACGAGCGAGCCGCCGAACCAGAAGAAATCAACAACCCCGGGAGAGCAGAAGCATCGACGACGAAGAGGGGAGTCCTCAGCCGCCTCCGCCTCTTATACGCCCGGCACCACGCCCGTTCTCGGCTCCACCTTCCTTCGAGGCGCTTCGAGAAGGGGGGCGTTCCCTCTCGTCCCTCCCACCTGCGTCTTGTGGGGGCGAGGCGAAGCCGTTCGACGGCCTTCAACGCGCAAACCGTCGTATGTAGACCGCTGAGGATGCGTTCGATGGTGTAGGTAGCGTGGTTGAGATGGTGGCGTGGTTGTGAGGGTGGGGGGCTGGCGTTGTTAGAGTGGTGGCGTGGTTAGCGTTGTTGTTGTTGGTTGGCGTTGTTGACGTTGAAGTGTGGTTGGTTCGAAAAATAAAGCAGAACAGAAAAACGCCTAACTCAAAGGATCGCAGCCCGAATGAATCACATTAATTCCTCTAAACAATGGTTTGGGCTAACTACACATGTACTTAAGAAATATATCTCACCTACGGGACCTTTATGGTGTAATGCGAATTTCCACAGCCGTAACACTACCCCCTCCCCTTTTTACAGACTCGTCCCGAGTCGTCAAATTATCGTGTGCCATCATGTGTAGTTCTCCCTAGTACGTTTACCTACGGATCCCTGAGTGCGACATCATGGTATTCGTGGCCCAAAATAAATAACTGAGGGGCTGAGTAACTAACTAAACAAACTCACTCACACGGACGACTTAAATAAAATTGCCGGCGCTAAGACAGACATGCCGGGGCACACTCATATTTACAATACAACTTAACACCTTAACCTTATAAATTACATAAACCATGGCCCAGGATCAATGGACTCTGCAGGAAAAAATAAGAGTCAAAGAAAACGTGCACGGGCCGCCACTGCAGCCCGTGTTGCAGCTGCCAACAGGACAGTTCCTGCAGCTCGCAAACTGTTGCTACGACGATCCTGGCGCACATGGCAATGAACAAGGGGGGGCAAAGCAAAATTGAACGGGGCAAACGTAGATGAGGGCAGTGGGCATGGGCCAAAGCAAAGGTAGCAGGCGAACACAGCCTGCCGAAAAGCCGTTGCAGGCAACCAGCCCGCAGACGAATGGCCGCACAGGCCTGCAGCACGCAGCTACAGACGATCCGGCCGCACAGGCCTTGCAGCAAAACACAGCAGACGATGCGGCCGGCACAGCCTTGCAGCAAAACACAGCAGACGATCGGCCGGCACAGGCCTTGCAGAAAACAACCAGCCGATGAGTTGCCGGCCTCTGCCGTGCAGTGGAGGTTGTGGAGGGAGTGCGGTGGTGCTGGCACTCGCAGAAGGCGGGCTCGGACACTACCTCTGTCTCCCCCCACCTATCGCCTTTGCCTGTCACTGTACATACCCACCCCTTAATTTGTTAAAAACCAATTACCCAACTTATTTTTTTGTTTGTTTTTATTTTCATCCTTCCCCACTATCAATCGCCCTAACCCCTTACTTTCTTTGTTCGGCTAACCTATTCTGTCACCTAGCCTACTCCCAACCCTACGTTCCCTTCCCGGAGGGAATAAGGAGAGCTAGCGTCCTGTGTCGAGGCCCAACGAAGCCTCAAGATGGCCTCCCAGATCTCAGCGATCTCTAACCCAAAGTGGGTCCAGCGGCCCACAACGAGAGCGAAGGGATGGTGGTGCGGAGGGGTACACTTCCTAATCTACCCTATCCATTAACTGTTAAACTACCCCGGGGCTTTCAAAAAGCGCCTCTCGCTTAATCTATTGGTTCTTAAAACCAGATTCCCGTCGCCTGTGTTGTGTCCTTACAATTTCGGGCCTCGCCCTCGAATTTCCCTCGTGCCCTTGCACGGTTTCGTGGCTGGGACGCGTGGCTCCCTTTGGCAGGCACGACCTCTGCCGAATCCCCTACAATGGCACCCCCGGGCACTACACTGCCTCCGAGCCTACCAGCTCCCTAAACACCGGGGAGTGCCCCATGGCAACTCCCCTGAAACGCACACGTGGCAGGCTGCGCCCCGGGCCCTTTCCGAGGGTCACCCGTGCCCACGACATGCCCACGCGGCTAACGCGTCCGGCCCCCCCACCAAGCGGGCGCACCCGTGCCCACTACGCTAACCGGCCCCCCATGGCCCTTGGCCTACCACGGCGACTACCCGGTGCCCGGGGTACCCACTCAGCGATACTCACCGTTCGCAGCCACGCTCCCAGCCCGTCAACAGGGCTCCTGCACCCCTCCAAACGGGTTTCGAGCCTACTTCCCACCAACAACAAAACGACCTCCATTTTTATCAATTTGACTAACCCAGCTAACTCACTCTACACTGACCCCGGGTCCCTTGGGCGGGAGTCACTCCTCCCCCCAATCACTCATCGCACCATGCACACATTCGCTCCACTCACACAGACCCGCTGGCCTCACTCACTTAACACGTTTCCACACAACTCACCAACTCATACCGCTGAATCTGCATTCCTCTCACTACCTCGTGCTCCCACGTCGTCCCTTAAACTAATAGCACGTTCTTTTAACACTACGTACTAAGCTACGTCCCCTCTACACATCCAAAGTCTGTCACTGTCCCAAATCTCAAAAAATCATTCCCAACCTAAATCTCAACTAACATCCTCTGCCTAATCATTCCACGGGCTCCATGAGGACTTACCCTGCCCCATGAAGCCGGTCTAGCTAAGCTAACCCTTCCCCCTAGCTAGTTTCATCCTTGCCCAGGTAAGGGGGTCTTTCACCCCTTGCCCAGGGAATCCTGTTCACCCGAAAGCGAGGCTGTCTATTTTAATTTTGTTTTTCCAATTATGCCAGCACCAGCGCGGCAACTCACAGCCTGCGCTCTTTGCACCTTGCCGTGACGTCATGCAGCTGCACCGTACCTCGTCCCTCTTGGACGGTACCATCCGGCAGGGATTCACCCTCCTGCCGGATTCCAACCCACGTGCAGCCATGACGTCACCCTGCGCACCCCAAAAAGCAAACCCCTCGCACTCCGAGGGGCTCCCACGCGAACACATGTGCTCTGCCCTTGGAGCTTAACACAAGCTCTGCGTGGAGAACCCATCCGGTCCAAATTCGTATCTGCCTAACCTTTGTCGTCCGCGGGATCGGCAAATCCACCGCTGGCGTTTCCGGACCGGCTTCCACTCCCGCAACGAGCACTGGGGGCCTCGTCGTTGCACAGCACGGACCGCGCGCTCGCTGCTGGGTGAACCGGCGCGGTCCCCATCAAATACGGCGCTACCCGGCCTCTGTCCTCTGTCTGCCGTCGTCTGCCGTTCACCCACGCACACCTGCGTGTACGACGCACAGACTCCACTCCAACACACTCACATTCACACCGGGAGACGCGGCTGCATGCTCCCGCATGCCGACCGACATCTCCTTACACACAAGACCCCACACACACGGTATCCTCACACTCGGCCGCTCACCCACGCATGCCACCTCCCTCGCACACGTGGCTCCACTCACACACGGCCTTCACTTGCACACGTGGGGGCACTCACCCCTGGGGTCTCATCCCACACACGGCGTGCTGGGAGGCACGCACTCCGCACACTTGCCACCCCACCACTCACACACGGGGTCGCTCCACACACGGGACACACTCACACCTTGCGTGCCGCAAAGCACGCATGTCCGCACACGCGCAAACACACACCCCGCACAACCACACTGGGGGTTCGTGTCCCCACAAGGTTCCCGGGCCTCTATACCCCCAAGCTACACGTGCACCTATCCACAGCACTCGTCCCTCAACTCCGCGTGCACGACCGAACCCACCTGGTCGTGATTCGCCTCAAGGGGGCAAACTCCTCCCCTCGATCCTGGAGGCAGCCATCCAGCTGCTCACACCGGGTCTCCACACGCTCCGCGAGCTCACCCCCATTATCCTCCACACCTCTGTGTGTGTGTTCTGTTCCTTAACCCCGTCTTTATCGGCAGTCTCTCCTCTTTTTCTCTACCTCCCGCGTCTCTGTACATTTGTTAGTTTCTGTTGCTCCTCGTGTCTATTAGACTCGCTTCTTTCTGCGTCTTTCCCTTATCTTTACGTAGGTCAACCTTGCTTTCTCTTAAGTCGCTCCCGTCCTTCCCCTGTTCACTCCTTGCTCTTTCAGATCTCCGCTTACCTCATCCTTGCTTTCCGTCTTAATTGTTCTTTTCTCTCCCTCCCAATTCCTTTCACTCGTTCTTATACATTATTAGTTCTGTTGTCTCCTCGTGTCTATTAGACTCTGCTTCTTTCTGGAGTCTTCCCTTATCTTTACATAGGTCAACCTTGCTTTCTCCTTAAGTCGCTCCCGTCCTTCCCTCTTGTTCACTCCTTGCTCTTTCAGGATCTCCGCGTACCTCATCCTTGCTTTCCGTCTTAATTGTTCTTTTCTCTCCCTCCAATCCTTCACCTGTGTCTTATACATTTATTAGTTTCTGTTTCTTCTGGATTTTCCATTTCTCTGGACTTCAATTTTATTTCTCTCCTTCAGTTCATTATTCAAACTCGTATAGTTTTTGTTTCTCTACACAGTTCTCCTGCTCTTCATTTTTCCAATCTCATCGTTTCTTTCAATTGGCCCATTTCCTTCCTGTGTTTCATTCGCTGTTCTTTGTCTATCTCCTCGACTCCAGCTTGCCTTTTCTTTCAATGGTCAACCTCAGCTTCATGTTTCTTTTTGTTTTCTTATCCATTGTTCCTCTCGTTCTTCCCTCTCCAATCTCGTTTGTCCTTCAATCTCCTCATTTCTCCTTCCTGCTTCATCGTTTTGCTCCTTCAACTTCTCGTATTCAACCTATTTTTTTCCTTTTGTCGTTCAGTTCAAATTCATACTCTTTCAGTTTTTTATTCACTGTCTTTCTTGTTCCTCGTTCTGCAATCTCATTATTTCTTTCAACTGACAGATTTCTTTCTCCTGTTCTCATTCCTTGTTCTTTGTATTTCCTATTCCACTGTCTTTCTTGTTCCTCATTCTGCAATCTCGTGGTTTCCTTCCATTGATCGATTTCCTTCTTCGTCCATTCGTTCTTCCATCATTACTCTTTCTTGCATCTCATTCTTTAACTGGCCTTTGCCCAGCTGTTCGATCTTTACCGTGTGGTTCTTAACGTTTCATTCTCTGCTGTCGTTCTTTCTTCTCTCACCATCCTCAGCTCGTTTTGTAACTCAGAAGTTTTTGTTTCTAATTCCTCCCCAATTGCATGCTTCTTCACTCATTTCATCTCTTCTTTCCACTGCTCCTCCTCAATTCGTCCCTTTTTTTGCTGTATTTCTTTAGTTTTTTCTGCTCATTCCTTTCCAATTCTTATCTCCCCTTCCAGGATCTATTTCAAAGTGACTTTCCCTTACCTCTTGCTTCAGTAGTTCCAATTCCTCATCTTGTTTGCGTTTTTCCTTTCTAGCTTTGTTTCCTTTCTCCTTCCTCCCTCAATCTCCCTGCAGTTCTTGAACTGTTCAGACTTTTCCAGCAATTCTTTCCGTCCTTTCCTCCAGCTGTCTCTCTCCTCTTTTTATCTTCCATTCTAGGCTTTCCCTTTCCTGATGCCTGTTCTTATCTCTTCCTTCAATTGTTCCAACTCCCCATCATGTTCACATTTTTTCTCTTCAATTGTTTTGAAGCCCGCAATGTCCGCCTGCTTCACCTCGCCATAACCACGTGGCTTGAAGCGATGGCTGCTGGGAGCGCTCGCTTCGTGTGCGCATTCGCCAGAGCCATAATTAGCCGCGCGCTCCGTGCTGCGCTGAGGGCGATCGCGCCGCCATTATGCGACCAGTTTGCCGGCAAAGTCCGTGCTCAGAGTATGAGGGTGGCTCCCTCGTGATTCAACATTACAACAAGTAGTACCATCCCGGGCCATGGATCCTACATTACTAACACATATACATTTCTACCCCGGCACCCGCTCGTCCTTGAGACGCCATCTTATTCCACGTAAGGATTAATTAGCTCGCTCGTAATTAGAGGGAATCGGGGGTCGCTCTTCTCACCCCTGGACCGATTCCTGTGAATTTAGCTTGGGAACGGGAGGATTTTCGAATCACACTCCTGTACACCAGTTTGCGAATTCGCGCCCGTCGGCGTGCGATCGGCACGTGACTCGAATCGCGACCGCCTCCCCACCGGACGGACAATTCAGTCGTGACCCTCCCGGCTAACGCCGGATCCAGTCACGGGTGGACCTTTCGCCTCACCACAACCCAGTCCGCATTCTACCCGCGCGAATAGGTGAATCGCGCGAAAGTCGATATACCTAAGTACCGCCGCGGGTAACCTACGAGGGATTGTACCTCGCCACAGGCCGACTTCGGACACGATCCGCTTAAGCGGCTCGTTCCGGGCTAACGGGATAAACCGAGCGTGTTATCGTCGGCCTTGACGGTTCAGATTAATTATCGGCGGCCCGCGCCCACTCAAACCCTTTACGAGAAACAAGATGGAGACCCAACGAAGGAAGGACGCAGCGACACGGGGAAGAATTCAACAAGGACGCATTTATTACACAGACGGACACAAAGCACACGTAAGCAAACAGTAGAAATCACACATATATCACATAGAAAACAAAAGAAGCAGAACTACTAGCGACTAACCGACACACGGACACTTAAAACAATTCTACTTCACGGACTTGCGCGACACACACACGTTCACACAAAACCCCAAAAGAAATGGAAGTCGACTCCCTGCGGTGTTGAGTCCTCGGCGACCGTCCTCTGCCGTGACTCCCCGCTCGAGCGTGGTCGCGACGAGGCCTCTCCGGCGCGCCTCGCGCCTACCGGCCTCTCGACGCTTGACCGAGCACCCGACCGACAGGGAGAGCTCACGCCCAACCCGGAGCAGCAGGACGAGCGAGCGCCGAACCAGAAGAAATCAACGAACCCCGGAGAGAGCAGAAGCATCGACGACGAAGAGGGGAGGTCCTCAGCCGCCTCCGCCTCTTATACGCCCGGCACCACGCCCCGTTCTCGGCTCCACCTTCCTTCGAGCGCTCTCGAGAAGGGGGCGTTCCCTTCGTTCCCTCCCACCTGCCGTCTTGTGGGGGCGAGGCGAAGCCGTTCGACGGCCTTCAACGCGCAAACCGTCGTATGTAGACCGCTGAGGATGGCGTTCGATGGTGTAGGTAGCGTGGTTGAGATGGTGCGTGGGTGTGAGGGTGGCGGGGCTGGCGTTGTTAGAGTGGTGGCGTGGTTAGCTTGTTGTTGTTGTTGGCTTGTTGTGACGTTGAAGTGTGGTTGGTTCGAAAATAAAGCAGAACAGAAAAAACGCCTAACTCAAAGGATCGCAGCCGAATGAATCACATTAATTCCTCTAAACATGGGTTTGGGCTAACTACACATGTACTTAAGAAATATATCTCACCTACGGGACCTTTATGGTGTAAATGCGAATTTCCACAGCCGTAAACAATATATATATATATATATATATATATATATATATATTATATATATATGTATATTTCTACTGGTCAAAAGTTTAGAACATCCAATTTTTAAGTTTTTACTGAAATTTCAGCAGTTCAAGTCCATGAATAACCTGAAATGGTACAAAGGTAAGCGGTAAACTGCCTGAGGTTAAAAAAAAAGTTTAGGTGACCAAAAACTGAAAAATAATGTAAATTACAGAGTTGTTAAAAAAGGCCCTTTTCAGGGAACAAGTATATGGGTTAGCAACTCAGCTGCTTTCTGCAGCAATGGAAGTAAATTAAGCCTTGAAAGTTGATGCAAACAATTCCGACAGGTGTCCCAACTTTGTTGATATGTTACAAAACCCTCTTCTTCTTCTTCTTCTTTCGGCTGCTCCATGAGGGTCGCCACAGCGGATCATCGTTATGATCCGCATAATGATTTGGCACAGGTTTACGCCGGATGCCTTCCTGACGCAACCCTGGTCGCTCTTACGACACAGGGATATGGTACACCTATTCTAACCGGGGCATACACCGGCCAGTACACTGGTATCACTTCGCCGACCTCAGAAGGATACAGGCTGAGTCAACCTCCTGGTGTGTATTAATTCAAAGCGGCCATCTGGGCTTGAACTCAGACCTTTTTGGATCCCAAGCCGCTACCCTAACCACTACGCCACACCAGGCTATTATTTACAAACCCTCTATCTATAATTCAGCATGTGTGTGTGTGTGTGTGTGTGTGTGTGTGTGTGTGTGTGTGTGTGTGTGTGTGTGTGTGTGTGTGACGCTGTTTCTCGACAACCACTGGTCCGATCTAATTGAAACTTGCAGTATATTGCTGGGCCCTGTGGATGTGCCTTTTCAAGGTTTGATATTAATCGGACAAGTGCTTCCAAGTTATGGCTATTTATTTACCAACCAATGAAAGGAACGTTGCTGTGTAGGCGTGGCTGCGTAGGCCGGTGCGCGGCCGGCCGACGATGACGTCACGTGCCGTGCCGGTTACGATGGGGATCGGTGCCTTAGTTACCGTGCGTAGGAGTGGCAATGTCAATGGCAGCGAATGTCATGGCAAGCAAAGACAGGGAGGTAATTGATTTTAATTTTGATTTTAATAACTCTGTGTGTGTAAGTACCCACAGCAGTTTTACTTCAATGCAAGCGATAATTCGTGGAATGCATGTGAACATTCCGTACGGGCACGCACCACTTCCGGATAGTGATGACTTACTGTTATTCTAATAATTTCTCATTCTTATGCACATTTATAGATAAACCACAATTGCCCAATCCAGTCATCGTTTACGAGAGCGAAGGAATGGCCTGTGTGATTGTTTGAAAGTTTTTTTTTTTTTAGTTTTTTTTTTTGGGGGGGGGGGTTTGCACGTACGGGCCACCACGTACGGGCACGCAGAGCAAAGGAACGGCCTGTTGGTTGTTTCTGGTCGTGGTTTGAAAGTTTTATTTTTTTTTTGGTTTGCACGTACGGCCACGCACGTATGGGCACGCGAGAGCGAAGGAACGGCCTGTGTGTGTTGTTTTGTTTCTGGCTCGCGTACGTTTGAAAGCTTTTTTTATTATTTTTTTTTTGGCACGTACGCCCACGCACGTACAGGCAGTCGCCGGCCCACACGCCACACGTACGGAGCACCGTACTAGTCTGTTATAAAAAGCGGTGTTGGAACAGACTGTGTTGCTGCACCCTCTGAAGCATTATTTTGACAATATTGCACTGCAGGAAGTAGTATATTGCTGTCATAATGGCGAGAAAAAGACAATTGACAAAGGAAGACAGACAGACCATTATAAGTGTTGCCCAATTTGAACGAAACTTGATACTGCACACCACAATCGAATGGTGAGTAAGGTGGCCCTAAAATTTTTGCACTATCGTGTACCGTTTTGGC
>CM068965.1:50903083-50915027 GCA_035128595.1 Eptatretus atami | reverse complement strand
GATGAACCTCCAGTATGTGCGATGATTAGACAGATGGATGTGGATAATTATTTTTTTCTTTTAAGTAAAACAAACTGCAGTAGGAAAATAACCATGAGCTTACCTCTCGCTAGGCCGTGGGCATAGTCACAAAACCAGCACAATTGCTATGGAATAAGAGCCACAGATGAGCAACTCTCCAAATGCACGTTGTTGCCAGGTGCACACACATGTGATGGGCAACCTGACCTTCAGCAATGCAGCGTGCCATCACGTTCCAACGCCATGCGATCGCCGTCTAGCAATGGAGACAATCACAGCATTTAGAAGCCCAACAAATGCATGTCATCCTTCGAAACTTGATGGCCATGGCCATCGCGCTGCAGGCCCCTATAGGATACCCAAGTGCGAATCCATGGAACTTACACTAACGCAGCCATTTGTAACTGGACATTAACTGCCATGCCTATAATGCTTACGTTTATAAATAGACTAAAATGCAGATACATCAAATACCGTAACTGCTCTTATTGTTGTATTATACAAGATAATTATTTATTATAATGCTGTGCAATAAAATGATGAATTGTTTATGAAAACAGGATTTGAGTACACTATTGGTCGAGATATTTTAAGATAGTACACTATTGGTCAAGATAGTGCTATACATTAGAATATCATTCAATATATTTGCCCAGTATGTGAAATACTTTGATTAGATGTGGATATGTATAAGTATATATATATTTATATATATATATATATACATATAAATAAATTGTACAGTGTGTACAAGACCCAATCACATCTCACCTGTAATTGGAGGGAATAACCAATCTGCTCTCACCTAATAAATTACACCAGGTGGCTAGGATTATATAAATTAACTCCCATACTCTTGTATCCAAAGAAAGCTGCATAAACCAACTAAGAAAAGCTATACAAGGTAAGTAAGTTATTTGTGTTGAAACTGTTGCTGTCCCTGATGATTCGCCAACAAGTCATGAAACCAGTCCGGTGGCTGAGGGGGCGTGTAGCATTCGGATTCTTATGTATGTACTACTTGTGAATGTCTGTAGCTGCAGAGGAACCCAGCCAAGGATTGAAACAGCAAAGGGCTTACCTTGTGTAGCTTTTCTTGGTTGCTTTATGCAGCTTTCTTTGACTAGAAGAGCATGGGGGTCTTATAGATATATATTCATACATATTTATTAAGTATGGCCAAGTCCAAAAATCCTCCCCACAGAGCCTATATAGTCTGATCTGATTAATCATATAAACCATAAAGCCCAGCAGTGGTACACCAAAGGGCAATAGTTTAGCCAAGATTAGTGTTCTCTGGTTACCAAGTTCATATGTGGATCATGGAGTTAATCGGTTCTTTGATACAAAAGCTCCAAGGTGGGCTCATTCTGGTCATGTGACCACGAATGGTTGTGTAATGGCAATAAAAACATATTTTCGTGCCTCGGGTTCACGACCTCCGCCAACAAAGCTCTTTCCTATCCATGAGATCACTTGTTACGCCGGGACTTCACACAGCACTGGGGATTCATCCCACCGGTCACGACCCTGCAGTTGTCATATCATAACTGTGACAAACCAATGCTTCCTCGTGACAGTTTACATCTGCATGTACATGACGTTCTGTGATCTAGTTTAGAAAGTTTGAATGTTCTGTGATCAATTACCTGTATTATTCGCTGCATGATTTGTTTGGAGGTGAATCTTCTTTTGTGTAGGGGTGGACTGTGGGATGTGGAAGTTTGGGGGGGCTGGGGATTCTTATGTAATAAAGATCTGGGATGATGTAATCATCTGCGGTGTTGCTCCAAATGGTTGTGGTATTTTTGGTGATTGACAATAACTTAATTTCACCAAAAATATTTAAGATTATAAAAATGTATTGCATATCTGTCAGTCAATTCCCAACCCAACTATAAACTGTTGAATTAGTGCTTCAAAGGTAGGTTTTCACCAAAGAAGTTATTCATTCCTGCCCAAATCATGTCCAGTTGAACGTCAGGCCCAAAAACTCTCCTTGGCCAACCCCATAAGAAGGTGAGAATGCAATGTCATGGTTTAACAGAAACCGTCATTTCGTTGGTAAAAAGGAACTCCATGCTCGTGTCCTTTTTCTGCTCTAATAACTGGGGAAAGACGATTTCGCATTTCCACTTCTTCCACCCACTGCTAGAAGTCAAGAGGAGGGAACATTCAATGACTTAATGTATTACTCCTGTAATGCCACAACACAATGTAATGAAGAATTGTTCCTTTGTTTCTTCACAGGTTTTATAATACCATACATTCCTAATTATAGTCATCAATAATTTAATTTTATTTGTTAATTGTTGCATTAAATATCGTCACGTGAATCACAATCGCAATCAAAATGGTTGCCGACCACACTGAACCACTCCAACGATAACCCAAAGTAGTCATTTTTACTCATGAACCGACTGGTGAACGTCGGTCCATGCTTCAGTGAAGTCCAGCAGCACACTGGTTATAAATCACGACTGCTTTACCTTTAATCCTCCAGGAAACCCAAATGCACCCAAACGTCAGTGCGGCACACAAAAAAACAGGCAGAGAGAAACAGTATATGGTAAGGGATGAAACTCGAACCTAAGCCAGCAGGGTGAATCAGAGCCCCCAAACAGTAATTTGGCTGAAGGGCACATGGAGCTGTTCAGGTGCTGCAGGAACATGAGCGCAGGGAGGTCCTAGCGAAGGTTCCTGGTATAGCCAATTGGTAGCACTTGAAATTGTCTCATAATGAAAACAAATGTTTTTTGTTTTTTTCAGAAAGCGGGACACCACAGACACCAATACTAAACACTTAATGCTTCACTCTGGGACACACAATAAGTTTATTGAAAGGAAATCACAAGAAAACACAAATGGAGAATCCTGAGATAATATGTAAACTGACAATGAAATTCACTCAATACAAATTAATGGACCTATGGTGCCACCAGCACACAACCATTCACTCACAATGGGGAGCAGGGGAAAGACAGGCAAATTAACAACTCCAAGGTGAGCAGGTTTCTCACACGAGCAGCATGGACCAGCCCACAACCACGGTTCCCAATTGGTCGATGGAAGAGAGAGCGAAGTGCAGAAAGAGAGAGGAGCTGGATAGTGAGCTCCAGGCTCACCACACTGGCTCCAACAGGTTTCTGGCTCTTATCACTCCAACTGACTACCCACCGCCAAGCGTGGCCCCTTTTATCTCCTACCACATGACAGCGCCCTAGTGCCCCTCCTCCTAGACCCACTATGCGAGTCATGTGCCATGCAGGTGCTGCTATGGTGACATCACGTGGGTCTGCTGGACTTACGGCACCCCTCAAACCATTGGGGACTGTGGGGAGGTTCTAAAAGCCACACATGGGAAGCAGACATGTCCAAAACCATTCTGGTACGACCTGTCCTCACCTTGCCTGGTTGCCTTGCCTGATTCACAGAGAGGACATGTCTGAATTATGCTTTCCTACCTAATGCCTATGTCAACCATACCCCCCTCATGGTATACATAACCAGAGTTGGTGTCAAAGCCACTCAATGCTCGCCTGTTTATACATTTATCGTTTTTAAAAGACTCGTCTAATAATTAATATTTTTTATAAAGCATTGCAGTGAAGTCTGATCCAAATAATTTTAAAGCAATATATGTATTTGTATATTGTAATCAGTAACAAGAGCGCAAGTGAGCACAATATACGCCCGAACAAGAAGGTATATAAAGAATTGTGCTACTACATGGAAAACAGCATCCTGGTTGCCATGGCAACCACTTTAGATGACGAACGTATGTCGCGACACACCGTCTCCACAGTCTGTACCTATGTACCAAATATGAAACGTGAAAGTTGAAAACTTTGGGAGTTAGAGTGCGGACAGGAACGGATGGAAAACAGCATCCTGGTTGCCATGGCAACCACTTTAGATGACGAACGTATGTCGCGACACACCGTCTCCACAGTCTGTACCTATGTACCAAATATGAAACGTGAAAGTTGAAAACTTTCGGAGTTAGAGTGCGGACAGGAACGGACGGACAGACGGACGGACGACCGGTATCACATAATACGCCCCGATATATATATATCGGGCGTATAAAAAAGTGTGGTAGATAAAAACATTAGAAAGGAAAAAATAACTTGCACCAAAAACTTTAACATTTTCACGCTCACGCCGGGGGTATCGCTATAGCTCTCTGTTCTTCGAACAGGCGAGCTAAAAACAGGACAACTTCACTCTAATGGGTTCCTGGTAATAGAAAATGCTCAAACCTAAACGAACACACAGGCCACGCTAACTGAACATGATACCTAATTCGTACCCCCTCCAATGTAATGATATGTTCTTGAAAGTCGCATCTATACTTATCAACAATTCCCAAGCCCATGCCTGTATTATACCATCTGTGGATCACTCATGGTGTTCTGTTCTTTTCAGAGTCATTGAATGGTGAACTTTTCAAAGCTTGAGCAATGCATGGTTGTAAATCTTTTATGCAAGCAAATTCATGACCACAAGGTTTCTGTGTTAAGGAAGAATAACCCTCATTTTAACATAATGCTACAATGGTGGAAGGAGTTTAAACATTGCAGGGAATCGATCGGAGGTGGCCCCATGTTTGGACAACCCTGAGACGCGTACAGTCCAGAAACGATCTCTGCTGTGGAGAACATGATAATGTCTAATTGCTGAATCAATCGTTACAACACTTGTAGAACAGTTTGCCATTGCAAGCATTGAAACCATTATCCATAAACAGCTTGGTGTATTGATGGTTTCTGCCAGGTAGGTGCGTCAAAACCTCAATGTGCAAGATCACCAACAGAGTGGAGACCAGTAAAGAGGTGCTGGACTTCAACATTCATCCACCCAAGTTTTTGTCATGTCTGGTTCCTGCTGATAAGGCATGGTTTCACCAATGTGATGGATATCAAGAATGAATCAATGCACTGGAAACACTGGGCATCTCCACCAATGAAGAAGTTGCACACCCAGTCCTCAGCAGGCAAGATGGCCTGGCAAAATAGTCTATCGGTATGCACAATTGCCTCTGAGCCGTCTACCATGGGTTTGAATCTCGACCAAGTAAAACTGTCATCCTGGTGTCTCGCAGGTAGGCAAGGCATCAATGTGTGTGCCGTCCCTCAGATGGACATTAAACTTGGCTGCATACAAGATAAACTAGAGAGTTCATAGAACACTTTACCCCACTCAACCTTCAAAAAAAAGACATGGGAAGGATCTTTTAAACTCTTGCTTTTCATTTCAGAGCAAAATCTATATTTATATCGAGCTGCGATTTTGTCTTAATCTCGATAATCCCCAACGCTGAGCACGAGTGGCACATTTGGTTGGTCGGGATGGTGTAAAATTGTATAATATTTTGTCCAAGTACTGCTAAACTGGAGGTTTTTGGAAGTGCCAACAAGGCGATTTGTGTTCTCGTGTTCAAGTGCATAATTCAATTGAAATAAAATAAAAGTTTTCAAGGCTGTAGAACAAAAAAAGTATTGTGACGCATCCTATCTGCTCTCAGATAACTTTGCAAGTCTGAGGCGTTTGTAAAAAATACCACGGACGCCGTCTACAACACTCATCTCTGGCCAGATCTTCACACCCAGGGTTGGTTTACCGTACCTGAGAGATAGGGAACCACGCCAGAAACTGCGCAACAGATGTCAATTGTCCGAGCATACCAGCATTACATGCTGCACCGTATCATCTATCAGAGGCCAATCAACCCTGGGTCAATGGTGCTCAGGTATGCTATATCACGATCAAAGCAGGACAAGACAAGTTAAGACAGTTTCAAGCTTGTATTGGCAATGGCAGGCAAGCAAGTATTTACAACATGTATAACATTCCCATTACCTCTACACGACATACCTGCCCTTGGAATTCAATCAACCAATCAATTGGCACTTTAACTATTGGATCCAGATATCTGAAGAAGTGACACACTGGAGGATGGGTAATAAGAGTTGGAGGTGGGAAAGAAGTAGTTGGGGTCTTTTACGTGCCCCGACACACCTGAGTTGCTGCCGCACAATGGTCTGGCCTGATGGTCCTTGGATTCACCTCCTCACGCTCTCTCCTCCACTCCGCTTGCACTCCCTCGGAATACCCAATGGTACAACTGCACGTGATGGTGCTCCGCTTGCACTCCCGGGGTTTGAGTGCCCAATTGTACGGATGGCTGCATGCGTTGGTATGCAGCAGTTCATGATGGGAGAATGGCTGTTGGGGAGCCACGATATAGCCGGGCAACAAAGTGAGGCGATCGGGTTGAAGTGAAGATGCGTCGGGGCATGAGATTAAAAGGTGCATGGGTGTGTGGAGACGAGAAAGACGTTCAATGTAATTGAAAGGCGCTGAAGGAGTGAGTGATAAGAAGCGAAAACGAGTGAGGTGAAGCGAAGAAAAGGAAAGACAGAACGAGGTGCCATAACAAGCAGGAAATAATAACGCAAACAAAAAGCAGAATAAAGCGAAACAACACACATAAACACACAGACACACACACACACGGCTAATCAAGCGACATACGCTGGTAAAGTGAATACATAGCGGGATGTCGAAGTGTACGCACAGAGCCGGCCATGCACACATGCTCCGCTAATAAAAGCAAACATACCTCTGTGATGTGTCAGGTATTTATTAGCCCTTTTCTTCCCCCCTCCCCGCAGCACTTTCCGCTTGCTGCTCTGCCCAGCAACAGTTCATCATTGGCTGACCCACAAATCTTTCGGGAAAGGAGGAGGTCCGAGGTTCCCCTTAATTTTGAGATGGTCCTTCGCTTCCTGCCACTTGCGGGCGAACTCACACTGAGGGCTCTCGTGGCCAGTCAGTGTGTGACAGGATTGATTTCTTTGTGCCGTGCATGCGCGATCTCGCACATGGCCAATCCATGTGCAGGACGTGAGAAATGGCTCAAGTCCTCAAAGCAAAGGCTAAAGCATATGTACTTTAGCTAAAAGTCAACGCATATCTATCCACGTAAATACACCTTATTCTTAAGAACTAATCAGAATACTATGGTACATAACTAGCTTAATCCTATGTGTTGGTGGTTTGTTTTCCCCAGGGGCTTACCACTGTCACAGTATTGTTTTTGGAAGTTTACCACTGTTGAATGTTGATGCACCCTTTTTTTAACCGCACCTTATTTAACACGTTAAATTAGTTCATCACACCTGTTATTTGTGTCCTTTATGACATCCCTAAAACCAGTCAGTTTCCTGTTTGGAATGATTTTCAATTTTGTTTCACTGCCAGACAGGCAGAGCAAACCAATCACCAATTACTCCTCTGTGCGCATTCGCACTCGGGACGAGATTCCGTACAATTTTCCAATTTCAGAGCCAAAGTACTACTAAACTGCAGGTTCATATTCCGATTACTGTTCTACAGTGTTCAAAATATATAATTCAATTGAAATTAAGAAGTTCCTCGATAATAGACTAACGTCTGTAGACAGACAGACAGAATGAGTGAATCAATTGCTTTTAACCCCACTTTGTGCTTGTGCTTAACCCCATAAACGAAGCCGGAAAGATTATGACCTACATCTTATGTCATTCAAAAATGGTGCTGCTGATTGACGACATGTCGCACAAACTATGATCCCTGATCAATAATATGCTGACATGCTGGGCCAGCTGCAGGAAGTCATCCACGAAAGCGTCCAGATGTTGGTGGTGGTCGTATGGCAGCTTAGCTGCCGGGGTAGCTATCATTTCTTGAAGCGCGACTGTGTCGCTGATGCAGTGCCCCTCTACCGGTACACACACTGGAACTGGTACTCATTTCGCCGACCTCGGAAGGATGACAGGCTGAGTCAACCCCCTGGTGTATTAATTCAGCGGCCGACGGGGCTTGAACTCAGGACCCTAGGATCCCAAGCCACCCCAACCACTAAGCCACCACCAGGCTCTGTCCAGATGTTGACGTGTGGTGTTCTGCTGCTGTACCTCAATGTGCCAGTTCACAATGGGACAATTGCACAAGGCGTCATTCATCAGTGTTGGTCGCACAATTGAATCATCCACCTGTTCTTTTTCTTCTGTTTTGAGCACAAAGTCATTTGAACACGAATGATTGTGCAGTTGCTGCATATCTGGATGTGTTGGTTGGAGTTGGACAGAATGGTTTTAGTATGAGTGTATATCATGAAGTTGATGATTTCAGTTTCCCTGTCGTCTTGTTCACCTTTCCAGGAAGCAATGTACCAATTAAAATGGGTTACAATATCTTTTCATCTCAGCTACTTAGATTTTCAAGAATTTGTTCGTTAAAGGATGATTTTGTGGAACATGCGGAGAATGTTTTTTCCATCATGTTAAACAGAGGATATTTGGCTGATTGTTTGATCGGATCTTGTGAGAATGTCTTTGGACTCCATCATCACTTTTTTATTGAAGTTTGTTTGGTTTTCATGTAAACATGTTCCTATTGCATTGCATTTGATATAATAATAATTAATTAATTATTTTAGTGAGGTCAATTCTTTAATTAATATTATTGATTAAACATATATACATATATATATATATATATATATATATATATATATATATATATATATATATATATTGTTACGGCTGTGGAAATTCGCATTACACCATGAAGGGCCCGTAGGTGAGATATCTCCAAGTACATGTGTAGTTAGCCGAAACCCATTGTATAGAGGGAATTTATGTGATCCATTCGGGCTGCGACACTTTGAGTTAACCATTTTTTCTGTTCTATCTTTATTTTGATCCAACCACATCTCAACCGCCATCACAACAACAACAACGCCAACAGCCACGACCTTTACCTTCACAACTCGCTCCCACATCATCGCATCACCCCCATTCCCAAACGGCACCATAACCATCAAACCGCCACCGAAAACCCTCCACCACCTTCATCTCTCTCCTTCTACGGCCATTCCCGCACCACCTGTGAACACTGAGCGTCGGGCTGTCTCGGGCCCGTTCAGCGATTGGTGCCAAACGCACCGAGCCGCGAGCGCAAATAGCGGCCTTTCCGAGGGAAAGGCCGGATCAAGAACGCTACACGCCCACTTTTGCTCCGTCCAATTAGCAAGCGCGGGGCGGCTTGGCCCGCTTCCAGGCCGCTCTGTGTGAAATCGATATATGCAAATTCTAGGATCAGGGAGATTCACGCCCCCTTTCCTCCGACCAATGGGTGAGCGTGGCTCCGCCCCCGAGGTCATCCTGATCCGAATATTTGCATATTAGCTGCTCCTGCCGGCCTATAAGAAGGCGAGCGCAAGGCAAATAAAGTAAGTGGAGGCGGGTGGCGAAGTCATCGGTGTGGCAAAGAGTTGGGTTCTGGAGTCGGCTGAGAAGAGTTGCGGGAAGAGGCAAAGGAGCTCGGGTCCGAGGCGAGAAGGACGGCGGTCGGCGACGAGGTCGCGGTGTGGGATCGCTCGTCGCGGGACCCAAGCCAGCCAGCCATTCTCCTCCCCAGGGCATCAACAATTCCCCCTTTCCCCGCGCTGAGATAGTGCAAAAAGGGGCCCCATTCCCACCCCACTCCAAACGTCGTGCCAACGAAACCGCCAAGGAGCACGGAGTCGGGGCACAGCCGCGCGGCACATCTGCGGCTCGTCCGCCAACGCGTCACGAGGATGCGGGTAGGACCCCCCCCGGTCTCGCGGGCCTGGCCGCTCCTCCAGGTCACGCGCACATTTGGCCTACAGGCCTGTCTGCCCCCTTGTTTATGAGGGTGGCTTTTTTCTTTGCTTTTGTGTAAATGTGTGTTGGTGCCGTCTGTAAAGTAGAACTGTATAAGTGTTGCCGTGTGTACGCGTATTCGGTTAACTCTTGCTTGCTTTATATGTGCATTTTGATTATTGTGGCTGTATATACGTGCTTTCCGTGTGCGCGGAATAAATGTGCATTGTGTGAACTGTTTTCCCGTTTCGCTTCGTCTTTTCTTTATTGACCCTCCATCCTGCTTCACGTAAAGGGTTCGTAGTGGGTGCAAAACGCCCGGTAAATAATCTGAACCGTCGAGGTCGACGATAACACCGCTCGGTTATCCCGATAGTACGGAACGGGCCGCCCAAGCGGCTCGTGTCCGGAGTCGACCTTCGGCGAGGTACGATCGCCCGGTTTACCATCCGCGTGGGTACTTAGGTAGGTCGAGTTTGGCGAACAACCCTATCCTACGCGGGTGGCCGATTGGCACGATTGTGGTGAGGTCGAAAGGCCCACCCGTGACTGGCTCCGGGCGATAGTTCCCGGAGGGTCACGACTGAATTGTCCGTCCGGTGGGCGACGTGCCGCGATCCGAGTTACGTGGCCGTTCGCACGCCGGCGGCGCGAATTCGCAACACTGGTGTACAGGAGTGAGATTCAAATCCCCCTCGTCTCCAAGCTAAATTCACGGGAATCGGTTCAGGGGTGAGGAGGAGCGACCCCGATCCCTCCAAATTACGAGCAGCCAAATTAACCCTTACGAGAAATAAGATGGAGTCTCAAGGCGAGCGGGAGCCGGGGGTAGATATGGATTTAGAATGTGTAGAATCCATGGTCCAGGATGAGATCCCCATGCAGGAAATGTTGGTTGTGCAGGAACAAGAACTCCCCAACCGAACCCAGAGCCCGAAATGGGCGCGGCAGCGGCCGCGTGTATGACACCCCCCTCCCCACCTCCGTCAAGTTCCTTCCCGGCCCCAGTGAAACAGACCGACCGAGGCGATTCGGCTTCGTCGGAGTCGGCTGAAATCAACAGAGTGGGGAAATGTTGATGCGGATGATGCAACAAATGAACGAGAAAATGGAAACAAACACAAACGAAATGAAACGAATATGGAAACAAATGCGCAGGAATGAAGGAAGAAATGAAAAAAATGCGGGATGAGATGCAGCAAATGGGCCGCAGCCTGCAGGCGGGCATGAAGGCAATAACGGGGGAGTGCGTAATGGCGACCACGTGTGGGACAAACGAGCTGGGAGGGGGTGCAACGGTTGCCAGGCCCGCAATGGAGGCGGGTGAGGAGAAAATAATTCAGGGGACGTGTTTGGCGAGACGCGTGGAGGTGACGCAAAGGGAAAAACTAAATGGGGTGACTGCGACGTGTGAGACGAGACACGAGGTGACGGAGACGCAGGAGTTGAAAGAAATAACGGAGAAATTAAAGGAGGTAGAAGTGACGACAGAGATAATAAAGGAAATAAAAATGGAGAAGAGGGAAGCAACAGAGACAAAGAAGGAAGTAGAAGTATTGCCAGAGACACGGGAGATAGAGAGTGAATTGGACGGGGTTAGTGACGAACACACACACATTGGGTATGGAGGACCATGAGGGAGCTGGCGGACTGTTTCGTGACCCGGTGCAAGCAGCTGGATGGCCTCCTCAGGAACGAGGGAAGGGAGTTTGCCCCTTGAAGCTGATCACGACCAGGTGGGTTCGGTCGTGCTTTGCGAGGTCGAGGGGATGAGTGCTGCGAACGGGTGCACGCCGAGCTTGGGGGGTAAGAGACCCCGGAACCCTTGTGGGGACACGAATCCCAGTGTGGTTGTCCCGGTGTGTGTGGTGCAAGGTGTGATGCGCCCCGTGTGTGGAAGGACCCGTGTGTGAGTGGTGTGGTGCAAGTGTGCCGAAGTGCGTGCCTCCAGCATGCCGTGTGTGGATGAGGCACCGTGTGTGGAAGGAGCCACGTGTGCAAGGGGATGGATGGCACGAGTGAGTGAGCGGCCGAGTGTGAGGGAGACCGTGTGTGTGAGGTAGCTGTGGGTAAGGGGAGATGTCGGTCGGCATGCGTGAGCATGCAGCCGCGTCTTCCGGGGTGAGTGTAATGGTGAGGTGTGTTAGTCTCGTGACACGCGGGAGTTTGAGCGCGTGGTGGGAATGGAGACGACGACGGCGACATGTGAGGGACAGGGGCCGGGTAGCGGCCGTAGCTGCATTGGGGAC
>CM068965.1:50878969-50889324 GCA_035128595.1 Eptatretus atami | reverse complement strand
GTTTTACAACCGGGTCAAAATTCAATCCCAGGGTGGAAAGCTCAGAGGCCTACACCATCCTACCAGGCCAGGCCATGAGAGCCATAAACATGATCATTTCGTACAATCAAGCTAAAAACAACTCGATGCAATAAAAGCAAGTGTTCAAATTCCCAAAGGATGACATTTTCAAAGGGAAATAACGATGGAAGCTTGAGTGCTTGTCTAAGCTTTGTCAAATTGGAGTTTCATGAAGAAAGGAAAGCAAAAGTTTGAAAGGACAAACTGCAAAGCTCCTGTTGTGAGTGCTAGTGTGGTGAGCTACGTAGTGCAGCATTGTGGGCAATGTGGTGTATTCTCTTTAATGGAAGAAATCAGGAATGTATATTCATTTGAAATAGGTGTATTTTGGTTTCTCAGGATTTTCATATCAGCTCAATGAATTAAACCACCTATATTTTTTTTGAAGTCAACATCGGCCAAAAGGTCAACTGAGGTGAACAGTCAACTAACAGCTTGGTTTCTCAACAAACCTGATGAGGGTATTGGGAGGGCATGATTACATCAGCAACTCAAAGTATCACGAATCAGAACCATATGCTGGAACCAGATCAGCGGGTATGGGAGAGTGTGGACTAGATTTCTTTAGGAATGACATGTCTTGGCCCCCCAAAGGTGATTCCACACATCAGGAAGAGTAGGTGGCGAGAGTGAAGTGGAGATGTCCCATTGACCATCGCCAACTAGGTACAACCCATTCCTGTGTTTGGGTGGATTTGTGAGAAAAAGGAGACGAGGGCTCAGAATGAGTGGACGTGGCTGCATAGTCGACGGACCTAGAGTGCGTGTCTTGGCTTGGTGCTGGGAGATGATGGGAAAGGAGCTAATGATGTGCTCCAGGAGCGAGAATGTGGAGTTTGAGAATATGAGGGTGTTGTTCCCATCCCTTTGGGATCCTGGGAATTTGCAAGTTGTTGTGGGCAGAGCCATGACCCTTTGAGACGAGCTCAGCAGTTGTAAGAAAGTTTGGCCAGAGGATGCTTGTGCTCAACATGACGGATTTGTGATGAACCGATTTTTAGCTCACATGGAATGTAGTTGCGGTGAGCTTATGGGATGGCGCGTCGTCCATCCGTAAGCACTTGCAACTTCTCTGAAACTACACACGCGATTTTGATGAAACTTGACCATAACCTTCATCATCTGGTACATACCAAAGTTTGTTCACGGCATTAAAATATAAACAAAAGAAATCGTTCCCAGCATTGAAAAGAAAATCCATCGGTATTTACTTTCTTCTCCGTTACATATTTTGTGGGTCATCCATGCCTACCAGTGGATCCCTGGTCATGATATCCAGTCGCTACGAGGTGAGCGCCCAGGGGTATTGCCGCTATTTTCCCTTCCATCATCCCTCTTAGTTCTTTCCACAAACCCCGTACTCAGAAGAGACTTTAAAATAATTTGAACATAAAAATTGTTTATAGCCTTGCTAATGTGTAGCAATACCATAATATTGGGACGGTTCTGTGACAGTCATCCCCCAAGACAATGACACGCAACATATAGTGGTTCCTGAGATAGTTATGTCATTCGTATTCATTCCAGATCGTCCTTCCCCTTATGTCTAGTGAGTTTATGGGTCAATATGTGTTGTGTAGGCTTTAGGCAGGTTTCTCTTGAGAAGAAAGCAATTGCCTTTGGGGATGACGACTTCGCAGAACCGTCACAATCCTCACTATACTTCACGGACCGGTGTTTGTGTGTGTGTTTGTGTGTGTGTGTTTGGGTGTGTGTTTGTCACGCGACTCCTCCGACAGTTCTGGGCCGATTACATCCAAAATGTCCTACATAGGATCAGCATGACCCCGATTAATGTGTACGGGTGTTTTTATCTTTGCCAGTGGTCTTGGGCAGAGGGGGTGGGACGCAAGTTCTCGATGTAAATGTGTATCGTGTAGCACCACGTCCAGGTGGGGAACTGCTTTTACAGTATTACAAGTCTCCCCCATTTTTACAGGACAGTGTTCCTGTCCCCACATTATCCTGCACAGCGAGGTGTTTTGAATTATTATTAGTAGGTATGTTTTTGCTTCATGCACATAACCCAGGTTATTTAGTTTATTTAGTTTACACTGGTACTCATTTCACCAACCTCAGAAGGATGACAGGCTGAGTCAACCCCACCTGGTGTTAATTGAGTGGCCAACGGGGCTTGAACTCTGTACCCTAAGATCCCATGCCCACCACCCTAACCACGAAGCCAACACCAGGCTTGGAACTCTGCTAGTATATATATATATATATAATTTGACAAGAGTTTTCTTGTTTGACTTGTATGCACTCCTGAACCACTACACGGATAGTTATGAGTTGAAAGTCATAGATTATTTGATCTGAACCTGATTTGATCTGAATAATCTGAACCACTACATGGATAGTTATGAGTTGAAAACGGGTGATTGTATCAAGGGTGTGCACGTGAGGGTTTTATGGGTAAATTAATTTCATAACACTTTAGGTTCAGAGTGGGGAGTGGTAGGGGGGGGGAGAAATGCAAATTCCCTGTGGCTGTAACTGAAGGCAGATTTTTTAGGGAGGGCTCAAAGATTTTGCGGAGGTCAATCAGATACTTTCAAGGGCTTAAGAAATCCAAAAATACTCCAAATATGTTTCTTAATAAATATCTCTCGCTCGTTAAGAATAGAATAAGACGAGAAACACAAAGCAAAATATATTTATAGGCTCTGAAATTTTAGGTTGGCCTGGCCTGCCTCGAGTTACGGCCATGGGTTTAACCAGCCCTTAAGGAATGGTTCTTCGCTAGTTGTGTTAAAATATTTCTATATGTCAATATTGTTACCTGAATAATTCTCCATGGACAAACCGATTTTAAATTGTGTGCAATAAATTTCGAGCTCATGTTTTACATAAATTGTCCTTGTGGTTCCTCTTGCCAATTTGGTTCCTGCAAAATGTTGACAATCACCTTCGATAGGATTAGTTAGTTGGCTCCACTGTAATTGAAATTGCTGTTCGGTTACTCTTACACCAAGGTTACAGCAAGCTCGGTCATTAAGACGTGGCATGTGACCCCGGGTCACACACGAGCTTGTTCACAGGTCGAAGTGAGATGTCAACACAATGCGATGCCAAAAGGATCTCACAGGCAATGCTTTAATTATCTGCTGCCTTGTCACTTTCACTTTGCTCACAACTGTTCTTCTTGACTGCTTCTTATATAGTTTTTATAATGTTTTTTAAAGGTCACTTTAGAAATGCAAATAAAACGTCTTTCTCCACCAAATTGAGAACACTCGCTTTATGTGGACAAGCACCATTTTGTTACAATTGTTCTTCTGTATGGTAAAATTATCTGGATTATCACATTTATTGATTTTATCAGATCACCAGCAAATGTTGTAATAGTATTTCAATGTGCTCCATAAAAAGGGAGAAACGGTAAGAAAGCGAAATAAAACATGGAGGGAAATTTGTGCATGCGTTTTGGGTGGGTCGCCATTTTTACCTCCGTCCACCGTAGGTGGACCGTAGGTTATGTTTTCACCCCTGTCTGTCTGTTTGTCACTGAGAAGAAAAAAAAAGAATTTGTCAAGGATGTTGATCTGTTCTGTTTGTTTGTTTGTTTGTCTGTCTGTCCGCTTGCTTGCAGCCCAAAACGCTCAGCTGATCGCTCTGAAACTTTCGGAGATTGCAGGTGCTGTCCCTGCGATGATCGATTGATGGTCAAAGAAAGGTCCACAAAGGCCAAAAGGTCAACATAAGCCAAATTTCTAAAATTGTCAATATTTATCCGATCGACTTGAAATTTGAACAGGATTTTCATATCAGCTCAACGAATTAAACCACCTATATTTTTTTTGAGGTCAACATAGGCCAAAAGGTCAACATAGGTGAACAGTCAACAACTTCGGTGCAATTTCTAAAATCCTCAATTTTTTTTAACAGGATTTGCATATCAGGTCATTGAATTCAACCACCAATTAGGCCAAATTTCTAGAATTGCAATTTTCATCCGATTGACTTGAAATATGAAGAGGATTTGCACATTTGGTCATTGAATTCAACTTCCCATTATTTTTGAGGTCAACATATTCCAAAAGGTCAACATCTACGGTGCAATTTCCAAAATCCTCAATTTTAATCAAATTGACTTGAAATTTGAAGAGGATTTGAATATCAGGTCACTGAATTCACCCACCAACTATTTTTGAGGTAAACATAGGCCAAAAGGTCAACATAAGCTGGAATTTCTAAAATCATCAATTTTCATCTGATCGACTTGAAATATGAAGAGGATTTGCACATTTGGTCATTGAATTCAACTACCCATTATTTTTAAGGTCAACATATTCTAAAAGGTCAACATCTACGGTGCAATTTCCAAAATCCTAAATTTTAATCCAATTGACTTTAAATTTGAAGAGGAGTTGAATATCAGGTCACTGAATTCACCCACCAACTATATTTGAGGTCAACATAGGCCAAAAGGTCAACATAAGCTGGAATTTCTAAAATCATCAATTTTCATCTGATTGACTTGAAATTGGAATAGGATTTTCATATCAGCAAACTTAATTCAACCACCAATTATTTTTGAGGTCAAAAGGTCAACCTCAGCCTAATTTCTAAAATTGAGAGATAGGGCCAAAAACTATAGATATATCATGATATCTCAAAAAGTTGTGGACGAGTTATGACAAAACTTGGTGGATGAGTTGGTTAGGTGACAAGAACAAGCCGATTCGTTTTTGGTTCAGATCCAGCCTATCAGTGGGATACAAAGCGTAAACAGTTCAGCCTGGCAGAGATGTGTGCTCTACCGATTGCCGTTCTACTTTGTTCTGTTTTGCCAAGTGTCGCTCTATGAGTGATTTGTCATTTGTTTGTTTCTCTGTCCGCTCACCTACAGCCCAAACCACTCAACCGATCATTCTGAAACTTTCGGAGATTGTAGGTACCGACTCTGTGACAGGTGACGAGAGGTCAACAAAGGCCGTATTTCTAAAATTGACAATTTTCATCTGATTGACTTGAAATTTGAACAGGATTTTCTTACCAACTCACAGAATTCAACCACCAATTATTTTTGTGGTCAACATTGGCCAAAAGGTCAACATAGGTCAAAGGTCAACAACTTAGGTGAAATTTCTAAAAACCTCAATTTTCATCCGATTGACTTGAAATTTGAACAGGATTTGCAGATCAGGTCACTGAATTCAAACAACAAGGTGGTGAACATCAGTGGTAATGGTTGTTGAGCAATGGCAGCAGTGTTGTAGTGTAGTAGTAGTGTGGAGATTCATGATGGAGATCGTTGGTCATTCGTTGTGGTTGTTAATGGCGAAGGTAAGCGAGCTTGCGTTGTGGTTCAATGGTATGGCGATTCTTATAAAGGCATTGTGGTGGTGTATGAAATGCTGCAATGTTGGGATTTGAGGCTGGTGAAATCTGAGGTGTAACATCTGTGGGATAATGGTGTGTGATTTGAATGGGAAATGGTGCACATATGCAAATGATTTGCCCATGTTGCTCTGGTCCTTGGTGTGCATGCATGCATAAAGGCCCTGTCACACCTTGACGATTTAGCCAGCGTATGAAAAATTTGTCTAAAACGCTGGCACACGTCTCTAGGATCACGCGTCGAATACGTTATGGGTAAGTTTTGTATACGTTAAGAGCACGCTGAAGCACGCTGGCATACGTCGTAGTACGCTGGCATACGTCGTAGTACGCAGAGCTCGTCGACAAATTTTAACATGCTTGAAATTTTTTCGACGTATGCCAGCGTATGACTCACACGTTCCGCATACGCTGGCCATAAGTTGTAGGCACGTTACGCGATCGTTGACACACGTCGACACACGTTACTTGTAAGTTACTCATAAGTCGAAACACGCCGAGGTAATGTTTAGCGTACCCGAAACTTATTTCTAACCTGAGAGTAACGTGTTGTACTCACGTTACGCGATCGTTGACACACGTCGACACACGTTACTTGTAAGTTACTCATAAGTCGAAACACGTCGAGGTAATGTTTAGCATCAGTGTTCCAGACTCCCTGGTTTTTTTTTATTATTATTATTTTTCTTCAGTATGACGGTGATGTTGACACTTCGATTTCTAGTGCGGTTATAATGTTGTTGTTCGTCTTTCGGCTGCTCCCGTTAGGGGTCGCCACAGCGGATCATCCGTTATGATCCGCATACTGATTTGGAATAGTTTTACACCGGATGCCCTTCCTGACGCAACCTGGTCGCCTCTTACGACACAGGGATAAGGATTGGGTTTCGCCATGATTTCAGGCTGCCCTACACCCTCTCATAGCGCGGCCCAGCGCAGAGCTCCCGTCCTCAAGCGATCCTCCAACCCAAGCCTCCGAGTAGCCGGATTACAGGCGCACGCCACTACGCCCGGTAGTGCGGTTATAATATAATATAATTAATAGGCTGACGCTCAACGATTTAAATCATAACTACACTAGAAATCGAAGTGTCAACATCACAGTCATACCGAAGAAAATTTTTAAAAAAAAAACCAGGGAGTCTGGAACACTGACGCTAAACATTACCTCAACGTGTTTCGACTTATGAGTAACTTACAAGTAACGTGTGTCGACGTGTGTCAACGATCGCATAACGTGCCTACAACTTATGGCCAGCGTATGCGGAACCTGTGTCATACACTGGCATACGTCGAAAAATTTTCAACATGCTGAAAATTTGTAGACGTATTTGGCGTACTATGACGTATGCCAGCGTGCTTCAGCGTGCTCTAACGTATACAAAACTTACCCGTAACGTATTCGACGTGTGCAAGCGTATTCGGCAAATTTTTCATACGTCGGCATACGCTGGCTAAAACGTCAAGGTGTGACAGGGCTTAACACTTCGATGTCTAGTGCGGTTATGATTTGAATCGTCGAGCCGCACCTTTTACTAGGCTACGCCACGTGATCGTCGGCGATACGCTGCGCGCGCTATGCATAAGTTAGACTATCGTTGGGCATAGGTTGTGACGCCGACAACCGCTCAGCATTCGTTGATATAAGTTATCTATTGTTATCGAAACGTTGTGTACGTTACTAATACGTTATGCATACGTCCAACTCGTTATGAATACGTCCAAAACTGGAAAAAAACATCAATAGTTCAGTGTACGCCAGCGTTTTACATACATTTTGATACCTTGCCATACGCTGGCTAAAACGTCAAGGTGTGACAGGGCCTTGAAGGAAGGAGAAGTTTGTGTGTGCAGCAAAGCAAATAATGTAAAGAATGAAAGATGGGTAAAGAAAGGAAAGAAAAACACTACATAAAGCCCACACAATGCATATTGTCACATAAACCCACGACACCTAAAGGAAGAGCTATCTAAAATGAATGCTAATGAAATAACCGTCTTGGGAACCGCTATATGTTCTGTGCCCCTGCCTCGGGGGAGTGCCAGTTTCACAGAACCGCAGCACTGTTCTTGTTTGTACATTACTGTTTATTCATAAATTGTTAATTCAAATATTTTTAGTGCTTGTTGAGAAAAAGAAGATGTAGTGAAGATCTGTGTTCTTGCCTTATAAAGTTGATACATCTGGACCATGTCCTAACCTTAAGTTGTGCTCCTCATGGCCGTATCCTACCCACGAAGGGGGCACAGGTCCCCTCCCAGAATACATCATTTTCACTAAAACATCTCCACAACTACCTGAGCAATATGGATAAAATTTGGTACAATACATCAGGACAGTAAGGTTCCATGGGGTTGTGCTCCCATGCAGATCTGCCCATTTAAAAGGGATTAAAGGGGGTTTGCTCCAAATATTAGTATTTCATTCAAAAATCTTCTTTTCATAAACCAACAACCAGATCCAGAGCAAACTGGTCATGCAGCATCATGACCATGCCCCAACTTAAGTTGTGCTCCCCATTGCTATATCGTCCCTGGAAAAGGGGTCGCAACTTCCCTCTCCTCATCCCTCATATTCACTAAAACACATTTTCCTCACAAACTACATGACTGATTTAGACCAAATTTGATACTATACATCAGAACAGTAAGATCTCATGGGGTTGTACTCCCCTTCAGATCTGCCCCTATAAAAGGCTGATAAGAGGGGGGGGGTTCAACTCAAATTCAGTTATATTTTAAAATCATCTCAGAAACCGACAGCGAGATGCAGGCCATGAAACAGAAGGACATGCAGTTAAATTAAGTAAGTTGTGCTCCCCATAGCCGTACCACTTCAGGAAGGGGTGGGGGCATGACCCCTTCCCCTCGCCTGTTGAGGAAATAACCAACAGTCCCCACGGGGCAATTTATTAATGTCTTTGGTAAAACTCATACCAAAGACCGCTGACCTCAAAGACTCAGAGCAGATGCTACGACGATGATGATGATGATGATGATGATGGATGATGATGATGATGATGAATGATGATGATGATGCTACGACGATGATGATGATGATGCTACGACGAGGATGATGATGATGATGCTACGACGATGATGAGATGATAAGATGATGATGATGATGCTATGACGATGATGATGATGAGATATGATGCTACGACGATGACGATGATGATGATGATGATGGCTACGACGATGACGATGATGATGCTACGACGTGACGATGATGATGCACGACGATGATATTTAAGCAGAATAGTGAAATAACAATGAATGCTGGTTTGATGAACAAAGAAGCATAATTTCTCATGAAATGCTCGAATGTTGTGATTACAATAAAGAAATAAAAAGTCATGTAAGATTATACCAAATCATGTCCACAGGTTAAACTAGAAGGGCACTCGGTAGAGAGCATACTTCTGCCCGTAATGCCTGATCCACGAGAACATATCGAGCCCAATAACTTTTTGAGATATCGTGCTATATATCGTTTTGGCCCGATCTCCCAATGGCGAAGAATCACTTTAAAATCCCAGTAGTCAGATCCAGATCCGGATCATCACCAAAATCTAATCAGTTCATCCTTGTCACACACAAACCTGTCCACAAAATTTCATCCGGATCCATCACAACATCCACAACACAATCCATCCAAAAACAAATTTCACCTCAAAATAATTGGTAGTTGAATTCAATGACCAAATATGCAAATCCTCTTCAAATTTCAAGTGAATCGGATGAAAATTGAGGATTTCAGAAATATCACCTTAGTTGTTGACTTGGGACTATGTTGACCTTTTGCTCCATGTTGATCTCAAAAATAATTGGCTCGTTGAATTCAGTGACCTGAAATATAAATCCTCTTCAAATTTCAAGTCAATCCAACGAAAATTGAGGATTTTAGAAATCTCACTTTCGTTGTTGACCTTTGACCTAAGTTGACCTTTTGACCTCAAAAAACAATAGGCTTCTTCCTTATGACAAACTCTACCATATGGTGAAGTTTCGGGAAGATAGATTTAATATTGTGACCTGTAGGCGACAAACAGACAAACAGACAGAAAAACAAAATCGACGAACCAATAGACTTGAGAAAATCTTCGATTTTACAACTAACAAACAGAAAGGGGTGAAAACATAACCCCCTTCACCTTTAGTGGTGGAGGTAAAAATCCCAGTTATCTTCAGCTGAGGAACACATGATGCAGTTACACTATTCTCATCACTGTTATTGTCACTGACAATTCAGCATATCATTGTCAATGCCGAAATGGTATTCATCTATGTACTATCACATCTCTAATGGTATATTAACACGTGCAGAGAAGTTTGATGACATGTAGAATGAAAGCAAACTCACCAGGTGGATTGCTCCAGTTAATTACAGTTAGTCACTTCAAGTCTTTGCTGAAACATTTGCAGCTTGCTGTACTATGCTTTGATTTACATCTGCATGTCGTGGGTTCTTGATAAGCATCTGGAATTGGAGCTAACCTCTCTTAACGACCTGTAGAGAGAGATGTCGACTCTTTACTCCATTTGTGGTCTGCCTGAAAGCATATCTTTACCTGTAACTTTGCATGTGCAACACGACAGTTCCAACAAATCTTTGTCGGTGGTAACTGTCCAGTCCCTTTTGGTTCTTTCCAAAAGCAAAACTCAAGCTTGATCGATGGTTGCTGCATGGGGAACGCAATAGAGGTAACACACAAACTCTCAAGCTGAGCGAGTGCTCATCACGACCAATACACTTGACAAGGTCGGGATGTTCTTGGAAAGTTTTCCAGCAAGACTTCTAATCGTGACCTCAGAAGAATCAGTGGAATCACAACTGTTCAAAGCATGGACCTAAGGAGGTTATCCTTTATGTTCTGTGGCAGTGTCTTCGTGATGGTATCCAGCGATAATATTTTCGTTTCAGAGATGTTCCAGCTATCATCAATTTACCG
>CM068965.1:50824263-50872621 GCA_035128595.1 Eptatretus atami | reverse complement strand
TTTACATACATTTTGATACCTTGCCATACGCTGGCTAAAACGTCAAGGTGTGACAGGGCCTTGAAGGAAGGAGAAGTTTGTGTGTGCAGCAAAGCAAAATAATGTAAAGAATGAAAGATGGGTAAAGAAAGGAAAGAAAAACACTACATAAAGCCCACACAATGCATATTGTCACATAAACCCACGACACCTAAAGGAAGAGCTATCTAAAATGAATGCTAATGAAATAACCGTCTTGGGAACCGCTATATGTTCTGTGCCCCTGCCTCGGGGGAGTGCCAGTTTCACAGAACCGCAGCACTGTTCTTGTTTGTACATTACTGTTTATTCATAAATTGTTAATTCAAATAATTTTTAGTGCTTTGTTGAGAAAAAGAAGATGTAGTGAAGATCTGTGTTCTTGCCTTATAAAGTTGATACATCTGGACCATGTCCTAACCTTAAGTTGTGCTCCTCATGGCCGTATCCTACCCACGAAGGGGGCCACAGGTCCCCTCCCAGAATACATCATTTTCACTAAAACATCTCCACAACTACCTGAGCAATATGGATAAAATTTGGTACAATACATCAGGACAGTAAGGTTCCATGGGGTTGTGCTCCCCATGCAGATCTGCCCATTTAAAAGGGATTAAAGGGGGGTTTGCTCCAAATATTAGTATTTCATTCAAAAATCTTCTTTTCATAAACCAACAACCAGATCCAGACCAAACTGGTCATGCAGCATCATGACCATGCCCCAACCTTAAGTTGTGCTCCCCATTGCTATATCGTCCCTGGAAAAGGGGTCGCAACTTCCCTCTCCTCATCCCTCATATTCACTAAAACACATTTTCCTCACAAACTACATGACTGATTTAGACCAAATTTGATACTATACATCAGAACAGTAAGATCTCATGGGGTTGTACTCCCCATTCAGATCTGCCCCCTATAAAAGGCTGATAAGAGGGGGGGGGGTTCAACTCAAATTCAGTTATATTTTAAAATCATCTCAGAAACCGACAGCGAGATGCAGGCCAAACTCTTCATGAAACAGAAGGACCATGCAGTTAAATTAAGTAAGTTGTGCTCCCCATAGCCGTACCACTTCAGGAAGGGGGTGGGGGCATGACCCCTTCCCCTCCGCCTGTTGAGGAAATAACCAACAGTCCCCCACGGGGCAATTTATTAATGTCTTTGGTAAAACTCATACCAAAAGACCGCTGACCTCAAAGACTCAGAGCAGATGCTACGACGATGATGATGATGATGATGATGATGATGCTGATGCATGATGCTACGGCGATGATGGATGAATGATGATGCGATGACGATGAGATCGATGAGACGATGATATTTAAGCAGAATAGTGAAATAACAATGAATGCTGGTTTGATGAACAAAGAAGCATAATTTCTCATGAAATGCTCGAATGTTGTGATTACAATAAAGAAATAAAAAGTCATGTAAGATTACCAAATCATGTCCACAGGTTAAACTAGAAGGGCACTCGGTAGAGAGCATACTTCTGCCCCGTAATGCCTGATCCACGAGAACATATCGAGCCCAATAACTTTTTGAGATATCGTGCTATATATCGTTTTGGCCCGATCTCCCAATGGCGAAGAATCACTTTAAAATCCCAGTAGTCAGATCCAGATCCGGATCATCACCAAAATCTAATCAGTTCATCCTTGTCACACACAAAACCTGTCCACAAAATTTCATCCGGATCCATCCACAACATCCACAACACAATCCATCCAGAAAACAAATTTCACCTCAAAAATAATTGGTAGTTGAATTCAATGACCAAATATGCAAATCCTCTTCAAATTTCAAGTGAATCGGATGAAAATTGAGGATTTTAGAAATATCACCTTAGTTGTTGACCTTGGGACTATGTTGACCTTTTGCTCCATGTTGATCTCAAAAATAATTGGCTCGTTGAATTCAGTGACCTGAAATATAAATCCTCTTCAAATTTCAAGTCAATCCAACGAAAATTGAGGATTTTAGAAATCTCACCTTCGTTGTTGACCTTTGACCTAAGTTGACCTTTTGACCTCAAAAACAATAGGCTTCTTCCTTATGACAAACTCTACCATATGGTGAAGTTTCGTGAAGATAGATTTAATATTGTGACCTGTAGGCGACAAACAGACAAACAGACAGAACAACAAAATCGACGAACCAATAGACTTGAGAAAATCTTCGATTTTACAACTAACAAACAGAAAGGGGTGAAAACATAACCCCCTTCACCTTTAGTGGTGGAGGTAAAAATCCCAGTTATCTTCAGCTGAGGAACACATGATGCAGTTACACTATTCTCATCACTGTTATTGTCACTGACAATTCAGCATATCATTGTCAATGCCGAAATGGTATTCATCTATGTACTATCACATCTCTAATGGTATATTAACACGTGCAGAGAAGTTTGATGACATGTAGAATGAAAGCAAACTCACCAGGTGGATTGCTCCAGTTAATTACAGTTAGTCACTTCAAGTCTTTGCTGAAACATTTGCAGCTTGCTGTACTATGCTTTGATTTACATCTGCATGTCGTGGGTTCTTGATAAGCATCTGGAATTGGAGCTAACCTTCTTCATACGACCTGTAGAGAGAGATGTCGACTCTTTACTCCATTTGTTGGTCTGCCTGAAAGCATATCTTTACCTGTAACTTTGCATGTGCAACACGCAGTTCCAACAAATCTCTTGTCGGTGGTAACATGTCCAGTCCCTTTTGGGTTCTTTCCAAAAGCAAAACTCAAGCTTGATCGATGGTTGCTGCATGGGGAACGCAATAGAGGTAACACACAAACTTCTCAAGCTGAGCGAGTGCTCCATCACGACCAATACACTTGACAAGGTCGGGATGTTCTTGGAAAGTTTTCCAGCAAGACTTCTAATCGTGACCTCAGAAGAATCAGGTGGAATCACAACTGTTCAAAGCATGGACGCTAAGGAGGTTATCCTTTATGTTCTGTGGCAGTGTCTTCGTGATGGTATCCAGCGATAATATTTTCGTTTCAGAGATGTTCCAGCTATCATCTAAATTACCGCAACATTTTCAGAGAGAAATTGCAAGAGCAACAGTATCACATCTGAGCAACAGTCTCAGACAACTAGTTCATATCATCCAAGCACACATGGTCCCATTTACATCATTTATGTGATCATAGTTCATCAGCCATGGCAACATTGCAGCAAATGATTACACGTGCAGATGCCATTGCCCGTATCGCTGCGCCTTAACGAAATCCGTAAGGATTTCAAACATTCTCATGCAATGTTATTCACAGCATGAAGTTCGAGTTTTCAAAGTGGAGCTTGCCGAAAGCCTACTCAGATCTTTCTTTTGATGCTCATTTCCTCGGGCACCCCCACCACAAGACGGCCGTGAGGGTCGTGCCAACGACCCCCAATGTGCGGAGATGTTCCGCGGCGCAGTTTCCACCACGTCAACCAGAAAGTCTTTGATGCATCCACTGAACTTGTCATCACTAAACGTCTGTGGCTGCTTGTGCACATCACTGCAGAGTTTTTCTAGTTTTTCATGTTTACCTTCTTTAGAATGTTGAGTTACTCATTGTGAAAGATTCTTCATGTCCATGTCGTCATATTCATCATCGTGATAAAGTGATACCGGTGCTGAGAATTGATGGGTTTGGAGCATTTAATGCACATATTGATGTGCTGCATTGTCAGTGATAACAACAGTTATGAGAATCGTGTAAACTACATTGTGTGCTCCTGACCTGAGCATACCTGGGAATATTTGACCTGTGGACATGATTTGGTAATCGACATCACGCTTTATTCCTTTATTGCAAACACAACATACAAGTATTTCATGAGAAATTTTGTTTCTTTGTTGATCAAACCAGAATTCATTATTATTGCACTATTATCATTATTTTCATAATTGTCATCAATATATTGACTAGATATGCAACATTAACATGATCTATGTACTTTGTATTAACAACACAAGGCAAGAACACAAATCTTCACTACATCTTGCTTTTCCAAACGAAGCACGAATAAATTATTTTAAATTGACAATGAATCAATAATGATGTACAAACAATTAGAGCGGTAATTTACAAGCCAAAAATTATAATATAATCTCTTGGCGTCATACAAATTCATTTTCTGTGCACAAAATCTGTTCATTAATATGCAAATTGATGTAGTTTACAGGAATTTCCATCTCACTGAGAGATGGTACTTTACAAGTTAATAAAATTAATAATTACTCTTGTCGATTCAAATATTAATATCTTTGTTATTGTGTGACCGATTTCAATTCCGATTGCACGATTACAAAGAGGAATGTATGAAAGGTGGTTTTCATTATTACTATTATTATTTATTATTTATTATTATTCGTTTTTTTAATTACTAGTGCGGGCCCGTACGTGCGTGCGCGTACATGCAAAAAAAAAAAAAACAACAACAATTGTGACGTCAATCGTTCACGTCATAGCACCGTGTCCTGTCATTGGTTTGGTAAATAAATGGCCAGAACTTGGAACCACTTGTCCGATCAATATCAAACCTTGAAAAGGCACATCCACAGGGCCCAGCAATATACCTGGCAAGTTTCAATTAGATTGGACCAGTGGTTGTCGAGAAACAGCGGTCACAGACACACAGAAACACAGACAAGACACATGGACACAGACAGACACACGGACACACGGACACACACACACAGATTGCTGGAATATATGATGCTAGTACGTGCCCGTACGTGCAAAAAAAAAAAATTAAAACTGCGAGCCAGAAACAACAACCACACAGGCCGTTCCTTCACTCTCGCGTGCCTGTACGTGCGTGGCCGTACATGCAAAAAAATAAAAAAAAAATAACAATTGTGACGTCAATCGTCACGTCATAGCACCGTGTCCTGTCATTGGTTGGTAAATAAATGGCCAAACTTGGGAACCACTTGTCCGATTAATATCAAACCTTGAAAAGGCACATCCACAGGGCCCCAGCAATATAGCTGGCAAGTTTCAATCAGATCGGACCAGTGGTTGTCGAGAAACAGCGGTCACAGACACAGACAGACACAGGAACACACGGACACACGGACACACACACACACACACACACACACACAGATTGCTGGAATTACAGATGCTAGTACGTGCAAAAAAAAAATAATTAAAACTGCGAGCCAGAAACAACAACCACACAGGCCGTCCTTCGCTCTCGCGTGCCTGTACGTGCGTGGCCGTACATGCCAAAAAAAAAAAGAACAATTGTGACGTCAATCGTCACGTCATAGCACCGTGTCCTGTCATTGGTTTGGTAAATAAATGGCCATAACTTGGGAACCACTTGTCCGATTAATATCAAACCTTGAAAAGGCACATCCACAGGCCCCAGCAATATAGCTGGCAAGTTTCAATCAGATCGGACCAGTGATCGGTTGTCGAGAAACAGCGGTCACAGCACACACACAGACACACAGACAGACACACACAGAGATTGCTGGAATTATAGATAGACTAGTGCGTGCCCATACGTGCGTGGCCGTACGTGCAAAATAAAAAATAATTTAAAACCGCGTGCCAGAAACAACAAACCACACAGGCCGTTCCTTCGCTCTCGCGTGCTCGTACATACGTGGGCATATGTGCATGCCCGTACGTGCATGGCCGTACATGCAAAAAAAAAGAAAAAGAATTGTCACGTCAATTGTGACGTCATAGCACGTGTCCTGTCATTGGTTTGGTAAATAAATGGCCATAAACTGGGAAACACTTGTCCGATTTATATCAAACCTTGACAAGGCACGTACTCAGGTCTCCAGCAATATACCTGGCAAGTTTCAATTAGATCGGACAAGTGGTGTCGAGAGAAACAGCGGTCACACACACACACAGAAACACGGAAACACGGACACACGGACACACGGACACACGGACACACGGACACACGGATTGCTGGATTATAGATGCTAGTACGTGCCGTACGTGCAAAAAAAAAAAAATTCAAACTGCGAGCCAGAAACACAAACCACACAGGCCGTTCCTTCGCTCTCGTAAACGACGACTGGATTGGGGCATTGTGTTTATCTATAAATGCGGATAAGAAATCGAGAAATTATTAGAATACAGTAAGTCATCACTATCCGGAAGTGGTGCGTGCCCGTACGGAATGTTCACATGCATTCCACGAATTATCGCTTGCATTGAAGTAACAACTGCTGTGGTACTTACACACAGAGTTAATTAAAATCCAAATTAAAATCAAGTTTACCTCCCTGTCTTTGCTTGCCATGACATTCACTGCCATTGACCATTGCCACTCCTACGCCCACGGTAACGAGGCACCGATCCCCATCGTAACCGGCACGGCACGTGACGTCATCGTCGGCCGGCCGCGCACCGGGCGACGCAGCAACGTGTCCTGGTATGGTAACTAAATGCGCATCGGCCACGCCTCCGCAGCAACGTGTCCTGTCATTGGTTGGTAAATAAATGGCCATAACTTGGGAAGCACTTGTCCGATTAATATCAAACCTTGAAAAGGCACATCCACAGGCCCCAGCAATATACCTGGCAAGTTTCAATTAGATCGGACCAGTGGTTGTTGGGGAACAGCAGTCACAGACACTCACACACACAAAGAACACACACACAAAAACACACACACAAAGACACACACACACACACACAGACACACACAAACACATATATAAACACACACACAAACACACACAGACACACACACACACAAACACACACACACACACACACACACACACACCACCACACAACACACACCACAGATTGCTGGAATTATAGATAGATTATTGATTTAAATCATTATTTTTATTAATTAATTATATTTAATTATTTTAATTAATATATTTTAAAAATTGGTTTAAATTAATATAATTAATTATTTTTTTTTATTACATGCCTGGTGTTGGTTTAATGGTTAGGGTGGTGGGGTTGTGATCCAATGTGATACAAGGATCCTGAGTTCAAATCCCACTCAGCTGTTTAATTAATTTAAATTTAATTTTTTTTTTAAGTTTAAAATAATAATTAATATAATTACCAGGTGGGGTGGACTCAGGCTGTCATCCTTCTGAAGTCAGCTAAATGAGTACTGGGTTACTCGTACCCTCTGTTGGAGTGGTGACCTGTCTAAGATTGTGCCCAATAACCCAGGAGTCTGTTTAGGCAGAACCAATGCTCTGCACAGAGTCTGGTCCCAATGGATGGATTATTTTATTAGTATTCGTTTTAATTTTGTCATAATTTAACATATTTTAAAGAATTGTGTTTTTGTCGTTGTTGAGAAAAAAAGTCAATATTTCTGGCCTATGATGATGTACTTTGTGATTTTTCAGGCATTTGTTATCGGATGTTCACCGACCGTCGAAGTGTGTGTAATGGCTTTAGTAATCCTTAAATCATCATATTCCATGCACTTTTTATTAAGCACATCTTATCTGATGTGTCTGTCAATGAATAATTGATAAAACGTCAAATTTGACCCTTTTGACCTTGAAAATTACCTTCAAAGTCAAAATCAGAGATGGCATCCGCCCCATCATGTTCGGCATCCCGTGCCCTATAGAATTAGCATGGATGCCCTCCAACATGAAAGACATGTCCTCACTTTTTATAGAGAACTTTTTGAATGTTAGCAGGTCTACTATGATGCCTCGTATGCCATACTCATTCAAACTAGGAATATTCCTAATTTACCCACAAGTTATTTAACAATCTCCTCCAGGGATCACCAATTATTCAGCAATTCTGGAATGCTATATCAATGTCCTCCCCCCACCCCCCAAAGCATCTCCTCTTGCCCTCCCCACTAGGGTGTACCACTTTTGCAAAAGTAGTTGCTGGAATGAAGCACTATGTGCCTATCGATTCCACTAGTGAAGTTAGGTGATCGACCAAAGTTTGAAAATTTTCCCGCCTTTTTTGACCGCGGGCCGCCATTTTGAAATTTCAGGGAAAATCCATATTTTTGGAAATAATATTGATTTTTGAATATTTTTTAAAATATATTTCTCTGTGTTTAGATGGCCGAATGCACTTCAGTAGGCACCAGTATGATAATAAGTACCCCTAAATATTATTCACAACTTGTCCCAACATTTTGAGAAGGGGTTGGGGTATACTTTTTAATTTTTACATTATAGAACACAATTTTTACATTTTGAGAAGGGGTATACTTTTTAATTTTTACTGTCTAATACAAAAACACTTTATTCTGTAACTGTTTGAAATATGGAAATAAACAACTTAAAACTAAACTGCAGTTTGTAATCATCATACAGAGAGAGGTACACACAAAGTGCCACTGATATATTTGGAAAGGTGTCTCCAAAACCTTTCCTTGTAAAGTAGCTGAGCTTGGCTTCTTGGAGAAGTGCAGTCTCTCTGCTGGGCAAAGCTCACGAACTATACCATCTCACAAAGGGAAAACCCCAAGACTTGACTTAGATTCCCAGTTTCCCAGACTCATGTCTGAGTTGCTCTTGGTTATGGTTACACGAATCTGTAGCAACCTTGAAGTTATTGTGAACCATTTCGTATGCACAACATCTGGCTGCCACATCTGTGATAAGCTTATATATTATGACTAAGAATGTCTTGCAGTGGAACCGTTCTTAAAATTGATCCAGACCACAGAGAGTTTGAGATTTCTTCCCCTACTCAGCTTGTTCTTGTCACACACCAAACCTGTGCACCATGTTTCGTCCGAACCCGTCCATAACTGTTTGAGATATCATGCAATACATCGGTTTAGCCCTATCTCTCAATGGTGAAGAATCAACTAAAAAAAATATGTTATCCAAATCTGGATCATCACCAGGATTTAATCAATTCGTTGATTGTCAAACACCAAACTCATCTTCCAAGTTTCGTCTGAATCCGTCCACAACTTTTTGAAATATCCTGCTCACTTACCGACAGACAGACAGGCAGACAGACAGACAGACAAACAACAAAGATGTCGTGCCTAGCACATACTTGTGAAATCCCAAAAACAAATTTGACCATAAAAATAATTGGTGGTTAAATTCAGTGGCTGTATGCAAATACACTTCAAATTTCAAGTCAATTGGATGAAAACGAAGGATTTTAGAAATTCCACCTAAGTTGTTGACCTTCGGCCTATGTTGACCTTTTGGCCTATGTTGACGTCAAAAACAATGGGTGGTTGAATTCAGTGACATGAGATGAAAACCCTGTTGAAATTTCAAGTAAATTGGATAAAAAGTGACCTTTTGGCCGATGTTGACCTCAAAAACAATGGGTGGTTGAATTCAGTGACACGAGATGAAAACCCTGTTGAAATTTCAAGTAAATTGGATAAAAAGTGACCTTTTGGCCGATATTGACCTCAAAAAGAATTGGTGGTTGAATTCAGTGACCTGATATGCAAATTCTGTTGAAAATTTCAAGTAAATCGGATGAAAATTGACCTTTTGAACTTTCGACTTCAAAAATAATGGGTGGTTGAATTCAGTGACCTGATATGCAAATCCTGTTCAAAAAATTGAGGATTTTAGAAATTGCACCTAAGTTCTTGACTGTTCACCTTTGTTGACCTTTTGGCCTATGTTGACCTCAAAAATAATTGGTGGTTGATATCACTGACCTGATGTGCAATTCCTCTTGAAATTTTAAGCCAATTGGATGAATATTGATGATTTTAGAAATATGACAAAGTGGTTGACCTTTGGCCTATGTTGACCTTTTGACCTCAAAATCAATAGGCTTCTTGCTTATGAAAACCTCCACCATTTCGTGGAGTTTCATGAAGATCGGTTTAAAATTGTGACCTGTAGGCAATTGAGATACAAACAAACAAACATACAGAGGTGAAAACAACTTCCATCCACCTTCAGTGGTGGAGGTAATCAGTCACTTTTAGAATAATATTTTCATAAAATATTGGTAAGAGAACGCATTCCAGTATCTATACAAAAAAGGCAAGGTGTGGTGTATGTGTGTGTGTGTGTGTGTGTGTGTGTGTGTGTGTGTGTGTGTGTGTGTGTGTGTGTGTGTGTGTGTGTGTGTGTGTGTGCAGTGTGTCTCCTCAATAACTCCAAAACTATAAAACCTAGTAGCAAGAAACTTTGCTTGCATACTAAGAAAACTCCAAGGAAGTGCAAGAGTGAAAATTGGGTGTTTGGGTTAATTAAAACACTCCTTTTGAAGATAATTAATTAACGGCCTTATTTAATTATATCCTTCATAAGGGGATCCTCGGCCACCTCGATGTCTGGGGTCTTAAAGCGTTTCCTGGGAAACCTCGCTGGGATCTGAAGCCGCCATGTTTTTTGGCCTGCTCAACCTTACCCCGACTTAGAACAGGCCACAACGATTTCTTAACGATAACGTTGTTGTTTTCACTTTCCTTACTCATATTATCGAATGCCTGTTCATAGCTATGAATCGCTGGGTACATTGCAATACTTAATATGGAATAGGCAAAGCCTAGAAGCGAACGTAGAATTCTTCTTACCATTTCGCTTCTGACTTTACCTATTACCTCAACATTACCTTCACAACAACAACTACACACGCACTAGCTAGAACAGGATCTCATCTGAAAAAAAAAAAATCCTCACATTACCTTCACAACGACAACTACACCGCCTAGAACAGGATCTCATCTGAAAAAATAAATATTACCTCAACATTACCTTCACACAACAACTAGACCGCCTAGAACAGGATCTCAACTAAAAAATAAATATTCTTCAACATTACCTTCACAACAACAACTACACCGCCTAGAACAGGATCTCATCTGAAAAAAAAAAATCCTCAACATTACTTCACAACGACAACTACACGCCTAGAACAGGATCTCATCTGAAAAAAAAAATATTACCTCAACATTACTTCACAACAACAACTACACCGCTAGAACAGGATCTCATATAAAAAATATATATTACCTCAACATTACTTCACAACAACAACTACACCGCCTAGAACAGGATCTCATCTGAAAAAAAAATCCTCAACATTACCTTCACAACGACAACTACACGCCTAGAACAGGATCTCATCTAAAAAATTAATATTACCTCAACATTATCCCTCACACTTCTTCACAACACAACTACATCGCCTAGAACAGGATCTCATCTGAAAAAAAAAATCCTCAACATTACCTTCACAACGACAACTACACGCCTACAAACAGGATTTCATCTAAAAAAATTAATATACCTCAACATCATACTCAACATTACCTTCACAACAACAACTACACCGCCTAGAACAGGATCTCATCTGAAAAAAAAATCCTCAACATTACCTTCACAACGACAACTACACCGCCTACAACAGGATCTCATCTAAAAAAAATTAATATTACCTCAACATCATACCTCAACATTACCTTCACAACAACAACTACACCGCCTAGAACAGGATCTCATCTAAAAAAAAAAATACTAGAAGCGAACGTAGTATTCTTCTTACATTCGCTTCTGACTTTACCTACAACTTGTTCACAACTGTATACGCATTTCCGGTTACTTCGGCCTGGATTCGGGATCAGCGATCAAATAACGTAATCACGATTAAAAATTATTTTTTGATGTTGCGGGAGATATCTTTATTAAAATCAGTGGGGGAAATATACACCTGTCTGATATTATTGGGTCTTTCATGTCTCCGACGATGCCTTTATCTCCGGCATGCATCTTCCCCATGACAAAAACCGGAAACAAAAAAAAACCAGAAACAAAACAAAACAGAAGCAAAAGGGTCATAGCCAAACAAGGATTCCAAATTGCCAGGGTATTGTGTTGTTGTTGTTGTTGTTCCTATTCTCTCATGTGCACGCATTAAGTAATATTCACAAGATAGAAATAAAACCCAATCGTGTTTATACACCGCACAGCGTTTAACAACAACCGGAAGCAAAAAGTCATAGCCAACGACACGGATTCCAAATCGTCAGGGGTATTGTGTTGTTGTTGTTGTTGTTGTGTTGTTGATGTTGTTGTGTTGTTGTTGTTGTTTCCTATTCTCTCATGTGCACGCGTTAAGTATGAAACTCACTGCGTTCGCTATAAACATCCGGAGACGTCAGCCTTCGTGGCTTGACGTCACAAATAATTCTCATTGCCTTTGGGTGAATCAATAAAATTCTATCTAATTGAGTTTTTGATGAGTTGCCTCAGGTGAGTGTACCATATAGTTTACAAAAGGCAGAATCAATGTGGTATACAGCATGAATAATACAGATTCAGAAAAGTACAATTTAAATTTATCAAAACACGATCCTGTACAAGTTATCATGATGGGTTTTCAATGACAATTTATCATCAAGTGTTAGACCCAAGCAATTTGGTGCAAGAAACTTTGTTAATATTTATATCATCAATCACAATATCCCCCGTAAAGGTAGTTATAGAATTGCGAAACAACATGTAATTTGTTTTCTAAAAATTAAGTGACATTTGGAGATGGATTTCAATTTGCAAATTAATAGTATAGTGAGGAAAACATCTGCATCCCATTGGGAGGAGAAAACATTTGAATCGTTGGTGAAAATAATAAAAGGCAGAGAGTTAGATGACTTATAGAAGTCATTAATATAAATAATAAATAACCAAGGACCAAGAATGGACCCCGGTGGGACAACACACCGAACCAATTTCATAGCAGAATCACAGCTATTCAGAAAAACAAATTGTTTCCTATTCCATCAATAATTCCTGAACCATTCCAAGGCCACAACTCTGATTACCTCCACCACTGAAGGTTGACGAAGGTCATGTTTTCACCCTATGGTGTTTGTCCATTTGCTTGCTTGTTTGTCTGTAAACAGGATATCTCAAAAAGTTGCAGACGGATTTGGACGAAATTTGGTGGACAGGTTGGCTGTGTGACAAGGATGAAATGATTCGATTTTGGTGAAGATCCGAATCTGGACACAATAATTTTTTTGGCGATTCTTAACCATTGAGAGATGGGGCCAAAAACTACATATAGCATGATATCTCAAAAAGTTGTAGATGGATTTGGACGAAACTTGGTGGATGAGTTGGTTAGAAGACAATAATGAGCGGATTCGATTTTGGTTCAGGTCTGGATTCAGGTCTGACCTACCAGTGGGATAAAAAACGTAAACCGTTCAGCCTGGTGGAGGTGTGTGCTCTTCCTAGAGTGCCCTTCTAATTCTATAATGCAATCATTTATATACATTAGTGGGCCTGTTGGTCCATTGGACAAAATTGGGCCTGTTGGTCCATTGGACAAAATTTTCATTGGTCTTCAAGGCCTTGTTGCATCGCTGCCTGCTGTACTGTTTGAGCAAGAGCTCAAGCAGTACAGCAGGATGAGTACAGCGAGCAGTACACCTTCACCGTGCCTGGATGAGTTTGGGCCAGGGTGGGGATTATACGTTCATTATTATTATTATTATTATTGCGAAATTATACTACGATTATTAGTATCGATTAATAGATGGTTTGTTACAATGTTATCATTATTGTTGTTATTTATTTTGTAAATATAATGCCATGCCTATTAAGCTTCCCTCTTCACCTTAACACGGCATGCATTTAAAACATGGGAATTATTCTGGGTTGATTGTAGGTAATTAGCCTAATCAACTTAGGAAGTCATTTTTTGTATACATAGTGAAGGATCGTGGACGAACTGGAACACAGAATGGATCAAGAAGCAACATAACAAAAGAACAGCAGAAAGAGAACAAGGGAAATGCCAAAGGCAGGGCTGAGGGAGAAAATAGACAGAAAAGGACAAACAAGGAATGATCTTCCCTCTCCTCAGACCTTGATAACATCACAAACTGGTCAAACACTTGGAATACATCTTTCAATCCTGAGAAATCCAACATACTCGCTCTCTCTCCCCGAAAGGACCGGACTGTGAACTCTACTTTCTTAACAACCCTTTCAAAAAGGTTCAGCACTCAAACTCTTGGATCTCCCTCTCAGCCGTGGTCTCTCTTGGGCAAGCCGCATTTCAAAATTGGCCTCCGGAAGGCCTGATGCTGACAGTGCATCCTCCATCACGCAAAGTCCTTCCTTGGCACACCTGAGATCCTATTCACCTACAAAGCTTTTATCTGCAGCTTGATGGAGTACTGCTCTCGACTCCGGGCTGGCTTCCCGGCCTCACATCTTGCTCAGCTTGACGCTGAGGAAACAAAGGCCTTCAACATCATTGGAATCTCTCGTGATGCAGCTGAGTCTATAGGCCGATCACTTCGCTTCATTTGGAATCTCGATCACTTTTCCACCACCAACAGGTCGGTGGTCTCTGTTTTCTTCCGCCTCATTTCTGGTCTTGCACCCTCTGCCCTCTCGGTGCTTTGTCCCCCCCCCCCACCACCACTACCACCACCCCAGGTATCTGCAGGATGCACACAGTCAACCAGCAACCCCCTCCTAGTTAAACTACCTCAATCCAGAATCACTGCTCATTTACACTCATTTATCCCTCTTCTTCCCCACCTGTGGAACCACCTTCCACCTTCTCATCATTCTCATTCGTCTCTCCAGGTCTTCAAGACAGCTGTTCACCATCATCTGAAGCATCCCCATCCAAAACCATGATCTTTTCTACAACCATTAACCCCCCCCCCTACCCGTGCACAAATTTTGCTTTTGTATTCATCTTGTCCACCCCTTGCATTCTCCCCTACCCCTCATCGTTACCTGCATCCCTTGTTTGTCCATCTCCATCTACTTTCTCCTTCTGCCCTGCTGTTGGTGTTTCCCCTTTATCCTGCTGTTCCCTTTGTTATGTTGTGTCCTGATCTGTTCTGTGTCCCAGCTGTTCCATGAGCCTTGACCATGTATATTTAAAAAAATAGAAAAGAAAAACTCCAAAAACTCGGTGTGTCTCTAAAAAGACCACGGATACCATCAAAACAGCTCACCTCTGGCCGGATGTTCGTGCCCAGGGTCGGTTTACCATACATGTGGGCTGTTAGATGAATGAAGCAGATGGGGAGCCGTGCCCTCGACTATGTAGCGGCTACTAATTGTCCAAGCAAACTAACGCCAAGTGTTGGACTCTTTGGCTCCTGTTACAATTATTCTTAGGGACAGCCCTTGAGTGCTATCCCAGATCAAACCCGAGCAGGACATGTCAAGATACGGTATATAAACTTCCATACACTTTATTACAACACAATAAATTGAGTGGGAAATGACGGGAAGAATCCAAATGTAATAATGGTGGGAAGGATGGCAGTTGGAGAATTCAAACGGGAAAATGGCGGGAGATTCAAAGAAAGGCCAAGCAAAGCCGATTTAATAATTTACAGCATGCAATACATTCCTTCTTGTCCCCTGTGCGAGAATTCCCGTCCTCCAATACCTCATTTCAATGACTTAACACCTGCACCTTAAAATGGATCCAGACCCCCAAAGGAAAAACACAGATAGTTTGGGAAGAGCAGCCAGAATTGAGAGTATGAAAGAGATAGTGTGGGGTTTTATTCAACACCCCAACACACCTTTTTACGACCCCGACTGAGGCTGCAATGGTTCATCGGTTTTGAACTCGTCTCCACCGTGCACCTCCTCCTGGTCCAACTGCGCCCGGCAGTTTGGGGTCGCTCATTCTCGTGCCAATGCGACGGTCTGTGTGGCAGCGGTTTCTCGTGCCGATGCGACGGTCTGTGTGGCAGCGGTTTCTCGTGCCAATGCGACGGTCTGTGTGGCAGCGGTTTCTCATGCCAATGCGATGGTCTGTGTGGCAGCGGTTTCTCGTGCCGATGTGCGAGGGGAGGCCATGACTTGGGGTAGCTTGCTGGTAACCGGGGTGCAGGAACAGCACACCGGGGGTGACATATGCCATGTGTCAAAGGCATGAAATGGATCCAGACATTTTGTAGAAGATCTATCATTGATTTTCAGTGTACTGTGCTGTATTCATTTTAGTAAATAAAGGATTTAAATGTTCATGATAACCAGCACCAGCACAGATGTGAATTGCCTTCACATATGATAATAGAATGTGGATGTATATTGTTACGGCTGTGGAAATTCGCAATACACCATAAAGGGTCCTGAGATCAGTTATGACGCTAAGTTCATGTCACACCTGTTGTTTAGGGGGAATATGTGTGATTCATCCGGGCTTGCGACGCTTGAGTTAGCCATTTTTCTTTCTCTATCGTTATTTTGGATCCAACAACCTCAAACCAACCAACGACAACGGCAAAAAAGAAACCTGCGCTAGTGCGCGGGTTTGCGCACACCTCTGCGGTGCCAAGGCTGGCACGGGAAGGGGGGCAGGGCAGCTCCCTCCCCATTGGTGGAGGCCCAGCGTGAGGCGCTCGGAGTGGGGGCACGCCCCCCTTCGAGAGCCTTCTGGAAACGCCTCGAAGGGAGGTGGAGCTGGACCGGGGGCGGAGCTGTGCGCGACGAAGGGGGGCCGCTTACGCAAAAGGCGAACGGATGCGGGCCTCTCTCTCTCTCTCTGATCGTGTGCTCATGTTGGCTGTAGCTCTCTCCAAAAAGGCACCAGCTCTTCTCTCAAAAAGGCTCGATCTTCTCGCTCAATCTGCCGTCTCAATCTAAAAGTGCTCGGTATCTCTATGGGCTTTACCTCTCTAAGCGCTACCTTCCTCCTCTCTCGTTCCCGCGCTCGTGGCCCGGCATGGCCTGTTGGTGGAGACGCGGACGGGAGGCCCCGCAGTGCGGCCTGTGGTGGACCTGCGCGTCCAAACGAGGGGTGCCGGAGAGGGTTCGCCGGCCGCGTGGGAGGCCGGAACCAGGCGCGACCGCGCTGACGGTAGTAGGAGAGGAGGACTTGACGATCCATGAGGGAAGTCACTTCTTTTCTTTTCTTTTCGGGCTTTTGTATGTATGTTTGTGGCGCCAGTCTTGCAAAGTAAAACCTGTATAAGTGACTGTGCTGTAAATAATTGCCTTTTATCGGTCGTAGTGCTTTCCTTTGTTCCTATTTGCCTGCTTTTGTTCCTATTTGCCTGCTTACGTGTGTGAAATAAAAGTGCTTGTCAAATTGTTCCCCCGTTTCGCTTCGTCCTTTCCTTTGTTGAATCTCCATCTTGCATCACGTAAGGGATTGATAGTGGGTTTAAAACACCCGGTAACAATCTGAACCGTCAAGGTCGACGATAACTCCGCTCGGTTATCCCTGTAGCACGGAACGAGCCGCTAAGCGGTTCGTGTCAGGAGTCGACCTGTGGCTGGTACAACCCCTCGGTAGGTTACCCGTGCGAGTACTTAGGTATATCGACTTTCGGCGATTCACCCTATTTCGCGCGGTAGAATGCGGACTGGGTTGTGGTGAGGTTAAACCCCCACCCGTGACTGGCTCCTTGGCGATAGTTCCAGGAGGGTCACGACTGAATTGTCCGTTCCAGTGGGCAACGCGTCGCGATTAGAGTTACGTGGCCGATCGCACGCCAGGCGGGCGAGAATTCGTAACAATATGTTGCATGTGGTTATTGCAGGTCAAATATTCATTTATAATGATACCTAAAAACTTGGTAATTGTTTTACTTTCAATTGATGGGCCGGCAGGATGACCTGGAAGTGTGCACACTCTCCTCCGAGCCCTAAGTTAGCTCACCTTGGTTTGAATCTTGGCCCAGCTATAAACTACCATCCTGGTGTTTCACAGGCAGGGTGATTGATCGATGTGTGTTCCATCCCTCGGATGGACGGTAAAGTCAGTGTCCCGTATGCCAGCAGTAGTTTGTGGACATTAAAAATCCCACGGGGTTCTTTATGAAGAGCAGATGAGTTGTCGCCGGTTCCCGATAAGTGAGTTATCACTGGTAACTGCCACACCGGTGTGGAGGCTCTGGGATCGCTAGTACGGGGAAGTAGGGGAGGAAATATATATTGCTTTCCTGGGCAAAGCAAAATTTTCATTGGTCTTCAAGGCCTTGTTGAATAGCTGCCTGCTGTACTGTTTGGGCATGAGCTTGGCCTTCACCATGCCGAGATGAGTTTGGGCCAGGGCAGGGATTATACGTTCATTATTATTATTATTATTATTATTCTGTTTGTTCAGTTTTGAAAGCATTTCAAAACACAAAGCCTATCCGCATCCAACTTGGACTCCTACTGAACTGGATGAAACGCTAAAAAAAATAAAAATAATTGTCCATTTTATTAACTCATGTTTTGTTTGTTTTTGTATACATTGTCGAGGCTCGAATGAGAACAAACACACAACGCACAGCAAGGGGGCATGAGACAAGAGGGGCGGGAGAGGGAAGGACAAACAGTGGGGAACAGAGACATTAGGAGATCTGTGGAAGGGAGAGGGATTGGGAGGGAACATGGGGAATACAAGATGGACATTACAGGGACTTTCAGGAAGGAAAGCAGGGAATTTGAAGGAGGTGGTTTTGGAGTGGATTAACAAGGGGTAGAAAAGATCGAGGAGTTGAATGGGGGATGATAAGAGGTGGTGGTGAACGGCTGTTTTGAAGGCCTGGGGGGAAGAATGGGATTGAACAGAGTGAGGGAGTTTATTCCAAAGGCAGCAAAAAAATAGGAATGAAAGATGTTCTCCATATTCTCATCATAAAGGTTTGTTCAAATATTGATGACAAAAACTCAAATGGTAAATAAAGAAACATGGAAGCAATTGAAAAACATTAAAAAGCTGTATCGCGCAGGGAAGCGGCGGATGGGCTGATAAGGCCTATTTTTACTCACTGTGACTTTTCCCTTTTGACCAAATTATTAATTAGTCTTCTCCATACTTTTAGCTCATCGAGAACGTAGTTCCGGGGAGCTTATGGGTTAGCGCGTCATCCATCCGTCAGTCCACAAATACTTACAACTTCTTCTCGGAAACTACACACACGATTTTGATGAAACTTGACCACAACCTTCATCACCCGTGATGTACCAAAGTTTGTTCACGGCATTAAAAAGAATCCATAGGTGTTTACTTTCTTCTCCATTACATTTTTTGTGGGTCATCCACGCCTACCAGTGGCTCCCTGGTTATCTTATCCAGCCGCGACCAGGTGAGCCCACAGGGGTATTGCTCCTATGTTTATAATAAGGACTTGATAAAAAAATCTCATGACAAAAGCTCAAATGGTAAAAACGTTATGCCTTGGACACACATGCACGCGCACACACACACAAAGTACAGTTGGAGGCTCTCCGGGCTCAGTGACAATTCTGAAGAGAGCCCTTGGAACAAAACTTTGAGAACAAGAAAACGTCACAGCTTGGTTCATGAATCATTATCCTTTACCAAAATGGAGGTGGACACTTTAAGACCTGGGAAGGCTTCGTTCCACCTTCTGAAATAACAAACAACACGTGCACGCACGCACGCACACACGCACACCTCCGCCACAATCTCCCACTGTTGGGCAGATGGGCTAATATAATCAAATCAATCAATGTGAATGTCATGTCTATTAAATATTGGTTAAAGCTGAATTTCCACAAATTTTTGCCAAGCACAATGCATGGCACAGACAGAAATAACATTCCTTCATTAGGCAATCACTCAAAGGCCATCCTGGAGGCAGTGTGAACAGTGAGCCACAATACAACCTTAAAATACCCAAAAGAAAGATGGGTGCAGAGAATACAGAGAGCAGGATGAATTAATAAATGTTCTGGAGGACAGTCTGCACACCAGAGGATGAGGCCTGACACATTCTGCAATCACAGAAGATTAATGTCAGCCTCAGTGTCAATCCATCTTGGGAGGACCCTGACAGAAGGCAATAGCCCAGCATGCTGCAAGCCGAGTGCAGCAAGACGATCCAACAAACAATCCTTAAACTGTATTAACTCATTCGTGTCCCAAATATACATTGATTATATTGTAAAGTGGCCATTGCAAATGTGGCAGTGAAAAATTAATTATACATCTGGAGGGAGTGTTGCGTTGAAACAAAATGGTGGCAAATCTGCAAAGAGTAGCATATGGTAGGACAAGATGCCCTCCTCCCCCAATGTATCAGCCTGTGGTGGGGGGGGGGAGGGGGGTAGATATACCCCTTCCCCCAATGTCAGCCTGGGGCTATTCCCACCTTACTCTGTCTTTGTGTACGAGATATAGATCGATACTTGTGGATATACTGGGTATATCAGTGATGTTATACTTGATGACTTCGCACAGTCATGTAGAGGTACCTTACAGCTCAGTAAATGTGCTTTGTAGATTGTGTTAAATACTCTTTGTTACTTTGTTATTTTTAACATTGATTATAATCTGTAATAAACAAAACAATATCACCCATTTATTACTGATCCAACTGAAGGCAACATCAGATCATTCCACAAAGCCCACAACAAGCGTGTGTCCACTCTCATGAGAGCTCGAAAAGAACATCTATCTCAAGAATGAGCTTTCAAACTTGGTTCCCTCGTCTAAAACCTGGTGGTGCCTTGTCAAGTCTGTCTCTGGTGTGTGCTCCCCCTCCATTCCTTCCCTCACTAGAAATGGCACCACAGCCAACTCTGCTCGTGAAAAGGCCAAATGCCTCAATTATGTGTTTGCTTCAAAATCGATGTGTCTGTCTCTCTGTGTCTGTCTCTGTCTCTGTCTCTCTCCGAAAGAACCATACCGCAACCCCCCCCCCCATATACTTTCTCAACAACCCTCTCAAAGAAGTTCAGTCATTCAAACTCTTGGGTCAAGCTCTCAGGCATGATCTGCCTTGGACAAGCCACATTTAAAAGTTGACCTCCAAAGTGAGACGCCGATTGGGCATCCTCCATCTTACAAATTCCATCCTTGGCAAACCTAAGTTCCTATCCACTTGCAATGGTTTCATCTGCATCTTGATGGAGTACTCCTCTCCCCTGCCTCACATCTTGCCCAGCTTGACGTCGTGGGGAAAAAGGCCTTCAAGATCATTGTAATCTCTCGCTATGAAGCTGAGTCTCTGGGCCTTTCAATTCATCATCACCGACAGGTTGTTGGTCTCTTTGTCTATTTCCACCTCATTTCTGGTCTTGCACCCTCTGCCCTCTCAGTGCTCCCTCCCCTACAGGACGCATCTGGTCCACCAACAACCCCTTCTTAGTGAAACTGCCTAAATCCAAAACCACTGCTCACCTCCACTCATTTATTCCTCTTTTTTTTTTTTTTCCTGCCTGTGGAACCAGCTTGCACACTCTCTCCAGGTCTTCACAACAGCTGTTCACCACCATCTCAAGTCATCCCCAGTCCCAAACCATGATCTTTTTTGCACCCGTTAAACCACCCCTCACCCTCCCCACCCCCCAGAATTTTACTTATTTATCCAGATTGTCCACCCTTTGCGTTCTCCCTAACCCTCATCTTTACCCAACATCCCTTGTTTGGCCGTCTCCGTCTACTTTCTCCCTCCATCCTGCTGTTGGCATTTCCCCCTTTGTTATGTTGTGTCCTGATCTGTTCTGTGTCCTTGCTCTTACACGAACCGAGACCTTGTATGAAAAAAAAATTGCTGTTAACTGTGACCAAAATTTGGTTTGTATCAATTTACAAACACACCCAGCTTGGTAGGTCAACGACATGAATGCACATTCTTACTCTCACAAACATTTCTCAATTTTCTTTGCATTTTATCAGGTGATTGTTACATTCAAGGAAAGATTTGTTGATAACGTCATTGCACATGAGAACGAAGGGATTAGTACTCTTAAAACAGATAATTTTGAAGACCTTTTATTTTTCTGTATACATAGTCGAGGCTCGTGCAATAGCTCGTACACTTCAATGGATCAGGACGGAGCAGGACAAAAAAGGAACAGGAGAGAGAGAGAGAGAGAGAGAGAGAGAGAGAGAGAGAGAGAGAGAGAGAGAGAGAGAGAGAGAGAGAGAGAGAAAGAGGTGCATGTAGTGGACAACATGGATACAGAAGGAAACTCCAAGGAGAGAAAAATGGAAATTTGGAAGGAGGAGGGATTGGAGTGGGTAGAGGGGGTTAATGAGGGTAGAAAAGATCATGGTTCTGGGTTGGGGACGATCTGAGGTGGTGGTAAACAGCTGTCTTGAAGACCTGGAGGGAAGATTTTGCTTACCTTGCATTGACTCTGGCAACAGATGATACCAGGAAGCAACAGTTTGATCACACGTTCTTCTATTTAGGTGAGCTGCGATCAGTCTTGTACACCGAGCTGAAACGAACTTTGTTCTTTGAACATGTCTCTGATAAGTTTTGCACTTTCAACGCCTTAACTGAGTTTGTGCTTTTGTCCCAATTGCCCACAGCCACCTGCCCTTGTAATTCAAACCAGACAAGGTTGATTAGAGAGTGACGAGTAGAACGCTTCTCGTACGAGCTCATGGCAGACATTCGAGGGAAAGATCAAGGATTCTTTGGATGAATCTTATCTCCTGAGATTATATTAGCCCAACTAGACCCTAACCCTTACCCGAACACCTCTTAGATTGTTGATCTCCTTCAGCACCATGATGTGGCACCTCAGCTTACCGGCCTCAAAACATTGGGAGAACAGCTTCCCGTGGACCTCAAAAAAAAATGCAGTTGGGGGAAACAAATTTCGTGAAATAAATTCTCATAATCATGATAAAAAATAATTTATTTTTCTTACAAGTGAAGAAATCTCATGGTTTTTGAAATCAAGCGCAAACACATGATGGACGACGACTATTTTTCGCTGCTTTTGCTCTCTTTTCATTCTCCCGAGTTCCAGACGTTCTGAGTGCTTGCTTCTGGCAACGAACATGAAACCTTTTGCTTCTGCAAGAGAGAAAATGTCGCCAGATGCGAACAGATTCCTTCCTCCCTTTTCTTTGCAATACCCACCTCGATGCCCTTGCACGTGCACTCGCATTCACAGTGCTGCGTTGCTCGCAACAGGAAAATCGCACGGGAGCAGTACACACATGTGTGCACGACAGAATAATTGGAATGCATCTTTGGACCAGGTATCGATGAGAATAGTTCGAGAATTTTAATTGGTCATTGTAGTCGGGGTACAGCTGGGCCCGACGCAAGTCCTCAGGTATGGGAGCATGCGCCGGAGCAGCGCGTCGCTGCGTCCACTTTCCGCCGGTACTCCAGGGGCCTCCGTCTGGCCATCCCCATCTCCTTGAGATAAATAAATAGATAAATAATAATAGGTTGTCAAATAATCATAATTCATTAAGATTTCCATAAATAAAGATAATAAAGATACAAAAGCAGAATGTTGCATTGCAGGGCAGGACAAATTTCATAATAACCCAAAGTAGACATGATGGCAACAAGGGCTGATCATTAGGATCATCAAGCTGTTTGCAAATGAAGCTTCATTAGTTCTGCTTTAATCATCACTGATTAATTTGGATTATGTGCATCCACAATGAAGAGTGATCAAAGAAACGATTTCACAATATCTGAACAAGTTGGAAGCAGACAGTAAAAAAAACACAATTTATTTTTCTCACTTTTCTAGAAATCGCAGAATGCACGTCAATCTCAGGTCGATTAGATGGTCGCCCTTACGAGACCCTCTCACCACCTCACTCCCCCACATTCAACGCTACAATCTTTTTTTTTGGTGATGGTGAACTTTCTAAAGATTGTTTACAGAGTTTATAATAATTGGTCTTCACACAATGGTACAGAGGTAGACTTACCATGAGGGTGGATTCCCACCCAACACGGCGAGATGAACATCAAGCCAGGTCAGCTGGTTTGTGACAGTCATGAGCCAAAAACTGTCAGGGCGAGGCCACAAGGTGCATTTAATTGGTGCCATTAAAGTAGTGCTGGAGTAGTATAGTAGCGCGACATAGCTCCACTCCATAGATGAGACAAGTTGTTCATTTTGTGATAAAAGCACCAAATTTGGCACAGACCTAGTCCAATACATTCTGAACAAATTTGGATGTTGGGCCGCCTCTAATTTCCACTCTGGAAGCCGTGGTCGCCATTTTACAATATGGCCACCAGCCAGTGGCATAGTTCGGGTATGTAGCGCCCGGGGCGAAAGGCCAATTATAGCACCCCACAGGCACTGGAACTGGAACAGTCAGGAATTGCTCGTATAGGGCTATCGGAAAGAGTTCCAAGCTTCCCTAGCGGGGTTAGCAGCAGATCCCTGCAAGCTGTTCAAAATGAGAATCGATTTCGATTTCGTCATGACCTCCTGAGTTGATTAGGCCAATTAACTACAAAGAATCTGGAAGAATTCAATTCCCACGTTTCTGACCACGCACAATGAATGTTAAGGTGTAGAGAACAATTTCATAGATCCTTCCATGGCATGGCATTCTAATTATAAAATAAATAAATAAAAAACAATGATAACATTGCAACAAAGCATTTATTAACACTAATTATAATATTAATATTAGTACCATTTGGCAAAAAAAAAAATCATGACCGTATAATCCCCATCCTTGTCCAAGTAGACCTGGGTTTGGTGAAAGGCAAGCTAATGCTGAAGCAGTACAGCAGGCAGGTGTGCGACAAGGCCATGAACAAATACATCAAACAAGCATGCAGTGTGGTGTGGTATTTCTATGGCCTAGAGGGCTAGAGCTGATGAGACAGAGCAGCAGAGAAAGGCAAGGAGAAATGATCTCCAAAGGTGAGATGATCTGCCTGTGAAAAACTGAGATGTTTATACCTGGGGAGGGATTTGAACCCAGGCGAGACAGCTTGGAGGTGATTGTGCTACCTCGAGGGTATCCTTCCAATCCAACACACTCGCTGAGGCCGCTCATTATGTTTACCTTTTTGTCCAGACCCTTGGAGCGCCAGCTAACAGCTCACTTCCCCCCGACACGTGCGTCACGTCCGCACACGTCAACTTGCAGCCATGTTGGAAAAACGAAAAAACTTTGGACCTCTGTATCTGAAACCGCACAAAGGAAAAAATTGAAACTTGGCACATAGCAAGTACTCAAGGGTTATGAGTTTTAGTTTTTTTATGACGTCATAGGTGCCTTCGTTATGACGTCATAATTGCACGTGTAGAACTTCACATCCGATCAGTATGAAAAATTTTGAGGGTCATCTCGGGATAAAATGGTCCACAAATTTTTTTTTGATAATGTCATCAGTCACGTGATTCGGCAGACATATTGTTTTTTGTTTTTTTTAAACCTTCAAAAACCTTCTTCTCTGAAATGTCTGAACCAGTCATCACTGCCAACATTTATAAAGTGGCAGTTCTAATTATGTCTCTTATTAATTACATAACATCAGTACACAAACACCACACAAAATACACCACACAACAAACCATACAAAACAAGTTCTGGCAAGGGTCTGCAATCTCTGATTGCTCTTTTTCTTGTTTACTTATTTGTTACAGGTTCAGGTGGAAAACCTCACAGTAAATACCTTATTTGTAACTAGTCAAAGTATAGTACCTACAGTAAACACCTTATTAAACCCAGTTGGACTTAGTCTGAAACAGGGGCTGATGGATTTGGTCTCGATTTTTGTGGCCGTGCGTGTGTGCGTCCACAACCATATCTCGGACATGTATAGACCAATTTTATTCGTACTTGGCACAAAGACAACACAAGATGGTACACATACACACATCATTTTGCTTCATCATATGATCCAAGATGGTCGACTGACGGCCATTTTAGTTGTAAAAAAAATCTGATGTTGAACACGTCCTCAGCCATTTCTCGGACATGCATTTACCAATGTTGTTCAAACTTGGCACACATATAATGAATGATGTCTTACATATGCACATAATTTTTTTCGAGATCAGATCCAAGATGGCCGACTTGCGGCCATTTTGTTACTTAAAGAGCAGGTTGCGGGTCACCAAACATGTTCTGGAAAATTTATCAATATGATTATATGTGCATTAAATAGTTCGATGCAAACTATTGTGGTTGCCTAACTATTGGGAAAATTAATGAAATTAACTCCGAAGTTGTTATTTCTCGAGGCTGTTGAAAAAAACAGCCGCGTGCCATATATGGATGGTGACGTCACGTTCTCCAAAACATAGCGGAAGCTCACTCTTTCATTGAAGAAGTGTCCAGTTGAGCGGGCTGTTCTTTCGCTTTTTTGGAGCTTGCAACTGTCTATATTATCCTTTTTTACTTTGAATTATTGGAGAACAAAGTTATTTGGATATTTGTACATCATGCCTCGTACGTGTGTCGTCATGTTTTGCGAAAATGGCTGGAAAACGGGTAATCGCTCCCACCGATTCCCGAAGGAATCAAACATTCGCCGACAGTAGATAAGATTTGTACAAACAAAACGGGCGAATTTTCCCCCAAACAAAACGGGCGAATTTTCCGCCTTTTAAACTTTTAAACAATATCTTTGTGGAAAAAGCGCTGCGGCCTAACATCTAGTCAAGCGGCCCTGGCCCTGCGCGCCATCGAACATAAACCTTATAAAATATCGGAATTTTACAAACTTCACAACTACCGAGTGTTAAGCATCCTAAGCGACTGCAAAAACCGAAAACAGAGTTTGAATTGACTTTAAAACGAACCCGCAACGTCGATCGAAGCAAAAATCTCAATTCACCACAGGAATTCACGGCATTATTTAAAATTATTTTGTCAAAGTCAATAAACCGTAATATTCAGCCATCCACGAACAAGCTTTACATAATCCGACAGCTTAACAAGTCAGGCATGTGATGATAACCTTTATTTGGATGAAAAATGATTTTTAAACCTCATCTTTGTGGAAAAAGCGCCGCGGCCTAGATCTAGCCAAGGCGCCCGCGGCCATACGCACCAGGCGCCCTCAACTTGAAACATTCATAACTCGACGAATAAAAGCTCAAATTGCACCAACTTACCTTATTCTTGCGAGCTCACGTTCCCTGTTAGTGGGTGAAACATCCAACGCTTGGCGAATTCTGCTTCGCAGTGATAGGAAGAGCCGACATCGAAGGATCAAAAAGCGACGTCGCTATTGACGCTTGGCCGCCACAAGCCAGTTATCCCTGTGGTAACTTTTCTGACACCTCTTGCTTAAAACCCAAAACGTAAAAAGGATCGCGAGGCCACGCTTTCACGGTCTGTATTCGAACTGAAAATCAAGATCAAGCGAGCTTTCGCCCTTCTGCTCCACGGGAGGTTTCCGTCCCCTGAGCTGGCAGTCAGTCCTGCCACTTGTACACGAAATAGGCCGTTTTCTTGCACTTGCAAGTAGCTCAAATTTATATGTCTCAGGGCCAGAAACTCCATAGTATAAATTCCCATCATCCTCCGACTCGTCCTCGGCAATATCGGAATGAAAACACTCAATTTCATCGCCGCTGAAATCACTCTCTGATTCGCATCTCGCCATTGTTCACACGCTGTTTCCGAATGTTCACGAAGTTTTCGGAGAACGTGACGTCATAGCATCTTCGGTAACTTCCGGACTGTTTTTCGATCACTGACAAAAGTTTTGATTTAAAAGTTAATTTTAGCAATTTTGAGTTTTCAAATGTAAGAAAATAATTGCCCAACGATTATTAATGTGATTACAACCTTTGAATCACGCGAAGTCGTCAGTGACCCAAAACCTGCTCTTTAAATGTGTCTCCAACCATTTCTCGGCCATGCATGGTCCAATTTTGTTCAAACGTGGCAAAAGCACAGTACATGATGGCATACACTTGCACCTAACTTTATATTGTGATCTGATCAAAGATTGCCGACTGGTAGACTGGCGGCCATTTTATTTGTAAATAAATATGGCTTGCCCTTTCACTTTGTACAGCAAAATTACTAAAACAATGGGGACTCTGACATTTTATGTCCTTTTTCCTTGTTTGTAATTAGTTTAGGTGGAAAAACCTCAGTAAATACCTTATTTGTAACTAGTTGAAGTATTGATGTCCCATAAACTTCGTGCTCAGGGCGGTTGCCCCATACGCCCCCTCATCACTCCGCTACTGCCACCGGCAGAATAATTTCTTCCTGTATGTGCAATAATTTCTTACCGTATGATGAGACACTCAATGAATGTCATGAGGAATGCTGTTGAATATCTCATTGTTGGTCAGACACCAGGAATTACCCGTGATCAAACCCTCTACACCATTGTGAAACAGAATCAGTGGAAGTGGCTGGAGGAATATGAAGAAGACCAGTTCGTCATAATGTTTGGTGGTCGTCACATATAAATGACTGCTTTGAAGACCCTTGGTGACTGGTTGCATGGAACTGGCTGGGTTCAAGCACTGGTGCAAGAAGACATTACAACAGTGGGCACTGCTGACTCTTACTTAAAAGCATCACACGTTATTCATACAAGGCGTGCACACCGAGTAACAGCTGCTGCCCTGTACATCCTGCAGCATCGTGCTTATGAGCACCACAGAACCACGAGTAATGGAGTTCCACTTGAATTCAAGCAATGGCAGGAGCAAAAGGAAGAGAGCTGTCCACAATTCCAGTACTGGTCAACTATCATGGTGATGGAACTGTCTCTGTTGGCCTATGTACGTTCCCTGTGAGAAGCAGACTTCAGTGCATAGTTTGATAGCTTGAAGGAACTCACACCATGGTTTTTCGCTCTTGACCATACCAACTATACCCATTGGATACCAGTTCATCTCAGAGATATGTCTTAGCTTGCAACTAGACATCCAGAGGTTGAGAAGGAATTTAATGCTGGTAATTTCACAATTCAGAAAACATAACGAGTGCTCTCATCTATTCCCAATGAGCAAGCACACAAATAAAACAATATCTGCATTAGGGGTGATAGGCAGCGTGAACTCAATGGCTGGAAAACAACTTTACAATCAGAAGATGATAAGGGTTCAAAGCAGACATATGGACACCGTCTAAGCACACATTCCAATAGCACGAGACTCCAGCTTCAAAGGGTCCAGCCAGACTTTCAGACACCAGCATATAATTATTTAATATATGAGGATCCCTTCATATATTTTAATAAGCTAAAGCGAATAATAGATAATTCTATTAAACTGAATAAAGATTAAAGATTATTTGGAAGGCCAGACTGCCTGGGAGAAAGGGGTCTGATGTTTACGTGACAGGCTGGTAACCTTCCAATACAGTAAAGAAATACAAGGCCATTTAAAATGCAAATGGAGACATAGATTCAAAATAGATACACGTTCTTATAACAATACATTGTGTTATATGCTAAAAACTTTACTTCTCAAGTTAATTATCAATCAAGCTTAATTGGCTGCATTTTTCCTTTTATCATCATACTTAAAACCATTCGGCTAATGTTGGAGAAATCTGTCTCCACAAGCCTTCCTTTTTGTCATAAGACATCATCACAATCAATTCAATTTTATGAATGCTAAAAGTCTACACAGGCAATCGAATCAAGCATCTCTATTCCCAGGACATCGGCATCCAAGCACAGACCACCGAGCCCAGCCATCCTTTATCAAAGTGCGCCAACCAAGTATCACACTCTTGCTTGCCGATCCATATTTGCTGGAAGGTGGATAGTGATGTAAGGACGGAGCCACTGGTCCAGACGGGTTCTTGCGTACTGCGGCGTTGTACTGGGTATCAGGGCCTCGATCCCCTCCTGCATGCAGTTCACGATGCCTGGGTGCATACTGCACCTGTGGAGAGGATGGTGTTGTCTCACCACAATGTTGTACTTCATGACCAGGATCAGTTTTTTATTTTCTGTCATTCACTGCTGATGGTAATGACTTGGGCATTTAGAAAGCTCATAGCATTTCTCCAACTCGGAAGAAGAGGCAGTCACAAAGCATCCACACTCAAAATCCAATGCCACATTGCAGAGTCTCTTACCAATGTCTCCCCCCCCCCCGCCCCCACCCCCCATCTCACGCCTCGCCATGGCGAATGACAACCATGCTTGGTAAAACTTGGTGTAGCACAGAGCGTAGGTGGATGAGAGTCGATGGATGAGAGGGGCATCATGTGCAAGATGCCGTTGCCAGGGTCCATCACACCACATGCGGTATATCCGGAGGCATACAGGAGCAGGACGGCTGGGGTGGCCACATCCATGGTTGAAGTGTTGAAAGTCTCAAACGCACACCACCTCCGGAGCATTGTCACCCTGCACATTCTTGAACCATGGTAGCAGATCCACCATGCTATCTATGTCCATGTGCTGATGCATAATGATTCCATTAGTAATTCCAACCAAGTGGATACAGCATGAAAGGGCAGGAAAGTTTCACTTCTTACAGGAAGCGAACCAATGCTAAAGGCAGCAAGGCTGATGATTGCATCAAGGATAACATTTGCCCATGGTCATAGAATATGCTCACCAATAGCCTTAGGACTTTTTAAATTGCAATGTCGCACAGATAATTGAATTCCTTATCAGGATCCTTCCTCAATTTTGCATGGCAACTGTTCGCATAGCAACCATTTCAGCATTAATATCAAGTATTTCCAAAGCAGCAGTCATATCAATGAGTTCACCTGCCACCTTCCAGTTGCCATACAAAGAGGTGGTCATGAAGAATCTTTCAGTCTCGGTAATGGTTCTTTCACGTCGGCTTGGGTTTTGAAATGAAGAATGGGTAAGCAAACGCATATGAGGTATCTCATCGCTTAGACATGCTTGGTGTTGGCTTAATGGTTAGAGTGGTGGGCTTCGGATCCGAGGATTCTGAGTTCAAATCCTGCTTGGCTGTTGAATTAATACCAGGTGGGGTTGACTCAGCCTGTCATTCTTCTGAGGATGGCAAAATGAGTACCAGTTCCAGTTTTGGCTACCTGGTCACACATCAAATGGTTGTCTGCCTCGGACCAGAGAAAGCACGTGCCCTTCCCATGTTCCATGCACTAACTGGGTGTGATATGGTATCGAGCTTTGCTGGACATGGTAAGAAGACAGCATGGGCAACATGGAAGTCTCTGCCGGAGTTAGCTGATGCATTGCTGACACTGGAATGTGCACCATGTGATATCCCAGAAGACACTATGCAGTCTGTCGAGAGGTTTGTCATACTTTTTATGACCGAACCAGCAAATGCACAGAAGGGGACAAGGCAAGAAAGAAATTGTTCGCGAGGAAGAACTCTGTGCAGCAAATCCCTCCGACACTTGCAGCACTGGAACAGCATGTGAAGAGAGCAACATATCAGGGTGTTCATGTGTGGGGTCAGACACTGCTCGCGAACCCTGTACTTCCTTCATCTACCTGCTGGGGCTGGATCAAAGCAGATTAACTGTATGAGCCATACTGGTCAACACTGCCAGAAGCATGCAAATGGTGCTCTGAACTGATCTCCTGCGGCTGCAAGAAAGGATGCACTAAGAACTGCAAGTGCAAGAAAGCATCGCTTCCATGCACTGCACAGACAGTGCTCCTGTAAGGGAGACTGTGCACACTGACTATGTTGTTATTGTTTGTATGATATGTTGGTGTATGTATGTTTATCGGTAAGTTTCCTCTTGAAATCTTGACGGGCTTGGTTTTCATCAATTTTTAAAATATCAAAATTTTATAATCATTTATTTAATATTTGTTTCAATTTAATACTATTATCTTTCAGTCGTGGCCATATTGTCGCCGTATAATCAAAAAGGTTCTAACTAACAAAGGTTCAGCTGTCAGAAAGAACCTTTTGATTGTAAGGCAACAATATGTTGTCCCACTTGTCAAATAGACCAGAATACACAACTTTGATTTGAGATTAGTGACATTTTGGCAACTTGGGTCAAGTACGTCAATAAAATGAGTGTGACTTTGGCAGCCATTTCCAAAATGGCTGCCATGGCAGTTTGCGTGATTATCTGCAGTGGCCCAAATCCAGATTTATTCCCAAGGTATTTGTCTATAAGTGTACTAAATTTGGTGCCGTTATCACAAAATGAACAATTGGTTTGCTATGCTGCTCCACCAGTAGAAACAGCATATAACTAGTGAAATAGTTTTGTGACCTCTTGCAAAGTTAGAAAATTCTGCAGGGATCTCTGATGTTTAACATTTGAATGAGCAGATAACCTTCAATTTGGCAGAGTAAGGCAACATTTGATCATGCCGATTTATTCTTAGTGATATGTGGTTGTGAATAAAGTTAATATTTCCTTAGATTGCCTGTGATGCAAAATTGTTTTTTTCATTTTTACAGGTATTAAAAATAATGGAGCAATTTACCATCGAGCAGCACATCTTTAATTATGACATGTACATTGAAACAAAGTCACCAAAGAGAGTGCAGAGAGCATTTAAGAGAAGATTCCAAGAATCGCATGTACATTGTACATGCTTACAAAACAACAAAGGCATTCGTGTGAAAGATGAGAAAGATACTGGTTCATTACAAAACGTGAAGCAGAATAGCATTTGGTTGAACACATACCTCCGCCAGTTTACGTTATGTCTCCCACTGATAGGCCGGATCCGGTTCCGGATCTTCACCAAAATGTAATCAATTTGTCCTTGTCACACACCGAATCTGTCCCCCAAATTTAGTCCAAATCCATCGACAACTCTTTGAGATATCCTATTCACAAACAAACAAACAAACAGGGATGAGAAACATAACATCCATCCACCTTCGGTGGGGGAGGTAATAATCGTGCAAGACAATCTATCAGAAATTTATTTGCATTTAATATGTTGAAGCACTGGTGGCCTTGTGGTAGATACTAGAGAAGTACCCCAGACATTGTAAGTTCAAAATGCTGCTACTGATTCAGATAGTATTTGCATCTACAATGTACGGGATATCAGTATGAAGGATTTGTATCTGAAGCTCCTGGAAACTAAGCTCATGTCACGAGAATGACCACATGGCTATTTTTTTTTCTTATTTTAAAAGCCAGATGGCAAATTAATGGGCTTCAAAGCAGGTCTAATCTGCTTAACTTACTTGTTACGGTCTACATGTGGTACGAGTCAACACTGGTTGACACTCAGTGCCCTCACATCAATGTGGCATGAACATTAAAAACGGTGTTTATAAAAAAGGCAACACACTCCTGTTCATCATCAAACCCATTTTGATTCCCTTGGACGGATGGAGGCAAAAACCTCATAAATCTTCCATCAATGGACAGCGATTGATGTTGCTGAAGTCATTGCCATCTTCATGTTCTTTACAACTTTTACTGCCCTCTATAGGCAACGTTGTCTGGTGAGAAATTACATTTAAAAATGGAGTTACAAACAAAACGGACAGGTTTACCAAGCAACCAAAATATTAAATGCACAATGTTCAAAACAGTCAAATGCAAAAATTAACTGAAGAAAAGAAAGGGAAGGAGGAAGTAGGATGTAGCAAGTCAAGGATCAGGAAGGTGAATGGGACATTTCAGCCAGACAAGTTGGACAGGTACCCATCCAGGGAGGGTGCTTCTGAAAGCCTTTACGTTGTGTTCAAGTGGAAAGATTTGTAACCAAAGCAAGTTAACGTTGGCTGGCAGAAGAACCACAGGAATCACAAAAAATAAGGGACTAAACATTACAGCAACGGTGGTTAAAAATCACACATGATCACAATTCCAGGCAAGCAGATGAAGTTTATTTAAGCAAGGAATCAAAAATTGATATTTATAAGCAACTGTGCATCAACAAAGCATGGCTATCATTATGGAAATTGTTTAAAGAAACCAAATGCTTAAATGTACATGAAAGATTTTTAAAACTCAGAAGTTTGTTTTACAACACATATGATGAGAGCATCTAGCTTAAGGGCACAATGCACAAACATCAACTTTCAGAATATGATGTACCAACTATTAGTGCTGCCCAGTTCAAAACGGTACTGTGTACATCTGTGGAATCGGGCACTAGAAGCCTGTGTTGCAAAAGCAAAAGGTAGAAGGAAGAGTAACCCAGTTGCCGATTCTTGAAAACAAATTTATCAGGGCAACAACATCGACTGAATATTTGACCCAAGCGGTCTTTAGCAATTGGGGCACCAATGAATCCTGGGAGTTTATGTGTTCCTTCACATTATGACTTTTGCATCTGAACACAACACACAAGAGAATGGGTGTCAAGAGACACACCATAGGAGAGGGACCAACTTTAAGGCTGAAGTCGAGAACAAATAAATAAGTGGACAAATAAAATGCAATCTTACGAACCAAATCGAAAGCAAAACTTCTCCATTGCATTCCACGGCAATTTCCACAGGTATGGATAACAAATACCCCAAAACAAACTGCCAATAAGTAGTTGTAATCCTCTATCCAGATTAGAAATGCTTGGTACACCTGACTGCTACATCATCCTCCTGTAAGGCATCTGTCTCAACAAATTGCAGATCACTTTTGGGAGGAATTGGTCATCAAATAAAAGTAAAAACATTGTTGGAGAAAAAAGAAGAAAAAAAAACATTATGATGACGTTTTATGCACACTTTGGAAACCAATCTCAACCCAACAAGCTCTTCAAATGTCTGTGAGAACCGGCTGCTGTTTGTTATACACATTCCTTTACCCGTGCCGACATTCCCAATGGCCCGATAAAGTCATTGCTATTTCAATAATGCATGTTTTAAGCTCAAAATGTTCATAATTGTGAAGAACAAAAAGAGATCGTTCCTTGTATTTCAGTCATGGTCTTCGGCAGTATCTCCCGGACAATTTGAGGCAAGGTCGTCAGCATCTACCATCAAAAAAAAAAAAAAATCAGAAAAAAAACTTGGATCAGAATGCACTGCTTTACAACAGCAATACAAGGCCCAATTTGGGATGACAGATAAATAAATAAAAAGGATTCACTGATTATGGCTGCATGAAGCAATTCAAACTAACAACCAACTCAGTAAGGCCTAAAACAAAATGTTGAGTTTCCTGTAACCTGACCTACCCCAATAATTCCTGCCGATCCCATTTATTAATTTTTTTGCGAAGGTTGACGTCTGGGCAGCCATTTTATGCCTGCTGTGCATGGCATTACTCTGTGCCATTGTTGACCGCTGTGGTCTCAGCAGCTGTTTATTTCAGCTTAGGGGTCAGAAAGTTTTATCGACATTTTAAAAACATTGCACAACCCACCTGGGACACATCGATGGTGTCTTGTTCAAAGTTGGAAAATGGGCCCTGGATAGACATTCCGACTTTGACAGAGGTCATGGCTGCCGTGCAGACATTTGGTGTTCATTTTGTTCACTTAAAGTGCCGATGTGGTCACCAAGACACACAAGATGTCAGTACCCATTGGTCACAATTTACCATAACTAGTGTCTGGCAAAAAATGGCTACCACCAAAAAAAAATTAAAGGTATGTTGTGAAGAAGAAGATGAAGAAACTTATTGTGAACATCGGTCTAAAATCGAAAACAAAGTGGAAATGAATATTTCAAAATAAAGAACTGAATTTCTTGAAAATTATTTTAAGCCAGTTTTGTTACAAAGTAAGAAAAATTACAAGATCTTATCATTATCTCAGTTTCGTATATGCCTTTCATAGACGGTAATGTACTTTGTTGGGAGGGCCTGGTTATACCCTACAAAGAGAGAGGGGAGTGTGGAGGGGAGAAAGTGGGGGGGGAGAAAGTGGAGGGGAGAAAGTGGAGGGGAGAAAGTGGAGGGGGAGAAAGCGGGAGGGGAGAAAGGCGATAGTGTGTGGAGGGGGAGAAAAGGGGAGAAGGGAGATGGGTATCTGGGATGGGGGGGGGGGTGTATAACAATTGCTATATTGGCAGATTATAGATTAAATTTAAAGTGCATTAGTTGGGGGTGGGTTCTTCTTCTCCTTCTTCTTATTCTTTTTCTTCTTGCGTATGGCAGCTTGGCTTCCAGGTAGCCATCATTTTGTTGGGGTGTGACTGTGCCACTGATGCTGTGCCCCTACACCAGTACACTGGTACTCATTTCACCAACGTCAGAAGGATGGCAGGCTGTCAACCCCACCTGGTGCTAATTCAATGCGACAGGGCTCAAATTCAGCATCCTAAGATCCCAAGCCAGCCACCATAACCATGAAGCCAACACCAGGCTTAGAGGGGGGCAGGTTAAAATTTATTATTTTGAGGAGTATATAATTCATGGATGCCCCCCAAAGGGCGTAATCTATGTTTTTTGTCAACTGGAAAGAGTCTAATATCTGAATATACAAGATTTTCAGGGATGATGAATGGGAGATTAGTATTCCTCAATTCCTTCAGATGTCCTGCTGAGCCATGTTCATGATATGCTGTCTTTATCACTGCTGAGATCAGCTTCACTGTTTAAAGGAAACTGAGCAAAGATTCATTCATTCATATTTATTCATTCTCTCTCTCTCTCTCTCTCTCTCTCTCTCTCTCTCTCTCTCTCTCTCTCTCTCTTCTCGTGCAGCCTGCGCTGCTGGTTGCATCGTTGGGGGACGTGGCTATGCCGCTGATGCAGTGTCCCCCTCACCAGTACACTGGTGCATTTTGCCGACCTCGGAAGGATGACAGGCTGAGTCAGCCTCCTGGTGTATTTTAATTCAGCGGCCAACGGGCTTGAACTCAGGCCCTAGATCCCAAGCCAACCACCCTAACCACTAAGCCAACACCAGGCTAGCAGAGATACTAAATTGGTGTCATTTAATCCTCTGACTTGTGTACACAACACTGTTTTACCCCTAATTTTGTATCTCACGATGGACATGTTAAAGTTCATGATTCTATATCTTTTCAACTATCAACATACTGATTGGAAAGATAGAGAATCTGAAATACTGTTCTGCTTCCATTTATACACGTCCAAAAGAAAAAACATCCCAACCCACCTATCCGATTCATTGAGCAGCATGTTACTGGAAACCCAACATTTTTTAGGGGGTGGGGGACTAACTATGACAACCTTAAAATATCAGCGACAACATGACTGACCATCATAAGAGGTGCCACACCAAACACAGTAGAGATGGCGTGTCCGTAGGTATTCAGTAAGTTTCGCCAACTTCTCATGGCTCTGCAACATTCAAGGCATCAATAACATTAACATTAACCAAAGCAACACATCAATAACATGACTGATTATTCACAGAATAGATTATCAATACAAGTGGTGTGCTCAAACATGCAGAAATGAACCTGGATACGAACCTGCCCACCATTGATAAAGAATAGCCTGAAGGTATGGATCATTAAAGACTGAAGGTAATCTAAATTAAGAACTTGCACAAAATTTCAAATCCAGCACACAGGTATTCACACTGTCATCACCACTGTAGTATGCCTGGGCCTCAAGTCAAACAGTTCATCGATCGTAAATTTGTCGTTATAGATGCAACACTTTTCTTCGAGTTACCTTCTCCTCCTTCTTCTTTAACAGCCACAATTATTCAGACGTTCATGTGGGGTTAGCTGGGGGAAGCTTGGCCCAAGTCTTTCACAAACCGGCTGGCCAGGCCTGACATTCAACTAAGGTGAGGACAGGAATTTCTAATTTGTTCATAGTGCTGGCAATACCTCGCCGTCTCTTCACGAAAGCACACCGTGGGATCTTTACTGTCCACCAAGTAATGCTGGCAAACAGGACGCCTGTTTAACATCCATATATCTCAAAAAAAGATGATCATTTAGTGTGCAAACTGTGGCAACTGGTTTGCATCATTGCAGGGAGCGCGATTGTGCCGCTGATGCAGTGTCCCCTGCAGGTGAGAGCAGGAATATGTAATTTGTTCATGGTGCCAGAGATAACTCACCTCCTCTTCAGGAAGGACACCATGACATCTTTAACATCCACCAACTAATGCCAGCAGATGGGTCACCCGGTTTAACACCCAAGTGAAACACCAGGGTGACAGTTTATAGCTGGGCTGAGATTCGAACCCAGGCCAAACAGCTGAGAGGCAGGTGTGCATTACTCTCGGCTATCCTACCAGCACATCAAAACAAATGAAATGCATATTCATGGTAGCATCGCACTGATTATTGCAGCAGCATTCTATACAATGCTACTGGATTTATTCACAATTTTTTTCACACAATAGTTGGCTGCTAGGCATTCAACACGTATGCAAATGCAATCACATTTAACCCATTTTAGCCCAGTTGCAGTGGCTTCCATTATTTCCTAACAATTTTAATGTTTTCATCATTCCAATGACACAACACGGATTGGCTCCTGCCGACTTAGATATCCTCATCTCCTGGTATCTTGTCTTCACTATGCTCAGCAAAATAACACCTAGAATAAGTCTGAATTCACATGGTGATATTTTATATATACTAGTGCGGGCCCGTAGGTGCGTAAACGACGACTGGATTGGGGCATTTTTTACCCCCCCTCTCACCCCCCCCCACCTCTCTCGCCCGCTCCTCTCTCCCTCCTTTCATGCCAGTACCCTCTCTCGTGGGTGAGGCGTGCCAGTATGTGCAGCTTCGTTCCTTCGCTCTCGTAAACGACGACTGGATTGGGGCATTTTTTCAATTAGATTGGACCAACCGTATCATAATGGCCATAACTTGGGAAACACCTGGGAAACATACTCGGTCCCCAGCGTCAATTGTGACGTCATTTCAAACGAAGAAGAAGAATTGTGACGCCCCTCTCTCTCGCCCCACTCTCCCCCTCTCTCGCCCTCCTCTCTCCCCCCTCCTCTCTCGCCCTCTCTCTCGCCCCTCTCTCTCGCCCCCACTCTCAAACCTTAATATCAAACCTCGAAAGGCACATCCGCGGGTCCCCAGCAATATTCCTGGCAAGTTTCAATCAGATCGGACCGTCAATCGTGCAAAAAAAAAATAATAATAAATAAATAAATAATAAATAAACATTAATTGTGACGTCATTCGTGACGTCATAGCACCGTGTCTTGTCATTGGTCGACAGATAAATGGCTGTAACTTGGGAACCGCTTATCCGATTAATATCAAACCTTGAAAGGCACATCCGCGGGTCCCCAGCAATATTCCTGGCAAGTTTCAATCAGATCGGACCGTCAATCGTGCAAAAAAGTAAAAAAAACTAAAAAAAAAAATTAATTGTGACGTCATTCGTGACGTCATAGCACCGTGTCTTGTCATTGGTTGACAGATAAATGCCGTAACTTGGGAACGCTCATCCGATTGACATCAAACCTCGAAAAGGCACATCTGCGGGGCCCGGCAATATTCCTGGCAAGTTTCAATAAGATCGGACAGGCGGTCGTCGAGAAACGGCGGTCGCAGACAAACAGACAGACAGACACACACACACAGAGTTTGCTGGAATTATAGATAAATATACAGTGGGGAGAACAAGTATTTGAACACTGCTGATTTTGCACGTTTTCCCACTTACAAAGCACGTAGAGGCTGTGATATGTTGTCTGTTAGTCGGAATCTAGCGTGGTTACCATCTGTACACAACTAGCTGATAGGGTCGGCTGATTAATTGAAACCATTTTTCTCAAACCAAAAATGGCCTAGTAAATTGTCTAGCGGATTCGCTCTGATTTGTTGTATAGTGAGCCTTTCAAAGGATTTGTGATTAATGTCTATAAGTGCTAAGTCGTACTAGTATATTATTGAGGTCACATAACCTACTCTACCACCTAGAATACTGGACTTCGACAGGCACCTGTTATAGGTGCTGTTGTGCTTCCGATAAAGGGAAAGCCACTCTCCTCGCCCTTCCCTCATTCGCCAGCTCTTATTCACACTCGGTACCGGTGATACAATAGCGACTATCATGGTTTGTATAGGCGTCGGTTTTCTTCTAGTATTACGATATATCCGTCTAGACTGTGCGCAACTTTTAGATAATCACCAACTCCTAGCCGCACATTCCGTAACCTGTCCCGACTTTACCAATGGCAGAAAGGACCGCAAGAGAAGTGGTCTACAAGAGACCATCAGGACAAAGATTGTGACTCTTGTGGCTACGAACGCTGGTTGATGGGTTTTGGCAAATACAAGACTAATTTATTGCATTTTCAGCTGCCTTCCAAGGAACATGGCAAAACTGTCGTGATGGCATTATTAGATAAGTAGGCCGAAAGTTTCAAGATAACATTGTGCCAATCTCCTTCGGTTCCTTGACATAAATTGGGGGCTCTCAGTCGAGCGCAAAGATCATCAATTCCATAACTGTGGTTTCAAGTGAGCCCAACATTAAAACCATTTTCAGTGTTGATTGAGAAAAATGGATGCCATCCCGAGATTCATACCCAGAACTACACTGTCAGCTACCCAGTGGTTTTCTAGAAATAGACCTGAAGAGAGCTGGGACCATTGTCATGTATCATAGAATAACCCATACAGTAATACACTAGTACGCTCATCCCTGATAAAATCCTGACCTAGACGTGTCAGCGCTGTAAGAGATCTCGCGTCCTGCATCAAGCTCTGTCGCATGTCCTGGTCTGTCTAGAGTAATGTCTTTCCAAATATGATAAGCTCTATTCTGTTATGCCAATCACTGAGTATGTGGAATGAAAAGTGGATGTGACGCAAATTAAACTTTTGGTATTCATGTTGGTTGGAGAAATGACCTCTGTAATATCCGTGCAGTGTAACCAAAAATATAGACGGAGCGGGTTTTTTTTGAGATTTTAAACATACACATACCTGCCTGTTGTGCTTTTGAAGTGAGCGTATATGAATTCGCAGAGACTGAAAGAAAAGACGATGAAGACGTTCTCAACAGAATTCAGAAGGCCCACTTAGCGAGTTCGAATACAGCAATCCTCATGAACCAGTATTCTATTGAAAAAGCCTGATCGAAAAGCATAGGTTGGTAGTGCTAGCAGTGAGCGTTGCTTACTTGTGCGGGTGATCGTGCCCTATTCTAACCACTCGTTAAGGAGAGAGAAGACTCCCGCCAAACTGAACGGGCTTGCTCACATCCTACTGATTTTGTTACTTCTTTCACGGCCAGACGTGATTTGGAATGCGATGGAGGACCATTTGTCACTTTATCGCAGTTACTCATATTCCTTCCGCGCCTACACAAATCCTTCTTCCACTCAACCAAGCGGTCCGCAAATTGTAGCAGATCGCGGATGCCGTGAGGCTGAACCGCCGTCTAATACCCTCGACACCAATGTCCACTAAAAACGACCCGAAACATCACAGTCACCGGAGCAACAGAGTGATCTGTGCTTCCCGAGAAGCAATGCCTCAAAGGCTTTCGGTCAGCAGTCTCCAACCTGAACCCAATAGAAATCTTTGAGGGAGCTGAAAGTCTGTGTTGCCCAGCGACAGCCCGAAACCTGAAGGATCTGGAGAAGATCTGTATGGAGGAGTGGGCCAAATCCTGCTGCAGTGTGCACACTCGTTAAGAACTATAGGAAGGTCTGATCTTTATATTGCAACAAAGGTTCTTGTACCAAATATTAAGTTCTTTTCTGATGTATCAAATACTTATTTCATGCAATAAAGGCAAATTAATTATTTTAAAATCATACAATGTGATTTTCAGGATTTTTTGTTCTTGGATTCGTCTTTCACGTTGAGTGTACCTATGTTAAAATTACAGACCTCTATGTGTTTGTAAGTGGGAAAACCTGCAAAATCGGCAGTGTAATAATACTTGTTCTCCCACGTGTTATAGTAGGGCTCATGGAGAGTGAACCTGAAGGATCAGGACACAACAGACAAAAGAAATAGTAGAGAGAGGAGGGGGGCCACACGGCAAGGATGAAGACAAAATAGAGGAGACTATGGACAAACAATGGTGTTGGGGAGGGAATAAGGGATAGGGGAAAATGCATGGGATGGACAAGATGGATACAGAAGTAAACACACATGAAGAAAAACTGGATATTTAGAAGGAGGAAGGCTTAGGGGTAGGGAGGGAGTAGTTAACGGGGGTATAAAATATCATGGTTTTGGATAGGGGATTGTCGAGATGGTGGTGAACAGCTGTTTTGAAGATCTGGATGGAAGAATGAGATTGACGAGAATGTGAAAGTTGGTTCCAAAGGTGGGGGAAAAAGAGGAACAAATGAGTAGAGGTGAGCAGTGAGCCTGGATTTTGGGAGTTTCTCCAGGTGGTTGATGGGAGACCGCATGCACACTGCAGCATGCGCTAGTTTGATCAGGCTTTTTCAATAGATACTCCATATCTATCAAACTCGATGCCTCTGAATTCTTTGAAGTCTCGTCTTTCTTTCAAGTCTGAACAAAAGCCACATTCAACAAGTCGGTTTAATTAAAACCTCGTACTTTTTAACGCAGGGTATAGCTGTCATTCTCCAAACACCAATAAAAGTTTAATTTGGCGAACATCTTTCATTCAAAATTGGCCAAAAACTAATTTGGAAGCTTATTAAAAATGCATACACCCAAATAGTTTTCAGGAAACTATGTTGAGTAAAGACATTTCAAAAACCATGAATGTTTTGGGATGGATATTTTACAACGAAAAGCTTTTTATTTTGCTATGGAAAACTTGAATTTGCTGCACATTTTCAGACCAAATTAGCCAAATTGCTAATACTAGTGCATGCCCGTACGTGCAAAAAAAAAACTTTCAAACAACCACACAGGCCGTTCCTTCGCTCTCGTAAACGACGACTGGATTGGGGCATTGTGTTTATCTATAAATGCGCATAAGAAATCGAGAAATTATTAGAACACACTAAGTCATCACTATCCGGAAGTCCGTACGTTGTAACCCGTAATGGGGAACGCGGCTGAAGTTCTCTTCCCCATCGGCCACGCCTACGCAGCAACGTGTCCTGTCATTGGTTGGTAAATAAATGGCCATAACTTGGGAAGCACTTGTCCAATTAATATCAAACCTTGAAAAGGCACATCCACAGGGCCCCAGCAATATACCTGGCAAGTTTCAATTAGATCAGACCAGTGGTTGTCAAGAAACAGCAGTCACACAGACACAGACACACAGACACACAGACACACACACAGAGATTGCTGGAATTATAGATAGATATTCTTTTTGTCCAGCATGAACCCTGGAATGGATTTATTGGCCAGGGCTTTGTGATACCTTTACATGAAAAATGATTAGTAAATGTCTATGTTATTTCAATGAGTGTCACTTTTATCTTTCCATATTGTCGGTGGTACAAAAAGCCACATGCGGAAGCAACTTGTTTACTATTTATATACTGACCTACTTTATTACCTCCGCCACCAAAGGTGGGCAGAGGTTATGTTTTCACCCCTCTCTGTTTGTCTCTCTGTGAACAGGATATCTCAAAAAGTTGTAGATGGATTGGGACGAAATTTGGTGAACAGGTTGGGTGTGTGACAATGAAGAAATGATTCGATTTTGGTGAAGATCCGGATTCGGATCTGAGAATTTTAAGTGATTCTTCACCATTGAGAGATTTGGCTAAAAACTGGATACAACACAATGTCTCAAAAAATTGTGGGCGGATTCGGACGAAAGTTGGTGGTAGGTTCCGTCGGTCTCGATTTTTTTTGATATTGATATGGGTCATGCCGGTATATCGGTATATCGGTATTATTAAAAATAATAATTAATATTTTTTACGCAGGTTCCAAAAATATTCACATCATTGACATACGGTAATTTGAATTTTTCCCACGATGAGAACGGTTATTTTACTTCCAACTTCAACTTGCATGAAAAATGATTTTGTTTTAAAGCGAGATCAGTATTGGTAATTGGCAGGGGCTGTGATTCATCGCCATCATCGTACCGGTATGATTATACCGGTGTCGCTATCATACCGGTATCGTTTTCACACCCGTATGACCATCACGGATCACCAATTTGGCACAGGCTTTCTAAAGCACACCCAATTCACATGGAATAACAAATTGGCAATTGCTTTAAAACCAGCCATGAGGGCAAAGAAAAACGCGATTGCTTGTACGGAGCTGATGAGTTCGGATGCTGAGGTTTAAAAGTTAAAACCTACTGTACTTACTTCCTGGTATGTCTTGACGTCATACGTTTCACTGTTCCAGTTTCATGTTCATCTGAGATGCCGAGTGCATCAAAGCTTTTTAAATCATGTATGGTATTTAAAGATTGAAACACCTTTCTTTGATTTGTTGGTGATGTACCGTTTTTTTTCGGTACACCGGTATATTCAGAATTCCAATTCCGGTATATCGATATGAAAAATTATATCGATATAACCGGTATGTCAATGTATCGCCGGATGCTATATGGTGGGCAGGTTGGAAGTGGTGGAGGTATGCGCTCTCAAAAATTATGACACAACTTGGTGGATGAGTTGGTTACGTGAAAAGAATAAGCTGATTACATTTTGATTCAGGTCCAAATCCAGATCCGGCCTATCAGTGGGATACAAAATGTAAATGTTCATCCTGGTATTAAAATGTAAATGTTCATCCTGATATAAATGAGGTATGCGCTCTACCGAGTGCCGTTATTGTCATTCATGTTTCTCCTTTATAAACCTTAAAATTGTTTATATTTCTTTTTAAGGGTGAAATTTTGATGCAGAATAGCATGGCATGAGTAATTAGAAAGTCGTTTTGTACTGAACACCCTCACAAAATGGGATTCAGATGGAAAAATATTTTTAGCAACCATATCCAATTTGAAGTGTGCATTTACATTTGGTTCGTCGTTTTCTTCTTCCTCTTCCTCCTCATCATCATCATCCTTCTCCGACTTCTCATCCTCCTCCCGATCCTCCTTTTCCTCTTCCTCACTTTCCTCCTCTTTCTTCTTTTCTTGTACCCAAAACCAAGCGTCCACAGGGCAATTTACTCCCTGCAATATATCCAGCACAGTCCATTTGTCAATATGTACATCAGTTAACTTAAAGTACCATGTCCAGAACTTTTGACATCTGTATAAAAATAAGATGAAACAAGATGGAATGGTGTACAGGGAGTCCATAAAGTCCTTGTGCAACTTTGAACTTTTATAACTTTTTTACAGTTGATAGCATCTCAAAGGAAGCAATCAATAGTCGTGCCTTTACTGAAGGAAACCTTACCAATGCTTGACAAATTGAGAGCAATCACATTAACCGATCATTTTGCAAAGCTTGCAGAGTTATCTGTGTATCAATGGCTTGTGGCCGACATCGATCCTAACATTGACACTCAACAATTTGGAAAGCATGCAGGTGTGTCTTCAATCCATTATCTTGTGCAATTGCTGGAATTCCTGAATGCTTGTGCTGAGACACCTGGTTCAATTTCTACTCTTGTTTTGACTGATTTTGCCAAAGCCTTTGTACTTGGTAGACCATACAATAGCGATTAACAAACTGCATACAATAGGAGCAAGACCTTCCTTGATCCAATGGGTGTGCAGCTTTATTTCGCACCATGTTCAGCAGGTACGGCATAAGAGATAACTTTCTATACTCTCAACACTCAACAGTAACAGGTGGTGCCCCACAAGGAACACGTCTGGGGCCGCTCATTTTTTTGGCTGTCATAAACGATGCCCTTCAATCATCTAACATCAGGAGATGGAAATACATGGATGATTTAACAATGGCAGCGCCCCGTCAAAAAAATTCACCATTTACCCTCCATTCAGTCCTCATGCAATTTGAACAGTGGAGTACAGATTCCAAGATGCAACTTAACCACGCTAAGTCTCAGGTCATGCGGGCTTGTTTCACTCGCTGTCAGCTCCTTCCATTGCAGATCCAACTAAATAATGTCCAATTACAGGAAAATTAGCAGGTTAAATTACTGGGTGTTGTAATTAGCAATGACCTCAAGTGGGTTAATCACGTAAACTTAATCACCTCAAAGGTTTTAAGAAAGTTGTGCTTGCTTCGATTATTAAAGAGGTTCCATATAAAAATAGAAGATCTGATCACGGTGTATACATCTTAAATCAGACCTATGTTGGAGTATTGTTGTCCAGTATGACATTCCTCCTTGACACAACAGCAGATAGTTATGATTGAAGCGTGACAACCGAAAACAAAGGGATTGGAAACGTAGCCTTGACGGGAGATAGGTGCAGTTCAGTACTGTACGCGCTGCATGTTTCATTTATCACCCGCTGCAGCAGCGTCGGCGACTTATAATTATGGTATATGTGTAAAGTTCAAATCTAGTAACATCCCAGCATGGATCCTCAAAATTTTTTAGACTAATACATAAATGCCAGAGACTGTTACACATAATTAGGGGCATGTGGAATAGAACATTAGATGGGATTAACTCAGGAATAATTCTGCAGCTAAATTAGCACCATGTGATCACTGCATTGACTGGGATTAGGATTAGCTCTGTGGTCCGGACTGACAGACCGAGATACCATTTTGGCCGGCTTTAATGCTAAATCCCTGAGGGAGGTTAAAATTGGAAACCTTCTCTTAAAGAGACCGGCGGAATTAACAATTCTGATGGGGGCCCGAGCAGATTATTTCTATTTGTGCAATGTTCTCAATTTTCCAGGACTTTCCAGTATGGGAAAATGCTTTTTCCTTTTTCCAGGAATTTCAAGGAGTTTCTAGGACTGTGAAAACCTTGCTCCAGGATGCAAGCATTCTCCCAGTAACCCCATCCTGGTTAGGCTTCTGAAATCCAGGCTGTCTGGACACCTAAATTCTTTCATTCCTCGCTTCTCCAGCTTATGGGAAGCACCTTTCAGAGGCTGTTCTGTCTCACTTTTCCCTCCAGGGCTTCAAAAGAAGGCATTGCACTGCCATCTTTTGTCATCGCCAATTCTGAACTAAGATCTGTATTATCCCCATTAATCTTTCCTAACCCAACTGTCTTACTTCCTATTTTCAGTATCTTCAGGCCACCACCCCTGCCCCCACCTCATGTCTTCCTGTTCGTTCATTCCCTTGATGTTTCTCTCACTGACACTTCTATATTGATCTTCCACGAGCTTCACTACTGCAAAGAAAAAGAAATAATAACAAAAAGGGACTTTGACACCATGCTCGTACATTTTAGGTGTACAAGAAATGTGTTGCGCAGACTGCCATCCTGATATGGCTGACTGAGGCAATCAATGCTGGCTGGCTAATGGAGGAACCTAAAATAATTAAAAATCATGGCACAAATAGTTTGAAGGATAAGCAGACCAACTGTATATAGTTCCAATAACACTATAATGAGGAAATGGAAAGTTGGCAAGTCTTGGATTATTGCGAGTATCTAATTTTTGTGAAGCATATCTTCCGTTTTGGATTATTATGAGCAAATCAGGGGTCTGGGATTATTTTGACCCTCATAGCACAATTCAATTTTTATTACAAAGTCACAACATAGTGGAAAATGGGTTCTAATTTATGATTGGAACAAGTGCAAACTTCCGAAGGCACTGCAAAGGTTGTTGCCATGCAGGTTAGGTCTACGAGCAGCACCCAGGAATGCTACAATCATAAATCCAAACACTCTGTGGTGCTGAGCTCAACTGCATGTCACACACCTCTCAAAAGTCACCACTGGGATTCAGACCGCCAGTGTAAGAACTTGTGACAGGCATAGTCGCAGAGAGTCACCATAGTCGCATAGAGGCAGGGCTACACCAGAGAATGCAAGACAGTTAAATCTTTGTGGGAACAATTCCTCGAGCTTAAGTTTGATATTCCATATATATTGAGCTTTGTCAGTAATCTCAACTTGAGCTTCAGCTTTGCTGACAAGGTGCCAGGCTTTCTGACACCAGAAGAACTGCTTTCACCTGAGCAGCAAATTCAAAAAGCACATTGCAAGCTTTTGTTATAATCTTCGGAGATCATAAAGGCCCAAACACACATATTGGGCTGACTTACAAGGTGTGAAGTCATCAAACACCACACCATAAGCACAATTAATTTGCAAGCCAGACAAATTGGCTCCTTTCATTGTGATAACTTGAGAGCGATACTTTCCAAAGGCTTTTAACCACAAGAAAATGAGCAAAACAGGGGGTCACAAAAAGGACAAGAGTGTCAAATGGATGCTGGACACTCCTGTCATAATCTAAACGTACTAAACGATTCTAGACTACTTTACTGCCCCATGCAGACCTTGTGAGACCACCAACAAACATCGTTCACAACATTGTCATAACCACATAACACATTTCTTCCAAAACAAAACTTATCTTTGCCCTCCTGCATAGAATAACGCACCATGGCACAACCGAGTAATGATCGTTTTAAGGGAAGAAGGTATTTCACCTACCGCTTGCGCATCAAGCTGCTGGCAAGCACACTGGCTCTTCCGAAGATCTGATTCCAGCTGACGGTCCTCCATTTTGCTTCGCACTCGTTTGCTTTCAAAAACAAAATAGAGATTTTAAAAAACACTTTCTACAAGTCAAAACTCATGGGAGCTCATGGTGGCCCAAATACATTCCAATACTTAAATGCCAATTTCAAGGACAGAAACTGCGCCCAAAAATCCTCATCGCATTTACTGTGAAAAGACGTAGTTCCACTGTAGGAACATCTCATGGAATGCAAATTATAAAGTGATTTCTTAGAAGGTATTTCTGTGACTACCTTCTAAGAAAGCGGGGGGAGAAGAGAGGGCCGGGAAACGGGGAGAGAAGAGAGGGCCGGGAAACGGGGAGAGAAGAGAGGGCAGGAAGCTAAGGAGAGGTGGGACATAAGGAAGCAAAGAGTGGATAAGGAACAAAGGAAGCAACGGCAGGCGATCGGTGGTATGCCGAGAGGAAACCAAGTGAGGGCGGCAGGCGTGGAAAAGCA